>CM060272.1:7938978-8038978 GCA_030684275.1 Acipenser oxyrinchus oxyrinchus
CTAACTGTAGACTGAAGCTGCCTTTGTTACAGACCTCCCAGTCGATTACTGAAACGATGCATTGTTTGGTATGCTTTCTGAGCTGTCTATTCAGGAAAGGTGAATAAAAATCATTGAGCTCTATATTTACAGTGTGTTTACCTTCTTTCATTCTTCTGACTGTCAGTTCAGCACTAATGTAAAGAAGGTCACAGGTGTCAGTTTGCTGTTCTGGTCTAAAAACAACTTATTTTGGCCTGTAGATTATATACCTTTCAGATTACAACGTAATGATACTTCTGCCTTAATTTTAACTAGACAATCATATACTACTACTATAATAATAATAATAATAATAATAATAATAATAATAATAATAATAATAATAATAATAATAATAATAATAATTGTCGCCTAAGCTGCAGTTAATAGAACCTGTCTGTAGTGTGTAATGTATAATGCTGCTCCTATCTGGATTTCAATAGCACCTGAAAAATGAACAAAGCTGAATTAATGGGAGGGTTAACTACGCTACTTTAAATTTAGTTTTCAAGAACTGGGTAACTTTTTGATTCCTTCTTCCCTTTCAGTTCTCCAGGTGGTGATTTTGTAGTTTTCTTCTAAGTTCGTTGCTGGGGTAAGCGGCGTCCGTGACGTGACATGTACCTCTGCACGCGGCTTTTGCCCCCTGTTTCAATGCATTGAAGAGAGAAGTGTGTGGGACAGTCTGGCAAACTCAGTCTCACGTGAAAACGGAATAAAGAGCCGGTGATCTCGCTGGCCGCGTAATGGTCTGCTCCTATTGAAATGACCGAGGAAGTGCGACACTAACTGAAAGCATGGTTTGCAAACCGAGATTTCTTTAAGTTAGAAATAAAACATGTTTAATACAAACAAAGACCATGCTTCCAAAAACACGCGTTTCCTTCCAAACCGCGCAGCTGAGACCTGTATACCCGGATGAGGAATTGAAGCGCACAAGAGGGAAAGATTTAGGGAATGACGTCGCTAGCTCTCGGAGATGTGTTTTCACATGCAGCAGCATGCCCAGCGCTTTCGCAAACACCTGCCTGCTGTGGAGTCTCTTATTGACAGTGAGCCGTGAGCCTGAGCTGCGCTCTGTTTCCCACACTCTGTAGCCATTCATGCTTTTCAATCCCCGCAACAAAGGACGTGTGCCTTTCCCAGCAATCCCTTAGCGATGGGCTCCGACTTTCCTTTGTCCTGCCGGGGCAAATCCACTGCCGGCAGACCATCTGCTTGGTGCTTCTTTGAAAAAGACATGACTTGAATCAACGTCAGTTAGCTCAAACAAACGGAGTTAGCCATGCCATGGAAAGGTCATCCATTCCTCCCACTCTGACTCACACTTGCATGTCGTAGCTTATAAACTTTGAAAATTCTCGAACTCCGAAGTTCTCGAACTCCGAATCCCCAAGATGTCCTATCAATCACAGATAAAGGTGAGTGGTCCCCAGTGGATATTTAATTGGCAGAAACTTTGAAGTAGCTCTCTCATTATAGAGAGAGAGAGAGAGAGAGAGAGAGAGAGAGAGAGAGAGAGAGAGAGAGAGAGAGAGAGCACATAGCAGTTTGAGCCATTCCAGGTTGAACTGTACTCACCTGAGCTTGTTACCTGTACGCCCTGGCTAATCAGAAACCTGGAATGGATCTACCTGCTATGCAATGGGAGTCTCGTTTCCATCCCTGAAGCATGTGAATTGGGCCCGTGGTTTGTAATGGATTGACTAACTGCTTCATGTGCTGCATTAGTATCCCTGGGGGTAAATTAAATACACTGTCACAGTAAATATTTGGATAGGTGTCTGTCAAGGGAATGCATGGCAACACTGGCTGCATTATTTCTGGAACAATTCCTTCGTTTTAGTCTAATCACCATTCATCAGTGTTGCAGGGTGGATTAATTAAGCCAGGGTGAGCTTGCAGGGTGACTGGTGGTAATTAAAAACTCATTAGCAGGCACTGCTCCACAGACCAAAGCCAGCCGTGTGCCTTTGATCTTGTGTGAGCGCTTCATTGCAGCATTAAATCACTCAGGACGGGGGGACGGGGACGGGGATGGGGATGGGGGATGGGGGAGGCGGAGGAGAAGAATTCAATATTTACTTGAAATAAAACATTGTATTGATGTTTTTTAAAATGTTGATATAAAAACTAAATGAATGTGTTCATTATATTAATCACAGCGCAGAAACCGGGATAAGGGGACACATCTGGAAATGAAGTGAGACACACTTAGGACTGAAGGTCGGAGACACTTTCCTATTTTACTATATCCTACTTTATTATTGTTATTATTTATTTTCTTAGCAGGCGCCCTTATCCAGGGGGACTTACAATTGTTCCAAGATATCACATTATTTTTACATGCAATTATATTATTTTGTACATATTTCCTCTTTGAACAAATCTGGAGAAAAAAAAATCAAGAGTAAGGAAAAGAATTTTAAAAATAGTCTTGAAAAAATGATGTCTATTCTGTGCCATGTACTGGTCAGTAGGTCAGTAAATATCCATCTATCTATCTATCTATCTATCTATCTATCTATCTATCTATCTATCTAGAGAGAGAGAGAGAGAGAGAGAGAGAGAGAGAGAGAGAGAGAGAGAGAGAGAGAGAGAGAGAGAGATGTGCTATTATAGATATGCAATCAATGGCACCCTTATCAAAGTTTAATATAGTAAAAGCATGGTAAAGCATAGACAATTATTGTAAAGCCTAGAGAGGTATGGAAGAACATATTTAAAAACATGGCAAACTACAGTAAATGCACAGTATAAAAGCATGGGAAAACCGCAGAGTTACTGTGCAGACTTTTACCAGGGTACACCGTCCGGTATGGACAGCGTTTGAGTTTAAAACCAGAGGGTGGGCTCTGGCGCCATCGCGTGGCAGCCGTGTGTTCCTCTCCATGATGGATGATATTATCTTCTTTCCTGCAAGTAAACTGGTATGTCGGATGCTGTTCATTGATGATGGCGATTGTCAATGGACTGGAGCGTTCTTCTGTGTGAATTCGGTAGGAGGTCACGCGCCAGTTCATGCACAAATACATCGTGAAGACTGAAACTTGCTGTTGGGGCGTGTGCCCTAACTATTTACCTTCGTATTGAAGGATGTTCAACATAAATTGGATCAAGCGAATGTTTTTTGTTTTGTTGTTTTTTTTGTACGATAATTATAAAATGTCATTTTTTAAAACAGGTTTAATTCCTCGCTGTTGAAGTGGGCGTTGTAAGCTCGCTATTCAAAAGCAAAGAATATGTTTCGTTAGGAATCTCTTCCAGTTCATATAGGGCTCCTACAGAACTTCACATTCTGCCCCTGTTTAATCACGGCGTGTGTTTTAAATGACGTCATATGTTGTAATGATGTCATAAGGCTTAACCTGCTGCAGAGTCCTTACAATATTTGCATTGAGCATATTTCTATTCTATAGATAATTCTCATTTATGATAAGATGCACTGGTTAGTAGTTCACCATGAAACATCTGATACCGTCCTGTAGCATTTTGAGCTAGCTTATGGACTATATGTACGACTTGTTTGGACCGGTTATCAAAACCCTTTGTTTTTGCATGTTTTAAAAGATTACATTTTACAGCTAGCTTCGTCCTGTATAATAAAAAGGAATGCCAGTGTGATAGCCTTTATTAACCCTTGAACGTATTGCAATGCTATATAATACTGCGTGAAGTTGCTCATGACGACGTCATTAGTGCACTTGCCGTTGTTTTAGTATTTAAAACTCTGAATAAAAAGAACAATTCTTTTTAATCTTATGTAAGTTTGTTCCCTTTTAATACAAGTTTGTTAGTAAGAGAAATAGATGGTCGATGTATTTGATTAGTGACACAGACTTAGTAGTAGTAGTAACACAGGGACTGGTTTTGTTGCAGGTTTCAAACACTAGAAGGCGACCCCGGACCTGTTTGGGTGAAAATTAGAATTCATAAATAACTCAACTTTAGCGGTTTACGATAGCTTTTGGAAAAATGTATTTGAGGAATTGTTTCATTAAAGTTACAACACGTAATTGTGTGAACACTGTACTGAGGTGTAGATAATGGTTTTTGTGAAGACTTATTGAAATTAAGTATATTCTACTTGGTTTTCAAACATCCTTGTTTTTTCTGTGTATGGTTAATAAATAAACACATAATGAGAGGATGTATTTATTTATTTATTTATTTTAAGTTTGGCACACAAATTGGCTCTTTGGTCAGAACTTCAATGATCGTCATTACGCAACGCCCCCACGTACTTGCGTGGATACTGAGCAAATATCCAAGATGGCGACGTGTAGTCGGATAGGCGGAGGTGGACACAGTATGGATAAAAGCATTACGCTCCCGCCAGACGAGATTTTTCGCAACCTGGAGAACGCGAAGAGGTTCGCAATAGACATAGGTAACAGAGCCCCAAAATAATGGCATTTCTGTTCTTTGTTTGATACAGAAGTCACGCTGTAAGGCTAGCTGTTGTGGGCTATTGGGGTAAAGGGGAGTTGGAGGCGGTTCGTTGTGCGAGCTTGTAGTCTTTGTGTCGGTTATTCTCCATGTATTGCAATACAAGAACTGTGGAATTCGGACTACAGTACCCAAGATGCGTCAGTGTATTGCCGTCGAAAGGGGTATTCTGGGAGATGTAGTTCTGTATTTCAGTGATTGTGTAGATGTATATGGAACGTTTTGTTCTGGTGGACTACACACGCCATAGATCGCCAGGAAAAACACGGGCGCATCGAGATTTAAAAGTACGAAAACAACACAGCGTTGCGGGATCTCTGTGTAAATTGTTGATAATGTTTTATTTTTTTATTTTTTTTCAACTTAACGCCTTGTACGTCGTAAACATTTTGATATTACAAAACTGCACTTTTGTGATATTATTGTGCATGTTTAGCACGCTAAAAGATATACACAAAACAAAACAAAATGCAAATTAGAAATACATTGTAAAATCTGTCAAAAATTCTACCTACGTTATCATTCTCCCAATTAGGAATAGCAAATCGCCAGAGCAATGCCTCGGTACTGTCACAAGGTGCCAGTCAGAGAAGTAATTCGATGTAAGAAGCGGTCACGCCTGATTTAGCCAGTGAAGATTAGAAGATGATGTTTCTGTGGGTTATTTTCGGAGCTGGTATATTTGGGTTTTGTATCGATGTGTTACAGTTACATGTTGTTTTTCTCGAAGCACAAAAGGGTTACATTATATTTGATAATGTTATACTGGCAAACCACTTGTTCAGGCCCTGATATCAACTTTGAATTGCTAAATATACACGTTGAAGATGTACCTCATCCCAAAGAATAGCTAATACATCACCCTGACCTCAGGCAAGCACACTGCGTGCGTTCTGGTCATTTCCCGTTATCTGTGAGATGACTTGTGTCCTACACGCATTATCGCATTTTTCAAATGACGTCTCGTTTGGCTGAGGTGTTTCCAAATTTAAAGGTTTAGAATTCCCTAGTGTTGCAGGATCACGTGTGTGTAATCACAAACGGGTGATTCAAGCAGGATTTACTGTAACCTTGAGCTCCCCCTACCATCTAACAATGAACACTAAGCGGTCTGTCAATAAGGACTTCTATTTGCCCAATGGCTATTGGAGAATGCAGTAAGACAATACAGTTGCCGTTTGTTTTAGGCCACGCTGACAGCTTTGACATCCTTGTATATAACTGGCTTCTTGCTATATTAAGGAGTAATATTGTGCTTTCTTGTTTGTTTGTTTTTAACAGGGGGATCTTTGACAAAACTTGCCTATTATTCAACAGTTCAACATAAAGTGGCCAAAGTCCGGTCCTTTGACCACACTGGAAAGGCAAGTGAATTCTGCATGAATGTAAAGACTTAGATTGTATAGTGGTACAGTATTACTAATGTGGGCTGGATTGCAGTTTGAAACATGAACGTGTGATCTGTACAGTGTGTCTTTAGTAAGAATGTCAAAGTGCCAGGAAAGTGCTGCTCCCAGCCCTGGTGTCCCGTGAAGCCTTTCACTGCTGCCTGTTGTCAGTCGCTTCCAGGCTGTGAGCACGCGTGACGCTGGCTGGATAAGCTTGGTTTACGCTATGTGCTGTTCCTGCTGGGAAAGTCTGTCTAAGATCAACCCGTTGCATCAGTAACACCCTGCTCTGGGGCAGGTCAAATGAACAGTGAGCTTTCAGGCAAGCCGGGAACATGCGTCGCCTTTAACGATGTTGTAGGTTTTTTAACGATGTCATATGTTTTAATGATGTCATAAGTTGTTTTGAACAGAACATATTTCAGCATGTCACGTCTGTTTTATAGATCATTCTCCACTACGATAAACTTGAGTTGTAGTTCGCTGTTAAACTCAGGATGTCGTCGTGTAGCATTATGAGCAGTCCTGTGAACTGTATGAATTGTTGGTATCAAAACGCTTTGTTTTGTGAGCTACATTTTGCAGCCAGCTTTATAATAAAAAGGGCTGCAGTGTGGTGGCCTGAAACTGACTGCAATCCAATGCAATGCTATGTGAAGTTTTTAATGGCAATGTCATAGTGGCTAAAACTAGAGCAACCCGGAACGCAAGTGAGATGAATTCAATGGCAAAGTGGTTCTTCCAGGAGACGGAGGACGAGCCCCTCTATGAGATCTCGGTGCAGGAGGAGATCACGGCTCGCCTCCACTTCATCAAGTTTGAGAACGCCTACATCGAGACCTGCCTGGACTTCGTCAAAGACCACCTGGTCAACACCGAGACCAAGGTCATCAAAGCCACTGGCGGCGGCGCCCACAAATTCAAAGACCTGCTTGAAAAGAAGCTCAAACTAAAGTAAGCACCAGAGTCCAGTCCTCGTGGATTTCACCAGTCTTTAGGAGTAATCCCTGTATAGCCGCAGATCAGTGGTTGATGCAGTCCAGTGTGTGATTCCACACTGCTGTAAAAAACGATAGTATAAAATCCAGCAGGTGTATCTCCTGGCATGGTACAGATGAAATCGCACTGCAGAAGCACAGTAATGGACACTGTTTGCCAGTGTCGCTACATCTTAAAATATCTTCAATTATGTCATAAGTGTTCTTTACTGTTTTAAGCAGTGCTGGGTGAAAAGGCTGCATCAGAGGACATGGATTTGCTCAGCTTATCCATTTACTTCACACAGCTGTGATATCCTTTTCTACGCGCTTTTAACTTGAAACCGTTTCCCTGGTTTTTTTTTTGCGTCAGAGTTGACAAGGAGGACGAGATGTCCTGTCTCATTAAAGGCTGTAACTTTGTACTCAAGAACATCCCTCATGAAGCGTTTGTGTACGTGAAGCATGCAGAGCCTGAGTTCCGATTCCAGACCACGCACCCAGACATCTTCCCTTACCTGCTCATCAACATCGGCTCTGGAGTCTCCATAGTGAAGGTGGGCTTGTCTTCAGGAGCTCCAGCAGTTATCCCAATTGATGCATCCCCATGCATGCTTTCTGTTGTGTGCGAAGGCTTTTTGTGAAGTCCACATTTCTTTTTGCTACTTCCTTTTGAACGATGGAGTTCCCAGTGATTGCACCTCCTGTAATAAGTACTGTGTGTTTGCAGGTAGAATCGGAAGACAAGTTTGAGCGAATTGGGGGAAGTTCCATTGGAGGTGGTACGTTTTGGGGTCTAGGAGCTTTACTGACCAAAACCAAGGTAATCATTTTATCCTTTTTTTTCGTTTGAGGTTGTTTCTGCTGAATCGAGCTCCTGTAACTGTACCATTCCTCCACTGGGGGTCCAGAGTCATTCTCTGAAATAGCAAAACATAAGAGAAACAGCCGAGACTGGAGCATGAAAACACAATCTTCAGAAGCAATGCTTTTCATTCCTCAGTCCAGGGACGTTCAGTAGAATCTGAATCCAGTTAGTTTTGTTTTGCACAAACTTTCCAGAAAGACTATCCTTTTATCCGTTATACATATGCCTTTTGGTATATTTGGATTAGTTCACTGGTGTGCTGCTTTGAGTGAAGTTATGTTTCCTATACTCTTGACGTGTCTGTTTCAACACGGCAGACCTTTAAAAAATATCATGATCAACGTACAACAGAGCGGTGGCCTGACAGAATAGTTAGGATCAAAATGCATTTCTAGTGCAGGTCTTAAAAATCTACCTTTAGGTATGCTTCAATAATATTACAGCAATTACTTTATTTGCATAGGGAGCGAGGGGCTCCCTCCCAAAAAGTGGTGTCCCCGCTTTAAAAGTTTTGAGAACCGCTGCTTTTATTTTCATCTCGTGTTTTTCTGTCTCGCCACGGAAGAGGTTTGATGAACTACTGCAGCTCGCCTCCAGAGGGCAGCACACCAGTGTTGACATGCTGGTGAAGGACATCTACGGGGGAGCCTACGGGAGCCTGGGATTGACCGGGGATCTGATAGCGAGCAGCTTCGGAAAGTCTGCCACTGCGGATAAAGGTAGGAGCAAAACGGAAGGGAGGGAGTGAAACGCTGCAGCTGCTACTCCTCCACGCACGCATGAAAATGCAATCGTCACAATGGTTTTTATGTGCCCAACGGGAGCGTGCATTTACTGTTTGTGTTGTTGGCTTGTATCAGAGTTTTCTAAAGAAGATATGGCGAAGAGCTTACTGCACATGATCAGCAACGACATCGGGCAGCTGGCCTGTCTCTACGCTAGACTGCACAACCTGAGCCGAGTTTATTTCGGGGGGTTCTTTATCCGGGGGCACCCCGTTACGATGCACACAATCACCTACAGCATCAACTTCTTCACCAAGGTAAACCAGCTAATAGAAGAATCAACATGCAAGCGACGGTTTGCATGGTAGGCAAATGACGTTACTAATTGCATGCCTGGTTTAGTTTAGTTAAAACTGTTCTGTTTGTAATAAAGTATCTGGTTATTATTAATTGTGTTTCTGTCCTGATTTGGTGGATGTATTTGCATTGGGGGCTGTAGCAGTTTAACATGCATACTGTCTTTTCCAGGGAGAAGTTCAGGCTTTGTTTCTGAGGCATGAAGGCTATCTGGGAGCAATCGGAGCCTTTTTAAAGGGGGCGGAGGAGGACAGTAAGTTCGAACTGCAGGGCAGGGGGCTGCCTTCTGTAGTTTATCTGGCATTCCTTAGCAAGGTGCTCGAATGGAAACAAAATATATATCTTTTTTATATCGCGTTTTGCACCATCAAGGCAGGCCAGAGAAATGCAGAACAGTTGTGATTTCTCTGAGGCTGGCTCTCCACCTAGAGGATTCTGAAGAGCAGCTTATCGTGTCCATGACTTGCATCCAGTAATAATTTGTTCGGGTGTGTCTGTCCTCCTATGAAATGCAGCTGTTGTTCCAGTGATCAGGCATGCTTTTGTGAAAGGGAATGGGTTTGCTTGCCTGGTGACATGTCTCTGTGCCCGGTGCAGATCCTAACCAGTACAGCTGGGGGGAGAACTACGCTGGCAGCTCAGGCTTGATGAGTGTGTCCCCGGACATGTTCCCCATGCAGCGCACCCGCAGTGGAACGGTAAGGGTCATGCAAATAAATATCTGTGTGTGTTATTTGAGGCCAGTTACCTACTAGTCTGCTGTGTTGAGTGGAACTACTTTTCATACACTAGAATGGCATTAGTGAGTTTGCTTCTTTCCCGGACCGTTATACAGTACTTGTGTGCAGTGTTGAGTTAAATACAATGTCGAACATACACATCACTCTGTGGCGTATATTGGTGTAATTCATTTAATGACCTTCTCTTGCCACTGTAGTGGTTACAGCATTCAGATCATTACAATTAACCCTATTTATTTATTTACTTTAACCTTGATACACGAAGCAGAATTTGATCCAATTGATTCAATGAAATAGACTGCGATGTTTTTAACATTGTGTTTTGATCTATCGATCTCCCACCCCCTCGTTGTCAGTGTGTGTGCTTGGTAGCTTCCATGTGCATTCATTTCTGAACGGTTTCATGTCTTTCTAACATGTCCTTGTTTTGATTTCTTTTCCCCCCCCTCCTCTCCATCGCCATGCTCTCTTTGTTTTCCTTCAGTTCTTCGTAAGTAATTCCCTCGTGCTGTTTTCTGTGTGTGATGTTCCATCACTGCGCTTGCGCACACTCACGCTGGCAGCACGCATACTGCAGGCTATTGGTTTTCTTGGTTTTTAAAGACTGCACTGTACTGCATATACAGAGTACTTTAAATAAGTGAGATGCTATTGACAGAAAAGAGTACGTGGAGTGTGACATTTCGTGCATAGTTTATAATGAGACGAGTCGCATATTGCTGCATACAGATAAAAGAACTACAACTGTGGCGACCAGAAGGCATTGCCTTGTGTACAGGACGGAGGCTTGTTGGACACAGCTACCTGATCCACAATAGCGCTGAATCCAGGGGTCTGATCTCTACACACAGCCGCACAATTCAGAAGTGTTTGTACTGCAGAGTTGATGAATTCTGTCGACCCCACATTAACCCATTTAGCAAAGGGTAGACATCTGTCGCCTCCGCGTACTTTTAGGACAAACTTTAGGTTTGTATCTACCTTGCAACCCGACCCGCACTTTCCCCTGAAGCAGGAAATCTCTGGTAACAGATGGGACCAGGCGCTGCTCAGCGGCTGCAGTGCTGTGAGGAAGATACCAGATTCCTTTCCATTCAGCCTTCCAGGCATCTGCAGAGAGAACACGCCAGCGTGGTGCGGTCCTGCTGAGGGGAATAGGGCTGCAGAGTGAAACATAAGCCTAACAGAGCCAAAGAAGACCTGCTTCACACACTTTCATTGTTTTTTAGTTTTGTATTTGTTTGTGTTGATTTGTTTTACTGTTAAGTACAGTGCAAATGCCCTTTATAAAAGGATATATGGGGAAAGCATTTTAAAACATTTTAGAAATAGGGAGCGGCTACATTATTGTTTCTTGCTGGTGTTATCGGGTTCAACTATTATATTTTCTCTTTGCTTTTGCACTTAGTGCTTGACTTGAGCACCCCAGTACGCACACACACACACACACACACAGTGACACACACACACACACAGTGACACACACACACACACACACACACACACGCACACACACAGTCACACACACACACAGTGACACACACACACACAGTGACACACGCACACACACACACACACACACAGTGACATACACACACAGTGACACACATGCACACACACACACACACACACAGTGACACACACACACACACAGTCACACACAGTCACACACAGTGACACACACACACACACACTATCTTGGACGCAGCTGTAGATTTGTTTCATTGAAGCAATAATACTTCTCGCAGTGGGAACTGGCAGATTATTGGCAGTCGTTTTGGCAGCAGTGCCAAACCAGCCCGCTTAACGGAATCACTGGTTAATTGAATCGGCTTCATTTTGCAATCAAACCATTGCATTATCTTTGACATTCAACCCAATTCAAAACCCTGTGCTTTGTGTGAAGGTATACAAACACAATCGGATGAAGAGGCTTTCACTCTGTCCTATTGTCAGGAGTATTATTGCTTCATTAATAGGTTAAACATGTTGTTGTTGTTATTATTGTTTATATATCCTCTTGCGACCCTGTGTACATTAATACTGTGCATTGTTGTCCATTGGTTATTACTGTTTTCTGAAGTTTAACAGGTGATTTTTTTGGATCTCAATTATCAGTAGTTCAAAGGGGAATGAAATCCAGTGAACAAGAGGTTATATGGGTTTTTTATGCAATCAAAGTTGTTAGTTAATTTAAAATGCAATGGCTGAATCTCCCTCTCTCTTTCCCCCTCCCTACCTCTCTCGCTTGCTCTCCTCTCTCTCCACCTCTCCCCTCCCTCTCTCTCTCTCTCCCTCCCTCCCTGTCTCTCTCTCCCACCCCTCCCCGTCTCTCTCTCTCTCTCCCTCCCTCCCCGTCTCTCTCTCTCTCTCCTCCCTCCCTCCCCGTCTCCCTGTCTCTCTCTCTCCCCTCCCCGTCTCTCTCTCCTCCCTGCAGTTTGACATGCTGGAGATGGATCGTTTGGAGCGACAGCTGGTGAACCTGCCCTTGCTGCTCGACTCCTCGTCCTACATTCCTGACACCGTGGACCTGACTGAGGATGCCATGGCCCGCGAGTACTGGCTGTCCTGCTTCGAGGAGGCCTTGGACGGGGTGAGGACTCGCGGAGCCCCTGCTCTGTGTCGGGTTGCAGTCCGCTTGCTTATTACCCACAACCCCATCCGATTGTCATCAACCTTGCTTGGCTTATTGAGAGTATCACAACCTGTCCGTCTTCATGCACAGTATGTGTGATTACTGATAGTTTAATAGAAGAGCAGCCTGCCTCTGCAGTGCAGTCAGACGGATCGTTGCACGCAGGCACCGTTACATGCTGGCCTCTAGCCGCCTGGCAGCCTGTTGTCTTGTTTTGTGCACAGGTGGTGAAACGCGCTGTCGTCAGCCAGCCTGACCTGCAGGACGCCAGAGAGAGAGCTGAAAAATTCCGTCTCAAATACCGACACAAGCTGCAGACGCTGAGGCATCAGCCCTGGTGAGTGTGCAGGTCCTAACGGGGTCAGCTCTGCTGGCCAGTGGAATTGCAAAAATGAACAGCACGCGCTGTATAAAACCACCTTGCAGTTTGTGGACCTGTCAAAGTGCCCTTGTTAGTTTCAGCGCTCTTTCTAACGTTTAGTTTTGTACAAGTTTCTGTCCCTTTCTCTCTCTGTTTCCTCTTAGCGCCTATGGGTCCCTGACAGTAAGAAGCTTGTTAGACACCAGAGAACACTGTCTGAATGAGTTCAACTTTCCAGATCCTTATTCACAGGTGTGTGCGTGTGTGTGTGTGTGTGTGTGTGTGTGTGTGTGTGTGTGTGTGTGTGTGTGTGTACATCTATATGTTAAATACATTTTCAATGCAATTTGACCTCAAACATAAAGACCTGCAGTGACAACACTTAGCAGAGTTTAACCAGCATCTGTTCTTGTGTGTGTCTTTGCCCCAGATTAAACAGAGAGAGAATGACTTGGCACTCAGGTACTTTCAGAAGGTCGTGAGGTCTGTGGAGATGCTGAACTGGGAGGATCGTCAGTTTGCCCTGGTGAAGGGGCTTCTAGCCGGGAATATGTTTGACTGGGGAGCGAAGGCCGTCTCCGAGTAAGTAGAAACACGGGGAAGAGACGGACTACTCCCGTCAACACGATGAGGTTAAACAGCTCGTTTTCTGTGTCAATTTACACGATTTTCTTTTTCTTTAAATAGCGTGCTTGAGACTGATCCGACGTTCGGGTTTGATGAAGCTAAACAACAATTACAAGGTACTGGAGCCCCGCGGTTCTGCATTACTCTGAGTTTGATCTCCGCGGTTTCTCACGAGAGCGTAGTGCGGCTGAGGTTTCCTTGCAACACTGCTGTAATAAAGCACGGTCTGAGTTGAGTTGCAGCCGCACTCCCCCTGCTGATTCTAACACGTGTTCTCTACTCCCGCAGAACGTCCTTGGCTGGTGGATTCGTACAGCAAGTGGATTGAGAGGTTAAAGGTAGGAGTCTGATGTGTTTGCAAAATGTAAGAACTGGAATCTCCACAAATGGCTTCCGAGTTCTGCAGGGAGAGTGACGTTTTTTTAATTGCTCTTTTCAAATAGGCTCTGTTGCTCGGGTTATTGATGGTACGGAATTGGGAATGTGTTTTGGTTCGAGCGCTATTCATTCGTTTTATACCTTGCTTTCCCCATTTGTTCCAGAGCACAGAAAGCATCACCCTAAGCTCTCGTCTGCTTTAGTTTCTCATAAGTGTTCACTTTGATTTGGTTTGTTTTTTTCTTCTCTGCTGGTTTTTTTATTTTTTATAAGACTTTGTTTGTTTGTTCCATGAAATCAGTGATTGAGTTCCGTGCACACTGGCTTTCTCTTTCAGGGTCCTCCTCACAAATGTGCCTTGTTTTTCATAGATAATAGTGGAATAGACATCATTCTGGGAGTGTTTCCCCTTGTCAGGGAGCTTCTTTGCAGGGGCACTGAGGTAAGAGTTCACCGTCGTCTTCATCCTGTTCAGTTTTGCACCAAAATGTGATTCGCCGGTTTTAACTGCACTGTTCCATAGGTTTGGCTATCTGTGTGCTTCATCAGAAACCAGACAGTGTTGGCTAGCCAGTTAGTTTGCATTAGTCTTACAGCGATGGAAATAAGACTCTCATTGAAGAGCAGTGATCCGTTCCTGGTTTTCCTAGGAGTTTAGTAAGACACACCCGAGCTTGATACCAGTAAGCTTGTATTAAAACCTGGAATGGGTGAAACTGCTGTGCAATAGGAGTCTTATTGTCATCCCTGATTTTTAATTTTCACATTTCCAAGAATGTTAAATAACGGGTGGGATAAACGCTTGTAAATCCGGAGCGTTATTTATTCCAGCTTCGGCGCGTGGATCTGTTTGGAGGGAGGGAGGGAGGGAGGAGAGTCCTGACACTGCGGTTCACATTATGAGTGTTTTTCCAAACGCATCCTTGTTTGTATCTCTTCAGGTTGTGTTAGCCAGTAACTCGGGGCCGGCTCTGAATGACGTCACCTATAACGAGCTGCAGATCCTAACGGAGAGGATAGCAGCAATGGACTCAGTCATACAGTAAGGGTTTCCTTCACGCATCTGAGCAATAGAATGAACCACAATAGAAGCAGCATCCGAAACCAGGCAACCCTAACCCTGGTGCCTCTAGTACATGAGATTGTAATCACTAATGTTAATGAGTGCACATACCGTTACCTGCGCTCCGGCACAGCTGTTTGCATAGCTAATCCTGGAGAGGTTGCACAATTAAACATGTTTTTAATTGGTTTATTAACTGGCAGACTGCACCGTTGTGATGTGCACCTCGTTTCTAAGGGGAGTGGCATGCACTGTATCATAATCAAGACCTTTTTTTTTTTTCTTTGTTTTTTGTAGTTCTGGGATCACGAAGGAGAGGTTGATTTTGGTTCAAAGTGGCTCCAGCTCCCCCTGTTTAGATTTGAGGTAGGTGTGTGCTGCTGGCCCTTCTGGGGCGAGTCACTGACCCAGCTTAGAAATCTGTGAAGAATCAGGGGTCTACGTTTCAGGGTGTCTCTATTAATTTAGAAGTCGTTTTGGTTTAGGTCATTCAAGGCGTCTCTTTTCCCCGCAGCCGCCTGGATAAAGGCTTGGCCACTCTGGTGCGGGAGAGGCACACTGACCTGGTCGTCATTGAGGGAATGGGCCGCGCCATCCACACCAATTACTACGCGGTGCTGCGCTGCGAGAGCCTCAAACTGGCCGTCATCAAGAACTCCTGGCTGGCTGAGCGACTGGGAGGGAAGATCTACAGCGTGGTGTTCAAATACGAGCAGCCCGCCAAATAACACGCGAGCACTTGACCGCACTGGGGGGGAGGGGCGGGACTTTAAAAAAACAACACCACCTGTACTGCAGCTTTGTTTTATTTCATAGATCTGTCTTTTTTTGTGCAAAATCTGGCTCCCGTAAATTGAAATCAGTAATCGGCCGGCTTTAGTGAACGGATCTCCGAATAATGTAGAAATTGAAATTGCCCGGAATGGTACAAAATGATTTGTGCTCCGTCTCCCAGACTGTTGAATACTTAACGATCGCAGCCACTTCCTGTTCTGAAATGGGTGTTGGGCTTGTGTTGTTGCTCTGAATATACTCCCACCTTCATCGTTCTGTCCAATGCTGGACAGAAATGGTCCTGCTTGTCCTGCCAAACTTTAGCGATCGCAGTATCCGTCCGCAATGCCCCTATGACTGCGTCTCTCTCCTTGCGGTGTTGGGAATGAAGCTCCCATTGCGCAGTTACTGCACTCAGTCCAGGTTGTACATCGAATTGGATTGAAAGACATCTGTTCTGAATGTAGCATGCACAGCGGTCCCTGGTAAAACATGGACTGGCTCCCTCCGCTGTGCAACGAGAGTCCAGTTCTTCAGTGCCTGGTAAATGCCTCTCCACATTCCTGTCGTGTAACAGCACTTTAAATGCGAGGCAGGGCTGGGTATGTAGCCGGGTCCCTGGCTAGCGGTTCACCAGCTCAACAAATCTGGAGGCTAGTCAAGGTTTTGTCTGGTACACTGATATGAACCGAATCCTGCCGTAGGTTTTTAAAATAAAACAAAGATAGTAGAGGTTAATTAAACCCTGTGATTTTTTTTTTTTTTTTTAATACTCCACATTCTGTCTCCAGTTACCAAAGATGATGCTCTTTAAGCCAAACCAGTGGAGAGTTCCCATAGCGTGCTGAACCCAAGTCCTCTCCAGACAGACAGACAGACAGACAGACAGACAGGCAGACAGGCAGGCAGACAGGCAGGCAGGCAAGCAGGAATGAGTCTTACTCTCCACTTCTCAATGTGGCCACTAGGTGTCAGTGTTTCTGCACACATTTCCTGCAGGTGGGCTTCACCTTTCACAAGCTGTGTGTTTGTTTGCAAGCCTTGGCTGCCTCACTGAAGGAGCGCTCCCATTTAAAACCTGACTTCTATTGATTTCAGCATTTGTTTCTGCAGGGATTTCAAGGTTGTTTTTTTCTCTTAACTGACAGCTTATTGGTGCTTGCTGTGCATCTCAGAAATAAGGCTGTTTTGCTTTTCTGTAAAAATCATTATTTGTTTGTTTTATAGGTCGGTCACTGCATCTTTGTGTAAACCCAAGCATCTTCTTTTTTTTTTACCTTTTAGAAAGAAAAGGAAAACAACCAAAACTGCACTTTTAATCTTGGACTTGAATCGCCACTGAAGTCCACTCTCTCGAATCAGATTCACGTGTTTGTTTTGGCTTCTCCATTGAGGGCTATTCAGAAGTATTGCTGCATCAGCCAGTTGCTTCGCTACGTTACTGTATTGCGTGATTTTTGCTGGTCTTGTATTGTTTCTACAGTGATTAGCAGAGTCGGATCTAGAGCCTGTACATTACAATGGCGTGTTACTTTATATACAAAGTTTCCCAGGGTATGAATGTGTCCGTCTGCCTTGGGGGTGAGGCGCGGGATATATATTGAAACGTATGCATCTATGTGTGTACATATATGTTTGATTCATTTCATTGATCTTGAGAAATCTTTATTTTAAGATACCCAGTGTTTGTGGAAAATGTATTATAATTATTAAATTGAATATTTGTTCTCTGACAATCACATGTATTTAAATGTCAAATATATTTTTAAATGTCATCACTGAAAAAAAGTGTAAATTATTACCCCACATCTGTTGGATAAAGATCATAGATTCATTTTTTATTTACTAGGTATTTGAAAAAAAACTGTAACAAATCTCCCCTGGTCTCTTACTGAGCACCCAAGCAGGTATAGGGGTGACCTCCTGTGAATGGAAGTTTGATTTGAATAGGGCAGGAACACGGGTCACAAGCACTGCCCCGAGAATCCGTCTGAGAAGCATTGTGCTTTCATAATTCCATTCTGGAACCCATTATCTATAGAACCCTGTTAATAGAACCTACCACAATGATTCTGTTGAGATTTATAATCCAAGTTACAAACGCTCCCTTGTATAAGGTATAATAATAACACAACCTCCAAACGTAACAGCGAGTAATTAAATCGAAGCTGAAGCGAGCAAGCTCTTTTTGTGATTTGCCTTAGCCTTATTGTTTAAATGGAGATTAATGGAGGTGGATTACTTTAGCTTTTAAACCATTTTCAGTCATGTTTTAATATATTTGTGATTTATGTGTTTGCACAGGGACTTGTAATGTGGTAAATGATTCTGCCTCATATTGCAAAGTTGCCATTTGACTTTATAATCACAAGTGCAGTTTAACTTAATAATGGGGTCAAAGAGAATAATGCAAGCTAATTTAAAATACGCAAATCAGCCCAAATAAAGGCCACTTGTTTTGAATTGTGCTTTGACTGTAGGCCAGTCATTTTTCTGTCGTTTCATGGAAAAGCCTGCAGCGTTCTGAATAACCCAACACTTCATGAAAACCTCGGAGCCTTTCCGTTTGTGCGTCGTCTTCATTAATAGCTGGGTTATTGCCTTGTTTTATCAAGCTGCTTGGACATCCTTGAAAAGAACGAATGGTCTTGTCTGCGACAGGGAGATGGTGTGATAAGAATTAAACTCAGTCCCCAGCCTTTCCAAGTCTCCATAGAGCTGTCTACCCCAGTCTGTGCAGGACATGAGCATTCAATGGGGATGCAAGACACCCCACTGGGAGACGTGGGTGAGTCGGACAAGGCAAAGGTATTACACACTGCTGGCACGCTCTTGTGAAAGCTTACCCTTCAAGGTATGGCATAGAGAGGTATGGGAATGCATATTAAAAACTATGATAAAGGCATAGCATGGGGAAGCTGCAGAAATACAGGGTCCACTTTTATAACTTCTTTATATAGCGCCTTTCACAGTGGACCCCCATCACAAAGCTCTTTACAGAGGCAGGCTGTGAACTGTGCATTATATGCAGAGTCACTTCCAATAGGATTTAACATCTCATCCGCAGGACGGAGCACAAGGAGGTGAAGCGACTTGCTCAGGGTCACACGCAGTGAGTCAGTCAGTGACAGAGGAAGGATTTGAACCAGTGACCTTGTGGTTACAAGCTTGGACCGCACTGCCTGCTTAAGGGACCACACTGTTATAAGGCACTTTTGAAAATCTTCCATCTCAACCTGATATTTAGTTTTATGTAAATAGAAGCATGTTTCTGCAATATGATAACTGGGCGTCAGAGCTGTAACAAGTTGAAACTGGGACCCCTGACGCAGGGGTCCTGACAGCTAAGAAAATGGGAAAGAAACTGGACTGTCAATAAGGATCGCTTTCTGATTTAGTGCTATTTTAAACTGATCATGTGTAATGTAGATTTAAATGCATAACAAGTTTAACGTTGCAGCGGGACACTGTCGCTTTAAGAGCTTATACAGAAATTGGGCATGTTTGTACCGGGGGTCGGGGAAATATCTGAGTTGCTGATTTATCGTTGCGTGTGGTCTTCCTAATCTGTGTGTGCGGGGTTAAATTATATTAGTCAGCAATAAATGCATAAAAACCAGCTGCTTATATGTTAGATTTATGTCACTTCCATTGAATTCTATACAGTAATTGTCTAGTTTGTTGGTACGGGTCTTTTTCACTTTACACTGTTTTGGTTTGTATTTCAAAGTTAATGTTGTTCTTTTGAATAATTCAGTTTTATATTAAGTGCTCGTCAAACACTTTTGGGCGTGTCTCTGCAATTCTTTCCCTATTGCTGTACCCCACCCCGGTTTTTTGTGTCTCTCTTTGTTCCCTAACCCTAAACCCCCGCCTCACCCGTCACTCCCCGAGCCCCTCCTCTTCAACTCTACAGAGCCGACGCTCTGTCTGCCCGGCGTGGACGCGCAGTGCGGCTGCGCGCACAGAGAGTCCGGCTCTGTAATAAAAGCAGCCCCCTTTCACTCCCACACACAGACCGACAGACGCGCGCATGCTGTCAGCGAACTCGGATCTGGCATCTTCAGCATCACTCTGACTCTGTCTGTCCCAGTCCGATCAGACATTTAACCCGAACATTTACAAATTAAAACAAAAAAAACAGGTAAGAAACAAATGCAAGTGTTTTATTTAATTGCTTATTTATTATTATTATTATTATTATTATTATTATTATTATTATTATTATTATTATTATTAGTGTGACATTTACTTATCGCGTGTGTTTATATGTATTTGATATTAACTTTAGTTGTGTGTGTGTATGTGTGTAGATTTATGCTCTTTCCAGTTCATTCATTTTATATTAGTATATTTTCTTACCTGTGCAGAATTTCAACTCTGTGCTGTGTTCAAAGCCAGTTTCTGCAATATTACTATACTTTATTAAATTAACAATCAACACATTTACAGCCCTCTGTAAAGAATTTTTTTGTGTATGTGTGTGTGTGTGTGTAGTATTGCAGAATTGCAATATAGACAAGGGAGCGGCGCTGGTTCTCCGGACCAGAAAGAGAACCGGACTGTCTAGCATTACCCCGTTCTGTAATTAGCCCTTCGGTTTGTAATGAAAATGTCACTGAAACAACCCGAAATGAGTCTTGTTGCAAGTGTGAGTCGACTGCAGCAGCGGTATACACGTTTACCAGTCGCGGCTGTCTAGTGGTCTTCTAACTTCGTATAGTCAACCGTTGCAAGCTTTCCCGTGCGATTCTGACAGCGCCTGGTTCCTCTAATACTACATTTACAAAGAAGTCCAGCGATTCATTTTGCACCATCAGGCTACCAAGCGCAGATTTATTGTCGTGCCGCGCTGCAGCGCGAGCAGCGATTTGGACATCACCCAGTCGGCGTGCCATTGATGAAAGCGCGCGTCAGTGGGACAGATTCATTATAGCCGCTGTTACTCATTAACCTTGAGTGTGCAAGCTTCCCTACCGGCGTGGGCTGAATATAGTGCTCAAGCATCGTGGCAAGCTGTGTTCTTGGTAGCAATGCTATACTTTCTTAAAGGATATTGTTGGATGCGAATTCAAAACTAATTTGTTGCAAAGTTGCTGTAGATTGTGATGAATGTTGAGCCCACACAACATTTGGTAAGGGTGCGGTGTACTGTCACACGCAGATGCGCTGTTAAAAGACAAATGTATAAAAGCGTTGCATTGTATTCTGCTACCATTCAGCTGCACGCTTTTGTGATTTCGTATGAAGATTTTTTTTTTTTTAAATCAGATTCGATTAAGGCATTGCTGATTCTAATTCAAAATCATAAACGGGAATCTGGTAGAATTAGTTTTTTTTTCTATAATGAATCTAATTGATTTTTACCCGAACGCTTTGCTATATGTTCTGCATAATGATGCCTCAAAGCAGGAAAGTGAATAGGAGTAACAATATCATTAGAAAGCCAAGCTCCTTTATTATACAATGTACTCTGTGTTGGGTCAGGAGGGAGTCTCAAGCTTCATGATGTCCAGCCACAGAAATCCTTCTCTATTGTCAAAAAGAAATGTTGCAGTTCTTAAATATTACGTCAGTTGGCTTGTCCAATAGAATATTCATTCTAGAACACTGAATATTCATTCTAGAATACTGAATGCCCTTCCATGATTCTCTTGTGTACTCCGTTGACAGAATGATTTAATTTTCCAGGCATGCATGAATGGGCATGCAACAGATCATAGATGACTCTGAATGATATTTGTATAATAATTACCAGTCACCAGTAGAAATCAGTGACCCGCTCTCCCCAGCCTGTAATAAAGCCTATCTGTATGGAATTCCATACCTTCCCCACACAGTCAACTATCACATGGCAGTGCCCTCTAATCCGAGTGCTATTGCTTAAGCAAAGGCATTGTAAAGTGTAGTACAGCACAGAGAATGCATGGGCAATCATAGTAAAGCACCCTGCTTATTTACCATGGCCTGCATTTGCAGTGTTGCATCTAATTGTAACACACCCTATAAAAACAGGGTGTCAGTTCAATAGAGGACCTTATATTGTCCTATAGTTAGACATGGAAATGCGATCGCACCCTGGCAGACAGAAGCAGCGGATCACAGTCAAGACTCTGTCTGCTTTAACCTGCAAAGCCTTTACATTGTACCTGGAATCTGTCAAATCAGCCAGAAGTAACGGCAGCTTGGAAGCGATCCAGTTAAAATAGCATCGTTTCTCAGCTCATGTCTTTACTCCTAACAACGCCTCCTGCCTTTCCAAAGACGCACACACAAAAAAAAACCCCACTTGCATCCGAAGCATCCAGTGAGTTTCAGTGTGGGAGACGAATGCTGCATCTTGTTTTTTTTGTGTGCTTCGGTTTCTTCTGAAACAAGCGAACTCACTGGTTGCTGCTAGAGATTGTGGGAACAGATGGCTCGTTGGAAGACAGGGGCTCAGCAGGTGGACTAGCACAGTCATTAACATACACAATACCATCCCCACTGCAAATGCATTGCTTCTGCTCTCGCAAAGTAGCCAAGGCCTTCATCCTTCTATTCACAGAGCATCTCTCCCCCCTTACCACAGCGCGCAGGAGAAACCGAACCTTTCACTGCTCTGCATGATTCATACTGTAGCAGACAATGATTACCAGCCCCTACTGTCAAAGCAAATCACACAAGCTAATCACTCCTGTGGGAAAAAAAATACAACCATTATTTACAACACCCCCTTTCATTGGACACATCTGATTAATTCCCATGCACAAGTGACTCCACACTGGGATGTTCTATTAGCAGAAAACCTTGAGGTGACAATGCAGGTTTAAATGAGGCGCTGCGTTTTCTGCAGTGTTTGTGTAGATTGCTTTGTGTTTGAATGTAGCCGAGGTGTCCATGCTGTGTGCATTGCTGGTTACGCTCTGTGTTTGCGTGTGCAGTGTTCTCTGTGTGTGCAGGGCATGCGGAACAGCGTTGGAATATTCTTTCAGTATTTCAAGCAAGCGCTCTTCTATAGAGTAGAACGAGGATGATTTATTTCACTCATCATTTATGTATTGGTTTCCTTTGCATGTCATCTTTTTGATACAGTGGTGCATAAATTATAAAAATGAACAAGCTTTTTTGCAGCTGTAGTTGAGGTAGACTTTATTTCAAGCCACACCATGTTTACAGTTAAAAGCATTATATAACAGTTTCAAATCTCTGTCTCAAGTGCACTGCAAAGCAATGCATATTTCAAACCTTTTAATGGCTTGAGACTGTCAGTGTTACTTGAGCATTGGGGGTGATGACCTCTGCTCTATAATCACCATGTATAGTAACAGACATTGTGATATCTAGCGCTGCACTGCTTCAATCTCAGAGTGGTCTATTCCATATAAATCTCCCCCTCTTTCATCACCAGGTTTATAATGTAATCAAGCATTCTCGGTTGAAATATAGTCTTTTACCCCTGTAACCTGCACGCAGCCTATTAAAAACAATTGTGAATCATAACTGATTAATGCCTTTGCAAAGCGCCCCTCTGCCTGTTTTGTTGGTCTATAAAAAATTAAATCAGCCAGGTTGTGCATGGACTTGTTTTTGGTTGGTAGTTTTTTCCTCTCTTGTTGTCTTTGTTACAAGCACCTACCTTGAAATGACCGGACTGATAATTTCTGGCTGTGATCTGATCCCTGGTTTAATGGGTACAGCCAGGTCCTGACCTCCTGGAGGTTAGCTGTGAATCCAGAAGCTAATGAGAGGCGGTGACTGTGGGGGGAGGGCATTTATAGACAGAAAAACTAAACAAACATCTACAAGATGAAGAGTCAGATATGAGAACTCAACCAGTGAACCGTCAGGAATTCATCCAAACCTCACTGCATTCCAGGCTATCCCTAGACAGCACACACACACACACACAGCACACACACAGCACAGCGCACACAACACACACACACACACACACACACACAGACACACACAGACACACACTCACACACACACACACAGCACACAGACACACAGCAAGGACAGTATATCATGCATTGTGCTCTGTATAGAATTTCACTGTCCCAAACCGAATCTGAAGCTGGCTATTGTATTGAGCACAGCAGCTCGATTTGAATATGCAGTTCATTCTCTGGGTGTCTATTGATTTCCTATAGCTGCCAACAGCTCAGGCTACAGAAAACAAGCTGTTCTCTCCAGGATAGATGGAGTTTATGAAGGCGTATTGGCGTTAGCTAGATACAGTGACACACTTTAATACTACCCTCTCCATCCCAAAATAAATGAATTGTGGAGGATCTGTTGCACAGTAGACGCCTTTGGGCCGAATATCATCCACTTTACCCCTGGGGTACCTCTTTTGAGCTCGAGGGTGCGAGAGGCAGCTGGCTTGCTTTTCGTGTTTGTTTCCATCGGGTGGCTAAGTGGGGCAATGGGTTTTTAGCACATTTTATTGCCCTTGTGTTTAAACGTTATTGCTTTTAAAAGCGCTTCGCGTGCGGCAGTGCCTGTCCCTCGTCCCTTTGGCTGGGATCACGCTGTTGTCATTTGAAAAGGTCTGGGGTGTGTTCTGCGTCTCTCAAAGGAGCCAGGCTGTGGCGTTGCCTCTGTGTTAGCCTGGCTCCTAAGGCTGAGGGAGGAAAGTGTGTGCTTTTAAAACCTGATGACGGTGCAGTTGTTGTATTAGCAGGAGCTGACCGCTCCCTCCTTTCCCTGTGATCTGAGACGCCTTGTTAAAGTGGAGCCCGTGTGGAATTGGAATGTGATTGCCAGGGGAGGATTGGTTCAGTGCAGGGTCCTGTCACAAGCTAGACTGCACTGCAATCAGGAGGTCCAGGGTTCGAATAATCTGCCATGTTTAGGGTTTACATTGTAGTAGGTGTGCAGTGTAGCCCGATTTTTTATTTTACTTTTCTTATTCCTTCACGGTGTTTTCCTTTTGCAATGAAGTGCTGTACACATGCAGCTAGTCTTACACACCTAACTATTTTTTGCTATTGAACTCTTAAAGTCCATATTTCTTAAACGATTGCAGTGTCTAAATGCGTTTCAATGCCTCCCCCCCGTAGCCCCCCTTCGGAGAGGATGGCTGCTCGTCCCCGGTGCCCAGCCCTGCTCCTCGCCTTGCTGCTGATGGGTGACTTCACCCTGACCGACAGCGCCGAGCCCGGCTCTAGAAACAACAAGAGGGGCTCCTCCCAGCAGTCGACGGGCACCGCCAACTACCTCCAGAGCCCTGAGCTGTGGGCACAGCAGCCAGGGCACCACCGCAGACAGGGAGTCCGCAAGGACAAGGCCAGCACGGGGCTGCTGTCCAGAGAGGTGCAGCAGCTGGGCCGTCCCGAGGACGACGGACCGGGCCTGGAGGGGCTGACCCCGGTGAGGCTGGAGCAGGGAGAGAGGGAGAGTCGGCCCTCGGCCCTGCAGGAAGAGCACCACGGAGGGGGGTTCCAGGGGTTCGGGCTCCCCTTCCACGAGCGAGACAACCACCCGCCCAGCACAGAGTCCACGCTGAAGGGCAGGAAGCAGCACAAGAAGCACAGGGGCAAGGACAAGGCCAGGCACGACAAAGGTGAGGGGTCTGGAGCGTTCTGTAAACACAGGACCCGAGGGGTCTGGAGCGTTCTGTAAACACAGGACCCGAGGGGTCCGGAGCGTTCTGTAAACACAGGACCCGAGGGGTCTGGAGCCTACTGTAAACACAGGACCCGAGGGGTCCGGAGCGTTCTGTAAACACAGGACCCGAGGGGTCCGGAGCATTCTGTAAACACAGGACCCGAGGGGACCGGAGCGTTCTGTAAACACAGGACCCGAGGGGTCCGGAGCGTTCTGTAAACACAGGACCCGAGGGGTCCGGAGCGTTCTGTAAACACAGGACCCGAGGGGTCCGGAGCGTTCTGTAAACACAGGACCCGAGGGGTCTGGAGCGTTCTGTAAACACAGGACCCGAGGGGTCCGGAGCGTTCTGTAAACACAGGACCCGAGGGGTCCGGAGCGTTCTGTAAACACAGGACCCGAGGGGTCCGGAGCGTTCTGTAAACACAGGACCCGAGGGGTCCGGAGCGTTCTGTAAACACAGGACCTGAGGGGTCTGGAGCGTTCTGTTCACAGAGTTATTGAAAGGAGATGACAGGAGATTGGCTATTCATGAAACTGTCCCATAGTATTCCATGAATATCAAGCTGTATTTTATTCACAAAAACGCAGTCTGTCCCTTTTATTTAGCAGACGCCTTTATCCAAGGCAACTTACAGAGGCTAGGGTGTGTGAACTATGCATCAGCTGCAGAGTCACTTACAATTACGTCTCACCCAAAAGACGGAGCACAAGGAGGTGAAGCGACTTGCTCAGGGTCACACAATGAGTCAGTGGCTGAGGTGGGATTTGAACCGGGGACCTCCTGGTTACAAGCCCTTTTCTTTAACCACTGGACCACACAGCCTCCTTTTCCAGGATCCTTTTTATAAAAATAAATAAATAAAAATTGTAATATGATCAATTCCTTTAAAGGACGGTTTCACCAGGTACCCATATGATAAAGGACAGTTTCACCAAGTACCCATATGATAAAGGATGGTTTCACTGGGTGAGTTGCTAGTTTTCTGTTTGTTTGCTTGTTTTTTTAACCGGGAGTGGAAATGAAATTTGAACAGCTTATTCAATTTCTAACATTATTTAGCGCAGAGAGGAGATTTTCCTTTCCGTTCCCTGGCTCCACACATCATTCAGATGCGATTTCCAGATGTCCTTGGGCTTCTAATACAATATATCATCACGGTTATCCATTCAGAACATGTTCCTGTCTCAGCACTTCACCGTGTTCATCCCACACAGCCAGTGATTCATCGATCTCAAGTATCTAAAGATGTGAAACGAGAAGCAAAGGAATTCTGAATGCTGATTGAATGACGTTTATTAAAAAGCTCAGTAAATGTGCAGCTCTGTCCTTCATGGATTCGAGCCATCATATCTCCATATCTCCAACTCTATTCCAACTCAGAAAATGAAGAACTCTCCCATACAATCCTCTTAAATCAGCTGGAGCCGCAGCTTTTTGCTGTCGTGCTCCTCGTTTGTGGAGTTCTGTTCCGGCTGACATTAGGCAGGTTCAAACACTGGATTCTTTTTAACTCTAAATTGAAAACCTACTCTTTTGACTTTGCTTGTATATATGTGGTTGTGTTGTACATGTGGGCTCTCTTGCTCGGTTGTTTTATTTCAGTTTGGACAGGGCTCTGGGATGCCATGGTGTGAAGGGCGCTGTATGGAGTGTGGTGGGTTGTGTTGTGTTGTGTTGTGTTGTTCCAGCTCTAATGATCACCCTCTAATCCTGCACCAGGGCGCCTTGTGGATCCAGAGCCGGGTTTGCTGTTGAAGCAGGTGGAGGTGTTTGATGAGCCCCCCCCCTCGAAGAGTGCCTCCCCCTCCTCACCCCCTGCGCTCCCCTCCTTCAGCACCAGCTACACCACCACCACCACCACCCTGGTGACCATGGCAATGAGCCAGGAGCCCCCTGCGCCACCCCCCGCCGCCACACGACCAAAGGTATGTCCGTCAGTCTGTCTGCCTGCCGGACTTCTGTCTGTCTCCAGTCGTTGCTTCCATATCGCTCTATATATTTTTTTTTTTTTAAAGTCGGATTATGGGTTATTAAATATGTTCCTCTGCTATTTGATCTCTTAATTAAAGCTGATCGTGTCACAAGTTAACTGACGTAATTAATTCCTGGCAGGTGTAGCGCTAAGCGAGCCAAGCTGGAGAATTTAATGAAATTGCTTTTCGGTTTATTCCGGGGGTATTGCTCCCCTAGGGTTGCTGCTACATCTGTCTGCTTTCACACCTTGCATTTCATAATGAGATTCCCCTGCACCTTGGTGTCTGTCAGTGCTGCTCACCGCTGCTGTGCAATGGCTCAGTATTGTATTCTGTACTGCTGCTAAGAGAGCTGATCAAAACTGTACTGCACCTGCTGACTGGAGCAGAAAGAATTACACTGCAAGCATATATATATAGGTCATACTGTTTAATAGGGTCTGCTGAATAGGTACATACGAGTATTTCAGCTGATCCAATTAAAAGAAATTGCCACAAAAAAGAAAACTATTTTAATTCTAGATCACGGACAGCCCAGACCTTTCGTAACCGACCTGATTTGATCATGTCAGGCTGTAGAGAATGTGTCTGTCCCTTTAGCCCAGGCGCCACAGTGCCACACACACTACGGTTCTCTCTGCTGCTGTCACGTTGTGTGCAGCGTGGGACTGCCTCGGCTTCTCTTCTTGTTGCTCTTTTCTTTTTACTCCCTGCTCTTGAATCATTAATCATCTCCTCCTTCAGCACACCTGGCAGACGCGTTCTAAACGTCATTTCCGTGCGCTAATTATGTCTCAGTAAAAGGCCGCTCTGCAGCTGTGGCTGTGGAGGGAACAGGCGCGCAAGCTTGTCTGCAAGCTTGCCACATCTCTCCCTCGCGTGTTTTTAATAAGCTGAACCAATGTGTGGCAAGGTCCATTAGCATTTTCACACTTCACACAATACGCGCACGGCACAGCGGTGCCCAATTATCTGCCTTTGGTATGATGCCGTATCGTTTCTTTTTTGTTTTACAAGCAGATTGGTGTTGACATGTGTTGGTACCACGGTGAGTGACTCGGGTCGGCACCCGTGACCCCTCGTTACAATGCCCTGTGTTCCCTTTCTCCCTGAGGGAGCGCTCCCTTGGGACGGTGAAATCCATTATTGTGTCTTGAATAGAACAGCTTTTCAGAATCGCTCTTCTGCACAGCTGGAGGTAACTGGTTGTGACCAGACTGCATGGTCTAGTTTCTGTGGTGTAAGGGTTTCGGTTACTGGCCGATCCATCCAGAAATCATACTGCAAAGGGACAGTGTCCTGTTTTACTTGTTAGGGTTATTTGGGTGCACACAGCAAAAAAAAAGATGCAGAAATTGTCAAGGTGCAGTACGGGGTACTGTTCTAAATAAAGAACCCCAATCAAATGTTCCTATAGTAGAAGCCTGGTAAAGTGTAGTAAAGCATAAGTAAGCATTGTAAATAATAGCAAGGTATGGTAAAACCTATTAATAAGCATGGCAAACAAGGGTAAACGATGATACATGGATAGTAAAATCCTGGGAAATGCAGGGTAACACTGTCAAAATACCCTGGTAAACTTTTAGAATGAATTTTAGTCACTCACCAATACAACTTCAAATCAGCCCTTTAGCTGTTTGATTGACGCCAGCATTTCACTGTTTTCTGAAATGATTTGTGTACAGATCTGTGTCTCTGTTTTCAGAAGCCCTCGCAGGGGCGTGTGAGGTCAGACGGTGATGTCATGCCAACGCTGGACATGGCCCTCTTTGATTGGACGGACTACGAGGACCTCAAACCAGCATGGCCCTCCTCCAGGAAGAAAGGTGAGATGCAATTCTGACTAAATATTTCAAAACTGTTCACACTTCTGCCTATGACTTGTCACTTATCATAAAGTGTTACCACGCAGGTACTCCAGTAGAGATGCAGGTAAGACTCCCATTGCATAGCACTTTGAGCCATTCCAGGTTTACTGGGAATTTAGGCAAACCACTAACTCTCAGTAAAACCAGGAACATCTCAGACCACTTTCCAATGGGATTCCTGTTTCCACCCCTGATTTGAATGAAGTAATTCCACGTTGCTTACATGCAGCAATATCAACGCATTGAACTGCACCATACTAAAATACTCTCTATGCAACCATTTCCCTCTGCAGTACCATGCATTCTGAGCACTGCAGGCAGGGTCAGGGAGATTCCACTTCCTTTTGAAAATCAATTCCCACTTACAATTCCAATCCCTTGGAAGGAATTTCGATTGGAATTGATATTTTAGAGACGTAATAATCACAGTGATTGTTCAGCTGCTTTTAAATTGAAGACAAATTTACTCCATTAACAGTAAACTGTTGCCACTGTGAGAAGCTCATTTTACCGGAACGCTGCTCATAGCAAATTTCGATCAGCGATGAGTTGGAATTGATTTTTTTTAAAAAAAGGACTGGGAATTGTAATTGGAGGTTCGGAATTGATTTTAAAAAGGAACAGGACTTGACCCATCCCTCAAGTGTGTTGAGTGCCCTGCAGTATTACCAATGCAGTCTGGCAGCGTCCTTGACCGCAGTGTTTCCTGCAGACAAGCGGCGCAGTAAGAACCTCAGCAGCGGGAACGAGACTCTGGAGGGTGAGGCCGAAGCCGAACCATGTGACCACCACCTCGACTGCCTGCCCGGTGAGTGCCAGCCCAGGCTCCGCCCCTCTGTTTGTTGTTGTCTCGCCCTGCTTTTTTGATCGTTCGAATTAGGTGCAGCGTTCAATGCACGAGATGGCATCCGCGCCCAGGATAACATGTCCCGGAATTTTGGCAAAATACTTCACTGTGATTGGTTGATTTGCGCTCCCTCTCGCTTCCCCAGGGTCCTGCTGTGACCTCCGCCAGCACGTGTGCAAACCGCACAACCGCGGACTCAACAACAAGTGCTACGATGACTGCATGTGTGAAGAAGGTGAGTCCTGAGCACAGACCTGGCAGAGCTTTGTAGACATGCAAGGAGGCTTGTAACGAACCTCCTCCGAGCGGCTGATGGGTTACGGACACCCGCGCGTGACCCGTGCTTCCCTCTCGACTACAGAGCTTGCTCTTTAGTTCAACGGTAAGGCGTTCGTCTTTGAACCGCGAGGTTAACGCTTCGCGTCCAGCCCTCGCCTCTCTGTTCAATCCAATGGGATGAGATGCTGATTCGTTGCAAGCTCAGCCGGTACAGAGGCTGGGATTGAAGCTTGTTCTTTGATTCTCTGACCAGGACTCCGATGTTACGCCAAATTCCACCGGAACAGGAGGGTGACACGGCGACGTGGCCGGTGCATTGATCCCGAGTCTGCCGACAACGACCAGGGCTCCTTCATGACGGTCTGAGAGCAGGAGGGAGCAGTGATGCTCCACGCCACACATATCCAGGCGTGCTAGAACAGCTGTCTCCACGCAAGGCCAACGCGACGTCAGCTGTTTTTATATTCAGCGTTTCAGTTCTGCTTTATCGTGGATTTCTAGGGATTTTTTTTTTTTTTCTTTTTTGTAATATATAATACTGTATATCGAAGATTGTTACATTGTACAAGGATTTTGTCTTTTATTAAATGTGTTTTGTGTTCAGTTCAAGATGCCAAAACTGCTGTGAAATCACTGCCCTTTTTTGTATAAAGAAAACGAATTTCATTTCCAGGTGTTTTTATAATTTTTTTTTTTAAACAATTCTGAAATATAGAAGAGATGAAAACTGAGTTTATTTATTTATTTATTTATTTATTTATTTATTTATTTGGGGGGGGGGGAGGTATGTGCTGTAAATGCTGGTGAGCTTGTGTACATATACAGTAGGATTGCCATGACCGAGTTCAAATCAGCATGAAGTTTTAACATCTACTCTCATGTAATGGAAATCATTGAATACTAATGAAGTTGAAGGTTTGTAATAAGTAAGACCCGGAGAGGGGTCTGGTGGATGCTGTGATGTTGTGACGTACTGCATGCGTATCTCCAATGACTGTTAATAAAGAAAGGACTACTATCTAGTGCCTGTGAGACTGAAACCAATGTGAATGCATTTCCTTCTCTTGCTGTTAAACACCGGGGGATGGGGGCACGCCTCGGGTTATGTTACTGTCATGTGATTATGTTATTTTAATCTGTAGTTTGTTTGTTAGAAATGAGCTTGTCTATTGACCTTTTTAACCAGCCTGCTGAAGTGGTGCCAGGGGCAGCTGTAGCAAACTTGAGAGGAAGGGAGGAGAGGGGAGGGGAGGAGAAGAGAGAGGAGAGGAGAGGGGAAGGGGCTCGCTCGCGCATCATATTTCCACATGACCGCCTTTCACAGCTCGCTGTCATTGATCTGGGGTCAGGGGGTCAGCAGAGGGTGACCCCGACACAGGGAAGCAGTGTATGGAACCGGCCCACCATCTGCCCGGATTTGTGTAACAGGACAAAGAGATTTATTAACAGCAGAGTGTGAAAGACAAGAGAGAAGGAGAGAGCAGAGTGGACGCACAGCCCGTGCCCCTCAGCCACTTGCTCTCCCCCACCCTGCAAACAGCGGGGTGTTTAGCTGCCTCATTTATACAGCAATAGCCCTTCCGGAGCAAACAAAGCAGCTATGGTCAGCAGGGCTGTCATGGTTTACTTGTCTGAGTCTAGGCTGGTGAACATCCAGCTTTCCAGAAAGAAAGAAAGAAAGAAAACCTTTTTTCTCCTAATTCTCTAATTTCTCCACCATTTTATCAACAAGAAACTCCCAACAGCAGAGTCAGAAAACCCCAAACAAGCAAACATCGCAGACGTTTCATTTAGGGGCTTGTGGGAAGTCTCATGTCATCGTTCAGTCAGTTTTAGAATTGGTGACTTGGAAGCTGCACCCAACTAAAACCTGTTCAGGCTTCTAACAGCTGACAAGATGAGACTGCAAAGTGTGCAACCGCTGACGTCTTCAACCGAACAGACTTCTTATAAAAGGCAGCTCCTGTTTTCTCTCCGACGCGGCCAAGGTGTGAGCTTTGCTGGAAGGTGAGAGGAAAACCAGGCTGTCCCAATCCCAAGGTGTAAATTGCTAAAGCTGTTCTCAGCATCAGCAGTGCACAGCCGGCGCTATACATTATAAACCTAGCATTCTTCAGCAATTTATACATAAACACACAGGCGTGAATTGAATCATACTTTAGGGAACCTGAAACACACAGGTGTGAATTGAATCATACTTTAGGGAACCTGAAACACACATTTCTGCTGCTTTCAGAAGAGCTCAGGTGTTGGTATCCTGGTAAAATAAAGAGACCTGCGATTTTAAACTTGAAACTGGATTTGAACGCAGGTAGGGTCATTTCTCTACATAATTGTAACCAGCTCCTAAACTCCACTCCACAGATGACACATTAGAATTCACCACAGACACAAAGCTGTACCTTATAAATACTGTATACTGTGTGTGTGTGTGTGTGTGTATATATATATATATATATATAGGCTATCTACAGCACTGTACCAGGCATCACCAGAAGTGAAGACAAACTAGTTCATCAGAAATAACGTGATGAGAGAGTCACGCTTGGGAGCCACAGGAGCAATGAACAGGGCACCTGGTCCATAGAACAGAAAACAAACAGATGGGCAGGAACTGGAACTGAATGGTGATGAAAGAAAATAAAAAAGATTGGCATTATAAAGCTCTCTGCAGCCAAGTTCAGTGCCTAGTTGTGCACACGAAGCTTGACACTTACAACTTATAAATGCAGTCCCTACTTCCTCAGATTTAAATGCCATCAAAGAAACTGCAGTTACAACATTCTGCCACTGTGTGCTCTGCTAAGACCCCATTAAAAGTGAGCGCCAAAGAAAAATCGGCAGCTTGCTGTTGTGATCACTTTAACAACCTCTGTGCTGCAGTTAAAAATGATTTCAGCTTTCACAAATAATGGTTGCAAAGGCATCAGACAATAACGCATGATGCATGCTGTAATGGTGCGATTATAGACATTAAGGTATCAGTATGATATCATTTTAGCACATTACTTCCACGCACCCAGCACTGGAACCAAAGAAAATCAATCATTTGAAGAAAGGCTCTCCACTGTGGTTTTCATTGTTAATAGCCCAGTTACAGAGCCCAGCGGGGGACGTTTTGTTTGTGTGATCGTTTTATGACACGTTCGAATTAAGATAAGCCTCAAAATAGAGAAAGAGGCGCGTGCAGTCATTATCACGTCAAAGAATGACACGCTGATAAAAAATAAAAAAATAAAAAGATAAAAATGAAAATTATAAACGGTCTCTGCCTGGGCATTCAAAAAGGGTTACATTTGTATTCAACCACACAGAGCAGAGAGAGAACGATGAATCACACAGCTATGGAACAAAATACATCTTTGTTGACTGTTTAAAAAGCAAGGATTTCGTGTGATCGTTTTATATCCAGTGGTGAAAGAGCACACAAACACCGACTCTTAATCAAAGGTCTTGCTTTTATTCAGACTCAGTAAAGGTTTGCGATGGTAAATTGACACAGTAACAGTTGCATTTTTATAGTTTCCGGTTACCACACTTCACCATGGTTTTACCACACCCTTTACTACACTTTACTGTGTTTTTAGGCAGGGTTTACACCTTTGCACAGAAACACAGGTTTGGTGGGATATTCAAAATGAAACTGAAATGCAAATTTAAACTAAGTGGTTATGAAGTTATATTCCCTTCCTTATATTTACTTGAAGTATGTGAAATATTTAGTGCCAGTCTTTGACCTCAAGCTCATGGTCTCCAAGCAACCTTTTGGGCGGTGCGTGGTGCTGCAAAGCGACTGTGCGCGCGTTCACGGAGACCATTCTGCGCAGATTCTGACCAATTTAGCCAATGGGCGCGTTCACTTAGATCATTCTTAGAAGATCATTGGCTAATATTTGGTCAGATTCTGCACAGAATGATCTGCGCGAACGCACCCTGTGTTCTAATCACATGAGGGTCAGGCAGGAGTCACATGGTTTGAGTTTGCTTTGGACTGAAGAGACTGAGGAAGAGGGTGTACAGAAAAGTTTTGGAACTAGCGCACCCAAAGGACATGGAAATACCAGCCATAAACTTGAAGGTAAATACATATTATTTTGCATAGACAGCTATGGCTAAAAGTTTTGCATCACCCTATAGAATGAACACATTTTTTGCTTCATATTAAAGTCAAACGAAAGCTGCTGAATAATGTTGCTGAACTACACTACTTAACGAAAAACTGACAACAATAAAAGAAAAAGTGAAATTTCGAAATCTAACATGAAGTACAATTCTAGGTGATGCTAAACTTTTGACCAGAAGCCGTACCTAACTCCTGTACAGCCATGCAAGCACCGAATGCGTTAATAAGTCGTTTTAAATTCGTGTACTGTTTGAAAATATCACTTGATTAATATTTAACTATCAGAATTAAGGAAGTGCCACCGCAATACACTGTCCTGAGTTGATATACAGCACAGTTATTGTACTGTTCATAAATACATGCCCTTTCTCACGTGATTTGAACATATGTCAAATTCACCCTGAAAGTTCCGTTTTAAATGACATGTTTTCAGGTGTGTTCAGTGTGGCACCACTGGACTGAGCTAATGAACGAACTGAGGGGTTGCATGCGGTTTAAACAGTTCTGTATACTGTACAGCATACTTAAGTACTAATGTTCAGCACATACTGTAATAAACAACTGTGTCATAATCGCCATCTAACTATAATAATTATAATAATGATGATGACAATCCTTATCTCCGCTCCCACGTCTCTTTATTTTCTTCTGACACCAGGCGATCGTCTTTGTCCACTGGCTTCTAACAACATGGTGAGTTAGCTGAGCAAAAAGACCTGTCTTCTCCTGTTTTCCTTTTGCTGTTTCAAGGGTAGACTGCACCATGATTAGTAGAAATCAAAAGGGGGTGCCAGTTTAGGGATAGAAGTACTGGAGGAGTTTATCAGTGGCTTTTTGTGTTTAATTATTATTATTATTATTATTTTTGAATTGTAAAGCATTGAAAATAATTTAAGACTCCCAGTGTGTAGCAGTTTGACCCATCCCGTTGTGAGTCTGCTGTGCAGGTTCCCAGCACAGGAGATGCAACGACAGCCTTGGATTGTACCTGGTTATTATATCATGAGGAATCACTGGTTTGAATACCCTGAAGTGGTTTAAAGGGTGGGTGTTATTCAGAAGGTCAGCTCATCAGCAGGTCTTGTGATTGTGAGCCTCACATGAGTGCAGTTTCTTCAGTTCAGCGCTAGCTTTGTGTCCCTTTCTCTCTGAGCAGGAAATACGGATCTCGGGGGAAAAAAATCGCTGTGAGAGATTAGCATCCAGCTGAGCAAATCTTATTCCGTCAAAGCTTGAAAAACATCCGTGCTTTTTAAAACTGTGTTTTTCGCTGATCATATCTGCCTTGAATTTCATCAACATTTGTATCAGACTCCAGTCTACCTTTCTGATTGCATTTGCGTTTAATCCAATAAACTGTTGATTTTTATAGAAATTTGTAAAGATTACTGTACTGTAGTTTTTTTTTATTGTAGGGATGTGTATGAGAAATGGAATATAACAGCATTGTGTAACAAGCCCTTTCCAACCAAAACTGGTATTTGCATATAACTGAGGACCGTTCTAAAGAATTATTATATCTAGAGTAATGGGGTCAACTTTATAGAGCCTGTCAAGCTTAACTGTATTAGGGTGGGACACTTCTTGAGTACGATGATTGGGAGATAAGTGAAAACGGGGTATTCAGGAGATAGGAGGAGGCGTTTGAAAAGGATGGCACACGCACCTTTAAGAATCTGCTGCAGTTAATGCAATCCCTGAAGGAATCCCTTATTGTTTGTGTCTTGTGCTTCCCAGGGGTTGTATGTACCCGTGGCTCCCTTTATCTTACGCGTGGGGTAACTTCACCATCTTTGTCATTGCGGTTTGGGCCATCGCTCAGAGGGATTCCATCGACGCTGTGCTCATGGTGAGTTTACAGATCACTAACCTCATTCGAAACATGTAAGGAAACGAAAGGCGTTTGAGCTGTGAATGCAGCAGGGGATTGTGGAAATCACCCTGAACAGCCTACAGCAGCACAGAGATACTTTCCAATCCGTTTGCAATGTCTTATTACTGTACACTATGCTGTTGTAGCCGGAACTCTTTCAGCTCCAAGTAAATGGGCAAAGAGACGCCAGCTAGTTCAATTGATTCAGTGTCTTTTATAGGAGCTTATCCAAATCCAGTGCGGGTTAAGTTGTCTGCTGTGTTGAGCTGAAATTGTCGATGGAGATTCAATTCAGAATGTAAAAGAAAAAGGCTAATCTCTTGGATCGCTTCTATGATTGCTGCCCTTTTTCAGTCTTTTTTTTTCCCCCCAACAATTTCTCTTCCCAGTTTTTGATTGGAATGTCGATAACCATCCTGACGGATATCATCCACTTCGGGATTTACTACCCCAGCGGGGGGGTTGTGTCGTCCATGTTCCGGTTCTGCGCCGGCATGGCGATTCTGAGTCTCATTCTCAAACCCGCGTCCTGCTTCTTCGTCTACCAGGTGTACCGCGAGAGGGGCGGGGAATACGTCAGCTTTGGTATGTAGTGTGAACACACCAGCAGCACAGCACGCAGGCGAGGGACTCTGTCCTGTACAATGCATCACCACACAACTATTTAATTTAGTGATAGCGTATCGTACAATATAGCACAGGGTGGAACAGTTTCAATGCACACACAGAAACACTGGCGTTTCATCTGTAGGCTTGTTCTTTGTAAGTGAAATCAACAGCTTTGGAAAGAGATGGATTAAGGTCTCTCTCTCTCTCAGCCTAAACACACTGGCCCTTATCTTCCACTGTGGGCAAATTGCCCATGTAATACATTTAGTAGGGAATTTGCCTGCGGTTTGCCAGTGGGGGGAAATATAGGACGCTGTTTTCAAAGTAAATTGATCATTCGGAGTACTGTAAAAGATGTCTGGATGGATTCATGGAGAGATAGATAGATAGATCTATAGACAGCGCAACCAGAAATGTTTTAAACAAAGCAAAAATGCAAGTTCTTTATTTAACAAGTACTTTATAACCTCTTCAGTGCATTGTTTTGCTCATTGCATGAACATTTCATGAAATATATCTTTTCTTTTTTTTGAAATCCTTCTTTTACAGTATTCACACTTTCTAGTCTGGTCCGTGAGGCTTCGCACACAAACGTCCTTCTCTGCGTTGCACTCGTTTGCATGTTCTTGTGTCATGTCTTGCTAAGATTATGTTGCTCAACTTCCTGACTTTTTTTTTTTCTTCTCTTTTTCGGTTTTCTTTTTCACCCTAAGACATGGAGACTTCTTCTGTAGACAGCCGATACACGATGGACAGTGTTGAGAGTGTCCCCCACATTCGTCACTGCTGAAACCACCCCCACATCGCCCTCCTTACCCCTCCTGCCCTCCCCCTCCTGCCCTACTGAACGGTCCTCTTGATCCTCTGTGATCTTCACCTCTGACCTTCATACCTCCACCCCTTCACCTCTTCATCCTTCATCCTCCTGAAGCGGGACAAGAGAGCCGCTTGATGTCTTGTGTGCCTCCTCGACCAATCGCATGCTGCTTCCTTCCCCGTCAACCAATCCACTGCCAGTTCACACCTTGTTTCCATATGGCAAACCAATCCTTTTCCACGCTTTTCAATTTGCAGCCAATCAAAGTCATTGCTGCTTGCCGGCACCCCTGGGCTTCGCAGCTAGCTAATCCGATGGCTTTCTTTGTTTTTCCTTTTTGTCTTTGTAACAGTGCGGGTAAGGAGCTGCACACGCTGAGACTCGTCAGTTTGTGACGGCTGTCTGCTTTTCTTCGTCTCTCTGTGTTCCTGTCTCTGTCTTTGTGTTGTTGTTGTTGATGTTGTTGCTTCTGAGGACTGTTGCAGATATTTTAAGGCTGTTGTACACAATGTTACATATTTAATATCTGGGACCCCGAAGAAACAAACTGTTGAGTCTCAAGGATCCCAGTGTGCATTTTTTTTTGTTTTTTTTAATAAATCATTTTTAAATGCAATGTGTATAATTTCCTAGCAGACCCTCTGACGGCTGTCTTCCAGTTTGTTTACTTGTTTATTTTAGATAGAAATGATCTAATAAGTGGTAGTAGTATTTATTTGTCTTTTACAAAAAAATTTAAAAAGTTGATCAACTTACTTATGGGAAGTGTTCGGGGGAAATAGAAAGGGAAGTAACACATTGTTCAATACCACAGTGTAGGCAAGCCAGTACATCTGGATATTGTGTCACCTGTGACTTTGCAATCAAACTCAGTAATGCTATACAGCTTTAACCCTTTCAGTGCTGGCACCTCATCTCACTGCTCTTTACAGTTCTTAAAGTACTGAGAGGACTTTAAAGTCCCATATGCCAAAAAAAAAAAAAATTCCATTCTTCAACTCGACAAAAATAATTCAGGACTGAAAGGGTTAAAGCTGGTAGCCCTGCAATGGAAGATAACGGACGAGAATAACCGCTGTAGCCCTGCGTCAGCGCTTCGTCACGATGAAGGTGATTATTTGTAGTCTTGTTGATGTTTTCTCTGACCCACGCTGTGTTCGTGCAGGTTTACCCAGCGTGACTCCTAACAGAGACTCTTATCAGTCGATCGACCAGCAGAACTCAGGACCGGCCATCCCTCCCTATTCACAGGCAGGCGAGAGCAAGGCTGGACCCCAGGCATACTGAGGAGGGGAGAGAGAGCGGCCGTGATACTGTCCTTCCAGGACCGAAGGAGGTGGTAAACGTTCAACGGAAAGTGACATTTCTGGGTCCATTTTACTAAGCTTCAGCTTGTGGGCAGAGTTTTCATAAGACTCCACAGACAAGAGTTGTATCTGTTAACCGTATTTTGCTCAATGTTACTATCAGGCGGTATGCCGTTTGTGTATTTATTTAGTTTTTAACGTGACATGCACCAAAATTTAGAAGTCAACATCTGGGGCATTTAACAAAAACTCATAAATAGCGTGCTGCCTACTGTAATTTATTGATAATCTTTTCTATTTGAACTGGAGCAGAAGTTCAGTGAACCTGTCCATTGTCTTAGCTAGTACATCATCTGTCCTGGCTGTTTGCTACAAGATTAATATGGCCCATATGCAGTAGTAAAAATATAAAAAATAATAATTCTGTAGCTCTTCCAGCCACTAAAAGCCTCCACAGCATTGCACGGCAGTTTCACCCATTCCAGGTTTTACTATGAGCTTGATGTTTATGGTTAACAAGCTCAGATGTGTCTTCTGAAACTCCTAGCAAAACCAGGAATGGATCAAATACCCATGCAGTGGGAGTCTTATTAACGTCCCTGGATCAGCAACCCAAACGTTTCACGTGTTTCATCTGCTGTTTGCTTTTGTTTTGCATATGTTAATCTGTTTCGCTTGTCTTTACTACAAAAGAAAAACGATATTGTTATAATCAGACTCAATTTGTACAATAGTTGTTGTGTTTTTTTTTTGCACTTGTAATGAGTCTTGCAAGCACACCGTGTCACTTTCATGCCTTTTTCACACCTGTCTCTGTTGCCACAGTTGTGGTTTTTGCTGCTGCTTTCGGTTTTATTTCTTTCAGTTTTTGAAGTGCTTGCTTTACAGTCAGGAAGGTGATATATCCTCATACAGTACTTCCTCCGTCCAGATAGGGAGACGACATGCCTGAGTGGGTGTCCTCTTACAATTTCACTTTCTCCAGTAGAGCGCCGCTGTGCAGTAACAGGAAAGTTGCAGGTTTTCATTGGTACGTGCATATGTGCTGACGCTACGTGTTTTACAGCAGTTGCACTTGACGTGGGAAGGACCTGTCCTCGCGTGCTGCTGCCAGCAGAGTTAAATCTTTTTAAAACGTTTATTCAGTTCAGTTTCGGTTCACTGCCCTGCCTTTTAAAACAGCGTGGCGTCGTGCTCGCGTATATTATCCAGTGGGTTGTATTTCTGTAAAGTTTCTCTGGTGTATTTGCCCTCAGAGAGAGAGAGAGACAGCTGTAATTAATACCCTCGTTTCTCCTTCCTGGCTGTGAAGATCATATTATATATATTAACTCAAGGAGAGCTCCAGAGAGCATGAGCCTTGTGTTGTTTTTTTTCTACCTTAAGAAAATGATTTATCGCCAGGATGTCTCTGTGGTGCAGGGAGAACAGACTGGCTTTTTTTTTTTTTTTTTTGCAGTTTTAAGAAATCTGTCAAATAAAATATACGATTTTCTTTCCAGGATGATATGGGAGTGAGGTTTCACAAAATGTGCACACCCTATTCATTTTGTTTACTATACTGCCTTTTTCGTAGACTGTAGAGAATAACAGTGAATATTTAACTGGTACTTTTATGTTGCGGCGTTTTGCGTAAATCGCCTTTAATAAACTTAATAAAACGCATTAATGCAAGGCTTGTAATGCGAAATATATCAATTGCATCTATGGTTGTATCTGTATGGGCGACGGGAGGCGACTGAAAGCGTCTTCCATTGTAAACGGCAGCGTGAGGTCTTAATGAATGACTGACCAGGCTGTTAACGACTCCTCTCCGCAGACGATAACGAGCTTGCGACGCCGAGGTCAAAGAGGGAGGGGGGTGCTGGTGAATTAAAAAGCCCCGTGATTAATTGCCGACTCCGGCCTTCATTGATATGTGAACCGCTTTTATAACGGCAAAGTCATTTCACAAGACTGATGCAGCCGCGCATTTCGTTAACCTTGATTGCAAAAAAATAAATAAATAAAACATTGGTTTAACCCTTTGCTGCCCGGTGTCCAATATATCTGACATTCAGAAAACAGGCAAATAAACAGGTACGGGGGCATAACCAGGGGCAGCAAAGCGTTAAAACAATTATGCAAACGCTTTTTATCAAACCGGACGATTCAGCAAAAAACAGAACAGGGCACGCTTATTATACTCGACGCGTCCATGTTATCAGGGAATTGCAGAGACCTGCAGACGATTTACGGAGGGAATGCTGTTAGTTATTTTGCCTTACCGGTTAATGCAAACAGCGTATGCAGGAGAATGTCGTTTTTCGTGGCTGGGTCAAGGTGATGTCGCCAGAGCGTTTCAGAACGTCGCTGTATTGCACGTCAGTGATAGTTTGCATAAGAGGCTAAACTGTAAGCGAAAATAATGCAACATTAAAATGTAAACGTTTAATGGGGAAAACACCCTGTTTTATGAGTCTTGCATGTATGTATTTATTTATTTTTCCTCATGCTTGCTGCACATTGTGTGGTTGAATAATCCGATGCCTGCATTGGTAGCAGTTTCGTGTGATATTTAGCACCTCGCCTTCCAGTCATCGTCAGTGCCATTGTTATGCTTGAATAAAAACGATCAGTCTGCTGTACAGTCTGCTGTTATTAACATTGCGTCGCTGTCTTCCGTGTGCTTCTGTTCAAGCCACAAGTTTTGTCCAATAAATGTGTTCATTGCAAGTTATCTGAGTACGTCTTTTTTAATCTTTTTTTTTGTTTTTTTAAAGGATTTTAAGTTACTGTGTAGAAATAAATGGTTCTCTGAAATAAATGGTTCTCTGTGATTTTCTGTTTTAATCTTTGTTTTTTGCGGTGTGTGCGTGTTCTTTTTTAATTATTCGTTGTTCGTGTTATTCTGTGTGTTTTGGGAACTGGTTTCATAATTAGCTACAGGGCTAACAAGCCGTTCTTGTCATCAGCGTCTCCCATTGAAAGACAGTGTTGATGAGCTGTCAGAGTCCCGTAGTCTGTTAATTGGACTGAGGTGTGAAACCGGCGCTGTTCTCAGAAGAGTGAAACCAGTCCCACTTGCTCTATCTGGATTGATGTGACACGAGCAGCGTAATCCATCTCCGCTGGAAAACACAGCGTGCATCATTGCAAAACTGCGCGTCCTCTACCGGCTGGGAATCTCCTCTATAACGTTAGCGTAGCCTTCACCTGCTCAACAAGACAAGAGTAAACTTTTGGAAAATGTCAGGTTGCTTTAAATCCATACCAGGTATGAGTAAGACAACACAGGGTGTGTCTGTGCAGCCCACCCGATCTGATTGAGATCAGTCGATTGAATGGGACGTTATCAAGCAAAAATCATCCCACAGGAATGGGCCGGTAGGTAACTAGCAGCCTCCCAGCAGGTAGAGTCGGTCCGGATCAAGCGCTTTAATGGAGGGCGGATGTAGCAGCCGCTAGAGGGCGCTAAAAAGCGGTGTTGAAATAATAGTACAAATGACTTCAATAGTAACACAGTTGGGTTTAAGGGTTGAGATTAGGTTAGTGGTAGGCATTAGGTTTAGGGGTATTATTATTATTATAATTATTTGTTTATTTAGCAGACGCCTTTATCCAAGGCGACTTACAGAGACTAGGGTGTGTGAACTATGCATCAGCTGCAGAGTCACTTACATCTACGTCTCACCCGAAAGACGGAGCACAAGGAGGTGAAGTGACTTGCTCAGGCCACACAGTGAGTCAGTGGCTGAGGTGGGATTTGAACCGGGGACCTCCTGGTTACAAGCCCTTTTCTTTAACCACTGGGCCACACTAGAGGGTAGATTTAGGGGTTATAAGGCTAGTACCTACTGGCCCATTATTATGGGATGGTTTCTGCTTGACAACGTCCCATTGAATCGACTGATCTCAATCAGATCGGGTGCCAAAACAGTGAAGTTGCCATCGCCTTTCGTGTTTATTTTTTCGTACAGTCCAAATACAAGTTTAAAAAAAAAACCTGGTTTTCAGTCTCTCCTGGTTTCGTAGTTTGTTTGTTTTTTGGTATTGATATTTCTTCCTATTACTCAAGAGCGCAGATGTAATTTCACAATGTGCCCTTGGACTGATCCCGTGAGAGCTTCATAGAGTCGCGGCTGTAAAACGTAATTGTATTGTAATGGAAACCAGGTTCAATACCCTAGCTGTGAATTATACGTCAACGCTGAAATGAAATCGACCCCGCAAACCGGATTGCGCTCTAATGTCATGGTTATTATTTATATTCTTCCTCTTCCTCTTCCTCTTCTTCTTTACAGCTGGAAACAGAGGCTCTAAAAAATACTGTCAACCTCGCATACTACGCCAGAGACGGAAACTGTGTGCATTAAAAGGGGCACCTCATTCAATTGCCCCATTAACTTGTATGAACGTTATGAAAAGGAACGTGTTCAGTTTACAGATTGCATGATTAGGGTGTTACGCAGCCGTGCTTGAGTGCAGAATAAACCACACCAAACGAGCATCGCCCCACCCCACACACCTCGAGTGGCTGATCAGAGTCAAAGGTACCTCTGGTTGCCACTAATCTCAGTCCAGGGTTAGTGCTACCTAATAGAGTCCAGTGTTGCGGGAGCTTAATTCTGAGGTTTGCAAATACACATCAATACACATCAAAAGATGCAGTAGCTGTAACTGTGCGTGCACTGAAGGCGCCCCCTAACTAACGAGAAAACGGTCAAAGCGGCTCTCAGCACCACCGCAGCTCCGCCGTTAACACCTTTAACTCAAACCACGCTGATGAAGGCATGACCTTTCTGAATGGAAAGACGCTACATTTTAAATCACAGCGCCGTCAATCTGTTTTCCGGGACCCGTGCAGTAATAAGAGCCTTGGGGATCGTTTCAAGGTTGTGAAAACAATCATTAATTAGCGTGGCGCTCTGGGGATTAAATCACAGAGCGCCCTGACCCCTTCACCTTTGACAGATCTCCCCTCTTCCGTATTCCCGATAGTTTTCAGAATAAAAGGTCGTTTGGAATAAAATGCATGCTAATGTCAATTATTGACATGCGGCTGTTCTTAGGTCAGCCCTGGCAAATCCCAGTGGGAATGCTTTAGCGCCGACAGTTTCACAAGTTACTAGATCTGAACATACCTGGCTCAAGAACACGAGCAGCTTGCAATGAGGATTTAAAAAAAAAAAAAAAAAACCAGTAATTATTTTCGATTTCCTAATGTGAGTAACCTCGGATGATACTGCTGGGGTTGAGGAGAGAGAGAGAGAGAGAGAGAGAGAGAGAGAGAGAGAGAGAGAGAGAGAGAGAGAGAGAGAGAGAGAGACAGAGAGATTAAAAAAACGGTGCCATTGCGCTGACACAAACAAATGAGCTGGCTGTGGAAATGAGACAAGGGGAAATGAATTTTTTAAGCTGCGGGGGGGAGAAGAAATGTTAACGGTCGCAAGAGAGAGAGATGGAGAGAGGAGGGGGGGGGGCAGAGTCCAGTGAACTGCTGCTGGGTAGCTATGGCAACAGAACAGGTCTTGCTTGGAGTCTTGATCTGTAGGCCAACACAATATTTTAATTTCTAATTTAGTAATGTAAATAATAATCGTTTTTAAATCACTCGAGGCTGGTTTTATTTGATCACTTAGCAACAGTAGCCCTATTAGTAGTTTTGGAATATAACACAGAAATATTGAGACACACTCCAGTCTCCAGTCTTGACAATTGATTCAGTATTGACCCTTTTAATGTCTTTAAAAAAAAAAAAAAAATCGTGTCAAGCAAAGTTGCCAATGTACTACAATAAACCTAACATAAACACTTCAACGTATACATCCCATAGTAAGTTGGTAAGAGCCAGCATTAAACTCCCATGTTAGTGTAAAATGCAACTCTGGCAGTCGCTTCATTTCTTTACAACATCGACAATAAATGGATCCTGTTGCTGTAAACATGATGCGGTGACTCCCCTCTAGTGGCCGATGAGCCGTACTGCAGCAGGTTGCAACATTCCAGCACTGTTCCATTCACATCGACGGGTTCCATAACCGCAATGCACAAAGTATTACTTCCCGAGTCACCTGGCCTGCATGAAACCTGGCTACAAAAACCTACAGACGCATTTTGCAGTTTAACAGATATTTCCCAAGCTCATATAGCTTTTTTTTGCACCGGACATTATTTTTAAGCATAGGGGACCTTGCGGTCTCACAGGCATCCGCTAGGCGGCGGTAAAGAGGCGGTTCCCTGAACAGACTGACTTAGATGATTTGCATAATCGCGTTCGCTGTGGCGGTGGGAAAAAAAAAAACTCGCGATGTTTCAGGTCTCCTGGTCTCCAAACATGGCTGGTACTAAGTTTGTTCTGGAGGGGCGAGCGAGTGTTTGCAGCTTTGTCTTGGGTCTCGGCGCGGTCTGCATCCCGCTGCTGTCGGCTGCCGGGTCAGACATTGCATGGGTACAGACCCTACTCTCCGGGATACGCACTAAAATAGCAATCGCTGTGTGTGTCGCGTCGGTGAATGGACTGTTGCTAGTCCTGTACAAGGGACCGGTCTACCAGGTAACGCAACAAATTCTCACTCCTCTAACACGAGTTTTGTGATTGCCTTTTTAATTTATTTTTGTTAACATGTGCAGACTGGTTGTCACTTTGCAATGGTAGCTACAGTGCTCGCTCATTTAAATGAAAGCCAACGAAAAATGCATTGCTTAAAATAATCTCGTGTACACAGCCACGTTCAAAGTTGTTTGTTGATGCTGTTGTTGAGTATTGAGGTCAGTTGTCCAGCCGGATTTATCTCTGCTGGACTTGTTTATAGCACTGGTGGGTATTTCAAATAGACACGCGGATCTCATGAACCACTACGCGCATCGTTATCTTCCTTGAGATTTGAAACTAGAGCACAAGTTATATTATGGAGCACTGTTTTATCCCCACAGTTTGTATAGGATATGTTTGTAATCATAATATGGAATTGCTAATCGGATTATTTCCCGATTATAATGTATTAACACAGAGAGACAGGGGGTAGTTTTCTTTAATGAATGGGTCAGCGATATTATGTTTTTTTTTTAAATAACTTCCTGTAAAGCTAGCTCGCTAGACCGCCCTATATCACACAGCGATAGACTGCATATTTACAATGAATGACGTATGCACTTGAGCATTCCACAGGCAGTCATACATGGATGGAACTAACAGTAAAAACCAAAGAAGTCAGTTCTCAAATTACTTGTGTTAAAAACAGTAACCTATTTTATAGTGTCGTGCTTACTATTAAATACAATTCAAGCAATTCCATTCCATAAACCAATAGCAAATTGTGCTGCTATACAATAACATTATTATTATTATTATTATTATTATTATTATTATTATTATTATTAAACAGAAGTATTGTGTTGCATGCTAGCTGTCCTGTAGCGAGGTGCATTCTTACCCCGATTGAAAGAAGATCTCTCTGTGTAGCAGTTTGATCTGTGAGTTGAGTTAGCACACCCCTGGGCTTGTTTTAAGACCTGAACTGGGACTGCTGTGCAATAGCAGGCTCTTCTTCTCAGCCCTGCAGTGCTTTCTTGAATCTGCTGCAGTAGCTGAGAGAACATGCTGCCTCAGTGAAGTGGAAAGACGTGCTGAGACTCCTGTGCTCTCTCTCCCTCGTTACCAGGTTGCGGTGCGAGCCTGCTTCCTGGGGTTTGCCTTCGGCTGTGGTCTGCTGGTGAGCTTCGGCAAGACATCGTGGGGACCCTTCGGCTGGTGAGTGGCCTGCAGTGTTACACGCTAGTCTCCTTAACCACCTGACACAACCCCGTCTCTGTTTTATCAGCTCCTGCACGCTCACAATATCCACAGTGCTGGCAGTTTCTGAAGTGCAGTTGTTTTCTGATCGTCCTGTCTGTGAAGCCAGTGAATTCAGGGATGGGCTGTTTGCAGGTTTAACTCTAGATTGCAGACATTCAATAAACTGTGTGTTTCATTGTATAGCGGCAATGGAAATAAGACTCCTATTGCAAAGCAGTTTCATCCAGTCCAGGTTTTAACACAAGCTTGATTAGCCACAGTGTCTAGGTAACAAGCTCAGGTGTGTCTCATTAAACTCACAGTGAAACCAGGAATGGCTCACACTTCTATGCAGTGGGAGTCTTATTTCCATTATTAAGACCACTGATATTCAATTGTAGTTATTACTATTACTATTATTATTATTATTATACAACAATATTACATCGCATACCAGTTGTACTGTACTACCGTAGTCTGATATACACAGGCATGGCAATAAGATTCTTGCTGCATAGCAGTTTGATCCACTCCAGGTTTTACTATGAGTTTAATAAGACACACCTGAGCTTGTTACCTGCACACTGGGACTAATCAGTTAACACCTGGAATGGATCACAGCGCTATGCAGTAGGAGTCTCATTGACTCCCTCCTTGTGTGTTGCTGCTCGCAGGTACATGTGCTCGCTGTCTTTCTTTCACTACTCGGAGTACCTGGTGACGGCAATCATCAACCCACGCAGCCTCTCCCTCGACTCCTTCCTCCTCAACCACAGCCTGGAGTACAAAGTGGCAGCCGTGTCGTCCTGGGTGGAGTTCACTGTGGAGAAACTACTCTTCCCAGGTCAGTCCGTCCTCACGCTCTAGCTGTGGAGTAAGTGTAGAGTAAAGGGTTTGTTTGGGGAGGGGAGGGTGGGTTGCATTGTTACCGATCTGCAGTCTCTCTCTCTCTCTGCTCTCTCTCTCTCTGCTCTGTGGAGCACCGTTCTTGTGGACAAGGCACTTTTAGGAAATATCAGTGCTTGTGGGGATGTTTTGAGGGGGGGGTTGAATGGAAGACCCTGACGTGCTTGTGGGGATGTTTTGAGGAGGGGTTGAATGGAAGACCCTGACGTGCTTGTGGGGGTGTTTTGAGGAGGAGGGGGTTGAATGGAAGACCCTGACGTGCTTGTGGGGGTGTTTTGAGGAGGGGGTTGAATGGAAGACCCTGACGTGCTTGTGGGGATGTTTTGAGGAGGGGGTTGAATGGAAGACCCTGACGTGCTTGTGGGGATGTTTTGAGGAGGGGGTTGAATGGAAGACCCTGACGTGCTTGTGGGGATGTTTTGAGGAGGGGGTTGAATGGAAGACCCTGACGTGCTTGTGGGGGTGTTTTGAGGAGGAGGGGGTTGAATGGAAGACCCTGACATGCTTGTGGGGATGTTTTGAGGAGGGGGTTGAATGGAAGACCCTGACGTGCTTGTGGGGATGTTTTGAGGAGGGGTTGAATGGAAGACCCTGACGTGCTTGTGGGGATGTTTTGAGGAGGGGGTTGAATGGAAGACCCTGACGTGCTTGTGGGGATGTTTTGAGGAGGGGGTTGAATGGAAGACCCTGACGTGCTTGTGGGGATGTTTTGAGGAGGGGGTTGAATGGAAGACCCTGACGTGCTTGTGGGAATGTTTTGAGGAGGGGGTTGAATGGAAGACCCTGACGTGCTTGTGGGGATGTTTTGCTGCAGAGCTGAAGCCTCTTCCCTGCCTCAGCGCGCTGGGGCTGCTCATGGTGCTGTTCGGGGAGTGCCTGCGCAAGTCTGCCATGCTCACCGCCGGCTCCAACTTCAACCACATCGTCCAGAACGAGAAGGCGCAGAGCCATGTGCTGGTGACCGCCGGCGTCTACTCCTGGTTCAGGCACCCCTCCTACGTGGGCTGGTTCTACTGGAGCATCGGCACGCAGGTAAAGCCACGTGAGAACCCGCCACGGGAAGCATTGCAGTGCGCACAAGGAGAGGGGGGGGGGGGGGTTCATGAGGATAGCTGTAGGAAGAGGAAAGGAAGCGGTCCCTTCTGATTCGCTCGCAGTACAGTCTGCATCACGGTTTGCTGAAATTGCAGTTACAATTACAGTGCTATTTGGTTCAGTTAGTTACAGTTCTGCTGCAGTAATTACAGCTCTAATAAAAAGAAACACAAACTACCCACCTGTAACATGTTTACTCTCTTCATTTTAAATAACCAAGCAGTGATAATCGCAGCTACAAATACAGAAACAGAACTACGTCACTTATTTTTTTTCCAAGCAAATGGGGTTACTGAAAGTGGTTGAAAATACAAGAATAATGATCATATGACACAAGTCTGTGCTTGGACTGGAATCGATCGGTGATGTGATGCAGTTTCAGTTAGGCAGGTGTGCGGAGGATCAGCTCCATTCCGGATTGCACAGGTGTAATCGCCCCAGGTGTGGCTGTGGCTCTTGTTGCAGGTGCTGCTGTGTAACCCGCTGTGCGTGCTGGGATACGCCCTGGCCTCCTGGAGGTTCTTCCGGGAGCGCATCGAGGAAGAGGAGATCACGCTCATCCACTTCTTCGGAGAGGACTATCTGGAGTACAAGAGCAAGGTCCCCACGGGCCTGCCCTTCATCACAGGGATCAAGATGGAGCCCTAAACACACACACACCCCCCACCTCCCATCCGCTCACCCCACCCTGCCCTGCATACCCCACCCCTGCACCCTAAACAAACCGCCCCCCTCACCTTCACTCAGGCTCCCCTGGGGACGCACACCTCACCGAAGGCCGCTAGACACACAGGGACGCGTCTCTGAAGTGTGTAATGAATTTCAATTGAAGGGGTGGGGGAAGGCACTGACTGGAAGGTTTGGTGACCTCCTCAGGGAAGGGTCAGTTAAAACCCCCTTTTTGCCTCTGGGATCCCCTGTCACTGAAGGCTGCAGAGTCCGCATCAGGACTCGTCCCTTCACTTCAGCTCAGAGCTCTGTCGCCAGTGGCAGCTCAGGTTGCTTTGCTGGTTGTTCGTTGTTTTGTTGTTGCTTGGTGTCTGGACAGGGAACTGTGTTGAATGAACTGCAGGTCGAGGGGGTTAACGATTTGGGGACTAAATCTACAAGGGCTCAGTGGAGTTGAGAGGCGGCGTTTGAATCGTGGTCTGTGGCAGAGAGTCTCTTGAAATGTCCACAGCTCTGCGTGGAGTACTGTGTTCAGCTGTTGTGTTTTGAGAAAGCCCAAAGCTTGCTTAAAAAATGTTTGTTTGTTTTTTTTTTAGCTTGTTTTATTGTTTAGTAAAAGCTTGCTTCAAAAGGAGTTTGTGTTCAAACCAAATCAGCTTGCTTGAAGAAACGCAAGCTCTTTTTTTTTTTTTTTTTTTTTTTTGCAGTGTAACCTGCACGACCGCAATGCAAACCTTTATCATGGACTCAGAATGTGCAACACTTTAAGAACAGACGAGCAGTTTGTTGGAAATGTTTTTCTTTTTTAATGAATCAGGTTTTGAAAAGCCATCTGTTGCATACAGCATTCCTCACAGTGTTAATACATTGCAAAGTGTCGCGTGTCATTCATCATTTAAAAACCCAGCTGTGATTGTAAATATTGACTGTGTTGGGAAAAGTTATATTATCCTTTTCTATTGTATTTTAATATAATTAAGAGATCCAGACTCTGGCGGAGGAGGAGGAGGGGAGATAAGCAAATAAAGTGCTTGCATTACTAAAAAAAAATTTTCTAGTTCTAGTTTTCACAATTGGCTGAAACCCCTTTCCAGTCCCTGTGTTCCAGGGATGGAAAGAAGACTCCCGTTGCATAGCAGTTTGATCCATTCCTGGCTTAACATAAAATTCTTCATATAATTATTAATGAACACAGACCCTGGACTGCAATTGAATTGAAACTGAAACAGGTCGGAATGAAAACCTGGACCGGAATCTGGTTTTGATGCCGGATGCGGAGTTTGTGCTGTAGAGCAGTGTTTCTCAATCCCAGTCCTCGGGGGACCTCCATGTATTCTGGTTTTCATTCCAACTGAGCTCTCAATTACTAAACTAAACCTTTAACTAACAATTACCTCAATTGTTTTCAGCTCTTATAAAGAGTTGGAGATTTCAAGTTAACTGTAAAATCGTAGAACTAACTTAATCTGCAATGTGTTAGGAGCTGAGAACAGTTAAAAAGTTCGAATTAAGCTAATTAGTAGTTCAGTTAAGGCTTTAGTTAAGTAATCGAGAGCTCAGTTGGAATGAGAAGACAGGGTTTGAGGCTCGTGGTTGAGAGTCACTGCTGTAGAGTGTGCTGGTGCCTGCCTGCCTGCCTGTCTGCCTGCCTGCCTGTCTGTCTGCCTGTCTGTCTGCCTGCCTGTCTGTCTGCCTGCCTGCCTGCCTGCCTGTCTGCCTGTCTGTCTGTGTGTTTATGTATATGGTTTGGTATTGAAACAGATTTGCATGCTCCAGTGCATGTGCGGGACAGGAACCACTGGTTCAAGGGTGCCATCTAGGGGCAGGGCAGTATCTGTGATTTCTGAAAAAGGTTTTAATGTCACGGTCACTTTGATTAAATCCAAATTTGAAGAACACTTTCTTTCCTGTGATTTTTTTTTTTTTTTTTTTTAAATATAAAGACACTTCTTTAAACTCACTCTAAATGCTGAAATGTAATCGGGGGGGGGGCAAGCAGGGTTAAAACCCTTTTCATTTATCTCGTAGTACTCTATCTTTTCTGAATTGCACACAATCACAGTCAGGCTTGGTATATGCAAAGTGAAACATATTTACAATTTTTTATTTACAAAAAAAAAAAAAATCGTTATTAATTTGTCAGGTTGCACCATTCCTGCTGATCTTATTCGTTTCCATTTGCAGCAGGCAGAACGGTTTACAGTTCGTGGTGAAGATGAAAACAATAGATTCAAACCATTTTGCATCGCTATCTGTATCCATTATCCGTAATGGTCACTAAAGTAAATTGGCTTTCAAATACAGTTTTTTGTGCATGCGCTGTACACTGCAAAACCATCACCAAGCGACAAGTTACAGAACCATCAATGGATTTAAAATTGTATATAGATAATATTGCTTGTCTTTTACCTAAAAAATAAATATGTACTGGGAGTTCAGTTCAGTAAAGTCCTCAGTACTGAAGGATTAACATCTATGCATTACAGCAAACAATACAGTAATAGTGATACATTGCAGCCTATAGAAAACTCTATACTTTACAATAATTTACTATAAAGGGGGTGGAAGTAATTTAAAGAACATTTTGACCTTTTATCAGAATTCTGCTTAAACAAAACACAACGCAGACTAAACATATCTAAACACCGCCTCTTCAGAAGAGTACTGCAATACTGTACTGTCCTTCAAGCTCGATATCTGCTCGCTTCCTTGGGTATATCTTCCAAGATCCTGATAGCTTCTTCAACGCAAACGCCCGCCTGAAACCTAGTGGCAACACCATTAATGCAGTTACTGAGAGGCAAATTAACAAGAAGGATTCTACCCTGGGCTGTTCACCCAAGAGCAGGTCTACAGAACGATGCCAAGAGTTAAACTAGGTGACTCTCGCAGTATCAGGAGAGCACGTCTGTTTCGCGACTCCAGGGGAGCAGCCGTTCATTCTAAAGCATCCGTATATACCGTCGTGCGATGAGACTTGCGTCCGCTGGATTTGTTTTTGTCCCCTCAAAGAAAGATGCAGGTAAAAGTCAGTCTGTCCCTTCCCGCGTGTCGACGATGCCTGCGTGTCTCTGCTGACGGACAGGAAGGGGGCTTGCGTCTCCGTTAGACGGGCAGTTCTTTTCTGCCGGGGGGGTCTCCGCTGTTTTTCTGCTTCCCCGAGCGGTAATAGTCTTTCGTCTTCAGCGCCGACTCCTCCGACAGGATGTTCAGAGAGCGGTTGTCGATTATCTTCTCTCGGTTCTCCGCCGTTTTGTCCCGGCTTTCGTCGGCGCCGCACGTCAGGTCGTTTCTTTAAGACAAACAAAATGAATTATTTCGGTTTGAGAACATGCCTGGAAAGGAAACGCACCCGTCTATTTTTAAATATAAAATTCTACAATACCTTTTCAAAAATTGCACCACAGAAGATAAACGATCAAAGTCTCGTTTCTGATATATATATTTTTTTTGTGAGATTCAGTGTATTTTGTCACTGAAGTGGAACAACACAAAGGTCTAGAACAGGCACAGGTAGATTATATGAATCTGGTTTTATAGATCAGGGGTAGTTCTGCTCCAGCTTCACCCCATCAGTTCAACTCCCTGCCACCCAGCTGAGGAACGGTAACGCAGAGTCACCTGTGCTGAGCCTCGCTGCACACCGCACTGTCATCATAGATGTGCAGCATGGTCTCTGTCCGGTCATCCTTCAGCTCCTTGGACTCCTTCAGCCTGCGCAGAGGAGGGATGAGATGCTTATTAAACAATAATAGCAATGCAAGCCAAACTCTTGTTGAACAAGGATCTCCAGACAGCTGGTCCTCTGTTTCTTTTATAGTTTTCACGTTACCAGTCGAAACGGATACCAGGCTCTATTCGCAAAAGGTTGAACTTTTATGATATTTGCGAAACTGCTCTGATCTCATAAAGAAGCCACTAGCAATCCAGAACAGTCTCGTAAATATCAAACCGCATGTGAATATCCTTCTTTTAAGTTAAAGCTTTTGCGAATCGGGTGTACGATGCTGTTACGGATGCAGCTGGCTTTTTTTCCGAGAGGTGGATAGGCTCACTTCGACCCCAGCCTCTGCCCTGTTGCGCTGGCTTTGCTTTTTGCTCATCGGGAGGCCTCGCTGCACTGTGAGTAGGCTTGCGTTGCTCTTTTTGAAAGCTCTGTGCAATACGTTTTAAAGGAAGGGTCGGCGGCTGACCTGGGTTCGAGGCGCTCCTTGACCTTGGCGATGGAGCGGATGTAGGGACTGATCTGCTTGGTGATGGTGGTCAGGTAGGTGTTCTCCTGCCTGAGCTGAACCAGGTCGTGGAGCTGAGCTGTGCGGAGACGAGAGAGAGAGAGCGAGAGATTGAGTGTTTGTCGGCTTAAGGCCTTAGTGGGGCAGTAAAAATGTCAGAGCCCCGGGAGGAGAGGAACATTTGCTGCCCTCAGTTGTAAAAGTGAGAGAAGGACAGCTTTTCTTGTTTTGAAAAGAACACATTAATAGTGATTTATTTAATACCTGCCAATTGAAATACTTCTTAAAGGCAAGTACTCAAACACACCTCTATCACTGAGTTATTGACAAATGAGTTTGGATTGGAGACTTCATTTATTGTCAGGTAACGCTGTCCTACATACACATCACAATTTCAGCACTGCAAGGTAAGGATAACCATTAAAACCTGAAGACCTTTGCAGTATAGGGAAGACAACGCCACTCGTAACTGCAAACCAGTAAACTAATCTAATGCTCTAAAGTGCAAATCATTTCCAATATAAGAAACAGATTTAATTACAGTTATCCTAGGGCGATCGTCTTTCTGTAGCTTAATACTTAGGAAAAGTAAAAGTGAAATTACCTTCATAAATCTCTTGTTCGTTTGCAACCCTCTGAAAAGTCTCTTCCCAAATCTAAAGGAAACAAAAGAGACGTGAGAGTTCCGTTTCAGACCCGAGTCGCATGCGGGACGCCGGGATGCGGTCGCTATGAAGCAAAGGGTCCTACCTCCTCGAACATGGCGCGCATCATCTCCACAGAGGCGTACTCGGAGGCAATCTGCCCGTCCATCTGCAGGGATTTGTGCAGGACGTCCCCGATGGTGTCGGTGTTGACCAGGGAGTGGTGCTTGGTCAGGTCGCGATGCATCTCCTGCACCTGGTCCTTCAACTTCTGGATCTCCGCTTGAAGGGTCTGCGCGGAAACCAGGAAGACCCCTCGATCAAGCCTCAATCACCACAGACCACACAGGGATGTCCAGGCACGGTCCTGGACGGCCGTTCCACTCCAGGTTTAACAGGTACAGCTATATCATTAACAACTTCAGGGTCTGGATGGAGGTTTCGTTGGTTCAGTTAAACAATTTAGAACAGGGTTTGGAACAAAGACCAGGAGTGGAAGGGCCAGCTTTGGACGCCATTGCTTAGGAGAGTTTCTGCATGCTGTACACAGGTTGCACGGTATATACACAGTAAACTCGAGTAACAGTATTCTGTATTGCGGTATATTATGATGTATTTGATTGGGCGGGCCACAAGAGGTGTGTGTTATACAATAGGTGCGTATCATTTAACTCAAAGTGGCGTAGTCGCTATACACAGGGTGCATGTTATACTCCGGTAATTAAGGTACAACGTTTCTCATCCAGTCTGAAGCCGTGCTGCATTAGATCCGGATCTTGCAAAGCACAGCAGCATTGCCACGCCTTGGTAAGTGTACCCGGTGCAGTGGTAACGTCTCCAGCACTGGAGAGCACTCCCAAAACATCGCCTCTCTCGCTCTCTCGCTCTCTCTCTCTCTCCTCCTCTCTCTCTCTCCTCTCCCCAGTGGAAACGTGTTCCTCTGGAGAGGATGCTGCTCACCCGGTACTTGTTCTCATAGCTGCGGCAGTGCTCAGTGAAGGGGGTCTCGTCTCCTTCGGCCAGCAGGACCTTGGTGCTGATGTAGCGGTGCGCCGTGGGCTTGCGGACCTCGGCTGCGGAGAGGGACATGTCGCTGGAGGAGGGGACCGTCAGGGAGAGGGGCGACTGCAGCCTGCAAGAACAGCAAAAGGGAACACGTCAACAAGGCTGGTGCGCCGCGGCAGACTGGGGCGTTGCCTTTCTGCACCTGATCTCACATTTGCCTTTCCTTTAAAGCTTGCCACCTTGTTAGAGGCACAAGGAAAGTGCAGCAAAATCTGAGAATAGCGAACGCTAAAAGTATATTACATTTTTAAAAAATGCATAGGAAACACATTAGAAATGTACAGAGCCTTGTTAAAAGGAAACCTCTGTAACATAATCCCTCCACACCCCTTACAGACTCTACATGTCCATGGTAGTTAAAAGCAGGATTAGGTGCATTTATCCTCCAAGACCCAGGCATTGCTTTGGCAGGGCTGCAGCTGTTCCTCTGGTCTCTTGTGCTCTCTCTCTCTCTGTTGTGCTGCTTGACACTAACCAGCCCAAACACATTCCACTACTGACTGAGTCCCTCCTGTGCAGGCTGTGCTGCCCTGGCCCTGTGCAGTGGATTACTCGCTATCTCAGAGCTGTCTGAACACACGCAGACCCTTCTAACACAACAACACACCACGCCAACGGCAGCTCAAGCATCGCAGGACATTCTGTTGCAATCGACTGCCTCGAATTTCCTCCAAATCTCCAAAACTCCTGTCGACCTATCTGACTTCCTTCAGATGCAAACCTGGCAAAAGTACTTGGAAGCAAATTTTACAAATTTTCACGGGACACGTGTTTTAACCCTTTCGGGGCAAAGGACAGAAATCTTGACGTTGGGTTTTGCTCGCTGTAGGGTGCACAGTGGAGGCGAGGTAGAAACTGCGTTTTCAGGTATGTCTGAATTTTTCATTTCAACGTTCAGGGGGGTGCAGGTCCCATTCAGGGGGCGCATTAGAAAGAGTAGTCAGCCATACACCAAAACATGCCTCTCAGTATCAGCTAGTACACAAAGTCTGATCCGATTCTACAGTAAGAATCTAAGCCAGCAAAAGATGCTTTGTAATTTTCTTTCTTCTTGGGCTAGAAATTGCAATCGTTTCCCAAGAAGAGTCCTTCCTAAGTATCAGAGAATTGAGCAGTGAATGAAGAACAGCAGAGAAATTCCAGCCCAAACAAACGGCTTTAATCATTGCTGTAAAAAAAAATTTCAAAAATAGATCTGTAGCGTTTTACCTGGACTGAGTCGTGCTGTGAAGCAGTCCTGTGGGTCTCTCTCGACTGCCCTGAGATATCCTTCAAGTGCTACTCACGAAATCTGGAGACTGCAAACCCTCCAGACATCTGGAAGCAGCGTGACAAGATCAGCGGAACTAAATATATGTACAGAACACGCCCCCCCCCCTCCTCCGGCGTGCCTGCTGAGCGCTATCCTGGAGAGTTCTCTGAAATTCTGTACAGAGCACACCCTCTGCCCTCCCAGAGTGCCTGCTGAACGCTATCCTGGAGAGTTCTGTGAAATTCTGATAAAAATAGTCCTGGACCAGCCTCCTGCTGCTAAAGGGCCACCCAGCATTCGCAAGCCGGCCAATCTCCTCGCAGCGCTCGCCAGGCAGGCTGAAAGCAGCGGCTGATTTATGTGGAAAATGTGAGGGGGACGTGCGTCACAGCTGCACTCGGGAGAGGGGAGAGCGGGGTGCGGGCGGCTGTCGTTGTGCCTGCGAGAGACCACAGCGGAAGTCACTAGCTATATAAAGGCAGGTTTGGGACATTGTGATGCGCCCTGCATCATCCGGTATGGTCTGTCCTACATGCTTTCTAAAGGTTTCGTATTCCTATTTCAGTGGACTTCCGATCTGCTCTCTTTACTCCATCCACCGCACAGCAACAGACTGAAGGATCCTTGGGGGGGAAAAATATAAAGTCAAAACTGAACTTGCAACACCAACAGCTCAAAAAAAAAAAAAAATCAAAAGACTTGACTCCTTGCTGAAAGTGTGTGTGTGTGTGAGAGAGATCGAGACTGCACAGCCCTTGTGACCTCCTCCTGAGTGTGCTCTGAAGCCAATGTCACAGTTGGCATCTATAAATATGTTGTTTCCCAGGACTGGGTAACACTGGGAGTTACTGAGAGAAATGGGGGGGGGGGTGCAATGGATTATCAGAGTGCTGGCTGTGCCTCACACAGACACGGGAGGCCAGCCCAGATTCCAGCACCTTAATGGCACAGAGGGCCGATGGAGAAGGGCATGGAGGGTATAGGGAAAGAGAGGATGGAGGGTATGGGGTAAGGAGAGGGAGGGTATGGGGTAAGGAGAGAGACAGAGGGAGGATGGCGGGTATGGGGTAAGGAGAGAGGGAGGAGGGAGAGAGAGAGAGGGAGGATGGAGCGTATGGGGTAAGCAGAGAGGTGAAAGTTATGGGGGAGAGATGTAGGGAGGAGATGAGGTACAGAGGGAGAGCTGGAGAGGAAGAAATAAAGGGGAGGAGGGATCAGAAGAATCTACCGGATATACGATCTGGAGTAAGAGCTAACAATGCTGCTGTTGCCCTGTGATCTTTACACAATGCAAGCTAACAGCTGTAATGATTAACAGCACAAACAGATCAAATAGCTGCTGCTTCCACGAAATCTGGATTAGAACCAGCTTGGGGAGCTGCTGTTGTGATGCTGTATCTCATTATTGTACACCAAAACAGATCAGGACTGGCGCACAAAAATCAACTGCGGGCTGCGGTGTTAAAAACAATATCAACAGCAAGGAAACCGCGCAACTCGCATGACAAAAAATTACACTTTGAATGTCTTTTTCTAAGTAGCTTTTTTTTTTGGTTTGTTTTTTTTGAATACTGTGTGTGAGTTGCATGGTTTCCTTTTTGTCCCATTTAAACCGTCTGGGACAGTTCACCTTTAAAATAAAAAACAATACCAATAATTATACTGGCGTGTATGGATCAGAGGGCCCTGTGCTGCATTAAAATCAGGGCACTATCTCTATCTATCTATCTATCTATCTATCTATCTCTCCTTCTGTCTGTCTATCTGTATCTATCTATCCTTCTGTCTCTATCCTTCTGTCTATCTGTATCTATCTATCCTTCTATCTGTATCTATCTATCCTTCTGTCTATCTATCCTTCTGTCTATCTATCTATCCCTCTATCTCTATCTATCTATCCTTATGTCTCTCTGTCTGTCTCTATCTATCTATCAATTATTGTGCTTTAGTTTAGAGAGAGGGCAATAATATGAATTATTCTCCTTGCCTTGGTTCCCTATAGTCTCACTGTACCTTAGCTGTGAGGTAGTGGGACCCTGTGATCTACACACAGCCAATCGGATAGCAGAAGACTCACAGTGCGCTGCCGTTGCTGATCCCTGAGGCTCCGCCCCCTCCTCCTGTCAGTGACACAGACCTGCGATGAGACAGCAGCAGCAGGGGCTCCAGACAGCGCGCGAACTCCGAGCGGTACTCCGTGTTGATCTGTGCACATGTTAATAAATGTATTGTTGCCCATGCTGACATCGGTGCCAGTTTCCCAGAACCCCAATGTACCTCCAGCTCACCTTGCAGCTCTGTGTTGGTCTCAGCCTGTGAGGAAGCTTCACGATTTTCTTTAGTCGCTCCATCAGTTGCTACAGAAGAGAGTGGATGTACTTTACACTGAGTGTCTCCAGCTGCACTGTAATCGTTGCATTGTAACTGTGTAGCGGGCAGTGTTGTGTGATGCGTCAGTGAAGCTGTTCTGTGTGGGTATCAAAGAGGGGGGTGACGCTAAAATAAACTAGCAGAACTCTATGGCAGTGTTTCAGTGTTTGTGCAGCAATGGATTGCTCAGGACTGTACTCACTGTCTATACTTACATAGCCTAGATCCAAGAACTCAAACTTGTTGGCGGAGCTCAGGAAAGCAGAGCAGGAGACCAGGTGGACCTCAAAACAAGGAGAAGACAGTTTCACTTTGAGAGCGCTGCACCGCACCAACATGCCAAAGGTGAGAGACACTTTCATTTTTGGAGCTTTCCTTGGTAGAAGGAGGCGGTCGAAGACCACAGGGCTGCTAGCTCCTCGCAGAGCCACTCAGAAGAGTTTCCCATGGTCACTTGGCAAGGCCAGTTTGCGTTTCCCTGGGGAAATGCTATGAAATTCCACGTGCAAAGTGAAGTTGCTGTAGACGTTGCCTGGTTTACGGTATACTTTGTAAGGGGTGAGCCGTAGACTCTGAGCCCAGGGTCCTTACCTGCAGGGTGGGCAGCAGGGCGGCCAGGTGAGACAGCTGCTCCTTGAACGCTCGCTCCTTCTCCTCATGCTGGCTGGGAAATGCAAGAGAAGACCCGTCAGCTCTCTGTCGCAAACTAAGAGGTTAGGGCCAGGGCCACTAGCGACTGGAAACTAGCCATTTCCTTCCTTAAAGCACTGTAATAATATGAACGACTTCGACTCCACCGTGATCGGGGGCTTGCTAAGAGCTCACCTTGATTGTACCTGTGTACGGAGCCCCATGCAATACTCTCATTCCACAGTAGGGGGCAGCAAAGACAACCAAAAACGCTCTTAAAGGTAAGAGCTTTGCTCCATCCAACACCTGCACTCAGGTAGGCGAGGGTAAACGATACTGTATTTTATATTAAGCTTGCATTGTAACCCAGTACTTTATTGGTACACAAGGTAGCTGTCACACAATGCCTCAGGAATGCCAGCAGTGTGGACATTATTCTCAATGGACTATTCTCTACAGTGTCAGGCCTGCATTGCAGGTATTTAGCCATCATTTCAGGGTTGCACATGCATCGACCGAGTGGTGAGAATTGTCTTGTTTCAGCTACGGTATCTCGCTATGAACAGTTTTTAGCAATCAGTGAAACATTGCGGGATGCAGGGACCTGGAGATTGGATTTACCTTCGGGCAGCCTTCAATAAGATCTTCTTTCTCTCTGCCAGCTTCTCCTAAAACAGACAAAAAAACTCTTTAAGCCTTTTAACAGCCTGAGTGCTCCATATAGCTCCGCTAAACTTGAAAGAAAGACGTCTAGCTGTGATCTGGGACACTGCATGTTCCCAATGGAAACAGTGACCCCTAGTGGAGATGAAGACACCTGCATGTTGGTAATGGTTCAGATTCAGGACTGGATGTTGCATGTTCAGGACTGGATGTTGCATGTTCAGGACTGGATGTTGCATGTTCAGGTCTGTGGGAGATGATCTTTACCTGCATGTTGTTGAAGAGGGTGCTGATGGCAGTCTCCTCCTCGTCCACGTTGTCCCTCACCTCCTCGATCATGGCTTTGAGCAGGACGATGGCTTCACGAGCTGACGTCTGCAGCTCCTTCACTGCCTGCCAGGGGCACAGGGCACAGGGCACAGGGCACAGGGCACAGGGCACAGCACTCAGCACAGTCTCAAAAACCACAACCATTTTCCAATAACATGCTGTATAAAGACATGCAACCAGCAACCCATTCCTGATCAGCTGAAAACATGCATGTGATTATAGATAGTAGTATAATATATAATAGAATAACATTGAGAAAACTTTTATTATTAAAAAAGTATAGAAAAAAAATGTACATGCATGTGCTGCTAATATAATATATATGTGAGGCCTCTACTAGGGCACCAGTGCGATTCATCAAGTGTAAAATAAAAGGTTGTGGCGATCAGTAATCGATTCATGGTTTAGCTGTTGAAGGCTTCACATTGCAATGTGTGTTTAAACGAATCTCCAGATCCTTTTTATAGCACTTCTGCAGTTGCACAGGCACCACACCCGTGTGTTACTTACATCTGAATAAACAATCAGAAATGATAGCAATACGTGTCTCTGTTTTGACTGCAGGGGGCATAATTGCATACGCTGCTGGAGTTTAGCACCATTTCTCCCCCTGTTTCTACGCTGTTTGAATTACAAACCAGTGTAACTCTTACCAGGACGGCTTGATCCAGCTTTTCACAGCCTTGCATATACGCTGTCTCAATATCAATGCAGTGCGCTCTGCTCTCCCTGTGCAGGGAGGAATGAACAGTGATGGGGAGTTACAATGGGAGATGCGCTTTCTTTAATAATCAGAAGCAATCAGAGTCTGAAAACAGGGATCCGTTACAAGTGGAAATAATCTACTGTTTCAAAGAAACGTGCAGTGAATCCGGAGAATTAAATCCAACGGGGCTGAATTCAAAACGAATGACTTCAGAACTCCGAGGAAGTGCAGATGATATTCAGGCGTGTGGGATTTGTTATGGATTTGCAGCCATTATTTGAAAGTGTGACCGAAAAGCTTTTTCATAGAGATTTCTCTGAAGGCTGATCAGCTCCTGCAATGAAAGCGCCGCTGTGTGCTTACACTTGCGTGTCTCTGAAGCAGTTAATGCAGAGCATGGACTTCTTCTCCGTGGAGAACATGATGTAGAGCTCCTCATGCAGGGCTGCAAACAGAGAGAGGGGTGGTTACACCATCGCTGTGTCCTCACAGAGAAGCAGATCTCCACTCAAATGTACACCCTCGCGTCTGCAACGCGTTTACAAAGATACACCGCTCGGGACAAGAGCTTTGCCTCACCCTAGAGAATGAACTAATCTTGCTTCATAAAGTCCAGGGAAACCTGCTGAATCATGTTACGTTAACATACTGAATTGCATACCATTTTGTAGTTTTTCATATAGTTAACGAAAAAAACTGTCAAAAATGGAAAAATGTGAGATTTGAACTCGAACATGAAATAGTACTGTACTAGACGGTAGACTTTTGCGATATCATTTTGTAGTTTCTTTGATTACATTATGTGAAATACAATTTCTAAATTACGTTCATGCAGTTTTGATTTTTTTTAGATTCTGTCTCAATCCTAAAATTCTAGGCGATGCAAAACTTTTGGCCAGAGCTGTACTTAATTGTAGTATTCCTTCCATTTAGATTAAAACCACTTAAAACCTCTTAAAAGCCTCTAAATGAAATGTCTTGAGTTCTGTTTTCAGCTTGTTTTTCTCAATGTCTTCTCTGAGCCCTACTACTCAATCAATAAACGCTCCAGAGTGTGTGTTGTTGTGCTGTAGCTGTGCAGGGCTCTGTGTTGCTGTGCTGTAGCTGTGCAGGGCTCTGTGTAGCTGTGCATGGCTCTGTGTTGCTGTGCTGTAGCTGTGCATGGCTCTGTGTTGCTGTGCTGTAGCTGTGCATGGCTCTGTGTTGCTGTGCTGTAGCTGTGCAGGGCTCTGTGTAGCTGTGCAGGGCTCTGTGTTGCTGTGCTGTAGCTGTGCATGGCTCTGTGTTGCTGTGCTGTAGCTGTGCAGGGCTCTGTGTTGCTGTGCATGGCTCTGTGTTGCTGTGCTGTAGCTGTGCAGGGCTCTGTGTTGCTGTGCTGTAGCTGTGCAGGGCTCTGTGTTGCTGTGCTGTAGCTGTGCAGGGCTCTGTGTTGCTGTGCTGTAGCTGTGCAGGGCTCTGTGTTGCTGTGCTGTAGCTGTGCAGGGCTCTGTGTTGCTGTGCATGGCTCTGTGTTGCTGTGCTGTAGCTGTGCAGGGCTCTGTGTTGCTGTGCTGTAGCTGTGCAGGGCTCTGTGTTGCTGTGCTGTATCTGTGCAGGGCTCTGTGTTGCTGTGCTGTAGCTGTGCAGGGCTATGTGTTGCTGTGCATGGCTGTGTTGCTGTGCTGTAGCTGTGCAGGGCTCTGTGTTGCTGTGCTGTAGCTGTGCAGGGCTCTGTGTTGCTGTGCTCTAGCTGTGCAGGGCTCTGTGTTGCTGTGCTGTAGCTGTGCATGGCTCTGTGTTGCTGTGCATGGCTCTGTGTTGCTGTGCTGTAGCTGTGCATGGCTCTGTGTTGCTGTGCATGGCTCTGTGTTGCTGTGCTGTAGCTGTGCAGGGCTCTGTGTTGCTGTGCATGGCTCTGTGTTGCTGTGCTGTAGCTGTGCATGGCTCTGTGTTGCTGTGCTGTAGCTGTGCAGGGCTCTGTGTTGCTGTGCTGTAGCTGTGCAGGGCTCTGTGTTGCTGTGCTGTAGCTGTGCATGGCTCTGTGTTGCTGTGCTATAGCTGTGCATGGCTCTGTGTTGCTGTGCTGTAGCTGTGCATGGCTCTGTGTTGCTGTGCTGTAGCTGTGCAGGTCTGTGCGCTGATGCAGCTGCAAGCGGATACTCACAGCACTTCTTGTGGATCTCCTTGGTGCGCTTGGCCAGGGACACGATCTCGTGGCGGGAGAACATTTTGGCCTTGTGGGTGTCCTCTCTGCAGGCGCCACACAGGGGCTGGTTACAAGTGTTGCAATAATACATTGCATCCACATCCTGCTGGCAACAGAGACACGAGCACGGCAAGAGCCTTTTAAAACACTGCAGCACCCCTCCCTCTCCAAACCCTCCCCGAGATGAACAGGAGACGGGGGCCCTGAGTGCACTCCCTCCCGTCTACCTTCCCTTCCTCCCTCCCGCCTACCTTCCCTCCCACCTACCTTCCCTCCCTCCCCGACCCCCAGGTCTTGAGTGAGCGACACAGGAAAAACTAGAGAGCTTTCAAATCACAATGCTGTTCCTTTGGGTTTCCCACACATGCTCCTGCCTGGGTATTATTAACACCTGTTGATTTGTATGTGCACTCAGGGTTACCGTATGACTCCATGTACACCAGGACAGTTCTGGCTTTTCAGCTCGCACCCCAGTGCATTCTGGTAAATGTAGTCCTGCTGGGAAAAGTACACGAGACAGGTAAAAAAAGAACCAGAATGCATTGCGAGTTGAAAAAGCCTGAACAGCCCCAGACTAGTGTCCCAGTGCACACAGAGTCATGTGGTAACACTGTGTGCACTGGAAAGCAGTGCAGATGATAAAGAAGTCCCTAGCCTGGCTCCTGGGTACCTGTTTCTTGCACTCCAGGTCACAGTTGGCACACAGGACGGTCTCTTCGCAGTCTGCAGAGTTGTCCACCAGGAACTTGAGCAGCTTGTCCTCTGGGGGCAGCGCGTTGATTCCTTTCACTATCGACTGGTGTCTGAAACAGGGAAGCGAAAGCACAGTCAGGGCAGGGGTTCTCATTCCTGAGCTGCTGGAACAGGATTGTGGAGCTCGGCAGCTTTAAGCAGTGCTTGTGCTGTGGGGATGGTGATCATACAAGTGAACAGCAGAGGGCGGTCAAGCGGTATTTTGCATTTGTTCAGGGCCTGTTGGAAGGACTTGAATGGAACAAAGTCCAAATAAACTTGTAACTGCATTGCAATCCAACGCTGCAGAGGTTGATGCCACTTAATCACAATGTGAGAAATTACGAATTTGGAAAGGATTATGTAGAGAAATACTCAAACTTTCCAGAAGTATGACTCCGAGCCTCCTCTCATTTTAGGGATGTCGATTTTGATTCAAATCTTGTTTGTTTCATGTCGTTATTTTGTGATTGATTTAAACTTCAATGGACCCATTCATTTCAACCCCTAGATGGTACACCACAACGTGGCTGTAGGCTGATATCTGGGGTTTGTTTATTGAACACAAGCAGATGAATTGATCATTTATTGATGGGTTTGTTTCACATGCAGTCAAGTTTGCAAAGCCAAAAAACAAACAGTACTTTTTTTTATTACAAAACTAATTTTACAAACCGCCTGGTTTCACCATTTGCATCCACTTCCAAAACACACACATATTCCCAGCAGTCAAGCTGTATTAATTGCATTTTTGTTTTTTTAATTAGCAACAGTGTAAAGAGCCGCAGGGAACCCTAAATCTGGGCACCACCTGATTAACCACAACATCTACAGAACAAGAAATAAACAGCCTCCCAGCACGTCAACCCTCCCTAGCGACAGAGTTATTGTGTTCCAGAAATAGCAACACGCTGGATTCCTAGATTACACAAATCCTCCAGCGGCTACGACAGCTACTGGAATAGAAACAAACACACACACAGTGTCCCCTGACCATGTGCCCCTCAGACCAGGAGTTCTGTGCAGCGAGCCTGCCTAAGGGCCTTTAATAAGGAAACTACAATTGCTGTAAGCAGAAACCATCTTGTTAATAAACAGCAGTGTACAGTAAAGTCAATTCCTCTGCTGCACCCTGCTGGAAAAAGATGGTATTGAGTTCGCTTCAAGCTGCAACAAACGCGGTAGAGATTGGCTTTCTTCGAGTTACCACGGTACCGGGTGAATTCTTTAGTGGGACCCACTGCAGGTGGAACTGCAGATGTGGTTACATTACAGTTACATTGTAATTACTCAACCCTCACAGTACAGCGTGATCACAGAAGACTCCATACATTCTGTAAGCTCTCACAGTGAATGAAAGAATGGCATAGCGTGCCTGCCTATACTCGTGCATGCAGCGTTTAAAGAACACGCGTTGTGGAGTGGGAGGCTCCCATACTGCCATTGACGCCTCTCCTGGGTCCCATGCTGACACTTTGCAATGTGAACCTGTGACATTTTAATACAGGGAGCCGACAGAGTGCTTAACAGCTCAAGTCAACATTCTCCACATTCAAAATGCATTCATTCAAGATTACCCTTTTTTCATACAGTATTCAAACTGGATTCTAAATAGATGTCAAAAGGATTTACTTTTAACACAAAAGCATTCCAGGGAACCCAGGATTAATCCACTCATTGTTTTTCTGCGCTGTTATTTTACTGATGCATTATAATAATTGATTCATCATTTGGCTGAAAAATAAAAAGTCAATAATGCAAAAAAATAAGCTCTTTGAATGGAAACTTAATTGCTAAATTTAAAGCTGTTTGAAAATCCATTCTGAAGCTAATACAAACCAAGGCATTAGAAGGCACTCCCAAATGCATTTTGAATGCACCATCTGGCCCGTCTGTGGCGCAGGTTCATGTCACATCCATGGAGTGCAGACATTGTGCAGAGGTGGGGAATGACAGCACCCCTCTGATGAGTACACCACTCAGTGATGCTCCAGTCATTTTTAAATAAAGCCAGACTGGAGAATTAACAAAAACAATCATCCAGATTGCAGCTTCACTTCAGCCGTCTGTGCCAGATGGTGGGTGATGTATACACATATTAGTGCCCGTCTGCGTCTCCAAACATAGCCAGAAAGAAAAACTACTGCAGCCAGGGGCCCTACACAACACTGCTACAGACTAAGACAGTGGGGTGAGACTATTGTTTGCACCAGATCACTGCAGTTGAACCATTGGGAGTGAATCTACATGAACTGTACATATGATCACATAATGATAGCTGCAGCCCGAAGGACCTATAAATAGTGCGAAACTGATCCACACATCGCATAATTACCGTGCCGTACACAGCCTTTCACAGCCCTGAGTGCAGGAGTCCAAGCAGCGGTTGAGATTTCTAGAGTATAAATAATGGAATTGTAAATACTGCGCAACAATTGACAAAGTTAATTTAGCCTGGTTCAGAAACCGGTAACGATCAAAAGCAAGAGTTACAATTAAAAATGAGTGTCAGGTTCCGTATGAGCGGACGTAGTCCCTAATTCCATTCAGTGCCTGCTTGCTCAGGATCAATTCATGTTGTTTAGCTCAATGGAAACAGTAAATCACAGGCTTGTCCCCATGTAAATACATTTGAATTCCACACACTTATTATAGAGCTTTACCAAAGTAGTAACGCCAGCAGACCGGTTTGCGTCACTCGTTTCTAGTCTAGAAGCTTTCTCTCTGTGCCTCCCATATACGTTGCAGTGGTGTGGTTTGCCGTGGCATTGCTCATGCTTGCCTGAGCTTCACCGCGCTTTGCTTTACTTCGCTATGCTATGCTTTTACCATGGAATACTTCAGCACTGTCTTTACAACCCCCGCTGCTTGCATGCAAACGGACTTTTAAAAAAAAAAAAAAAAACAGCAAAGGAGAAGCACGCACATGTACTCATCTATCTCACTCAGCAGCATGCTGGAGAGGCCGCACTGTTCCTGCCGTCTGTCCTCCTTCACTCTGGTAGCTCGCCCTTCTAAAAGTCCGCAGTGAGCCGAGAGAAATAAAAAGAGAAAGAAGTCCGAGGGCTGCCTGTGACAATGTGAGCATCGCAAGGCATCGGCAGCAGCTCTCGAGACAAATATAGACTGAGAAGAAAGACTCTGTCGAACCTGAAGCCGGGGTCACCCGCCGAGGATAGTGTTACAGATGATATGGAGGGAAGGGGGGGGGGTTGCAGATAGCTGGCAGAAAAGATCTGCCCAGACCAGCTGGTGACTCTTCATCACAACTCATATAAAGGTAATTATAGTGAAATACAAGTGCGCCCGCAACATGCTGAAATACAACCTGCGAGTGTTCTAGTGAAATGGATCTCGCTGCGCAACGCGTAACAAACCAGTGGCCTCTTTTGATTTGATTAATTGAGCCACAGCTGGATTTTTATTTTTCAGAGCCTTTGAACACGCTGGGAGAATCACCCTGGATTGTATTGTTTACCTGTACTCGGCCAACCACATGCGTACCTGCAGCCGTACCCGGAGAAACAGCAGCCACACGCAGCTCGACTGCTACTCCGCTGCTTAGATGAGCTCCCCTTGCTCAGAATCCACTGCTTTATAGCTGTGATTGCAAGGGACAAAGTGAGGCAAGATTATCCTTCTTTCATCTATCGTTTTATGTGTCTCTTATGAGTCGATACAGGCTTGCAATGCATTGAAAGGGTCTAGTTATTGCAATGCCAGTACAAACACAGGAGGCCAATATCACTTACGAACACAGACTACAACACTGTTACAAACATGGTACTAAGATACTGGGTGTTGCAAGGTAGTACATTCACAGAATTCTTTTTAATTTTTAATTTCAATTCAGTCATTTATTTTAACCAGGTTCGAAGACCCCTTGATGTGTGATGAAGTGTTTAAGTCACCGCAAAAAAAATCCTTAAAGGGGAATAAAACAGTACCGATCCCGGGTAGATGCTTCAAGCTGATCTGCAGACCTGCTCTCAGGCATTGTTTTCAATTGTTACTCTGCACACCCATGATCGCTTGCTTGCTCAGTTAAACCAGCACTCATGAAGAATACTGATAACTCGACGTGTCCATGCAACGATGGCTGCACTTTTAAACATGGCAAAAGGCAAAGCACACTGTTAAACATGGAGCAATCTTTGTAGCCTTTAAAATGAACACAATGGAGTGCGGGCAGCGTACGCTGAGCTAAACCTTTAGAGACTTCCAGACAATACCAGTATGGAAGAGTGAAGAAAGTATTAATGACAGGGAGCCGGTGCCACAGTAATGGATATCTGCGTGTGTTTACTGTCAGTGTGACTGCATGCCAGCCTTATCTGTGCATGCTGTGGCAGCCCGTCACCTCGTCCTGCATTCCTGATCAGCTAAAAGTGGAACCGGAATTATACTGCAGCTGCCCATGAACTCAGCCCAGCGTGATCAGTTCTGTCAGGGGGGTGGGGGGCTTTGAGACCCCAGTGCAATGGCACTGCTGCTTTCTCCGCTGTATGGGTGAAACATCACTATTTTGCTCAGCTGACGGAATACAAAATCAGCTGCCAAGCAAGCAGCCTGTGAAATCTTCAGTCTCGCCTGTTACAAACGAAGCTGATGAACAGCAGGGAGATGCATCTTTTATGGATCACAGAACGCCACTTGTGTAACAAATCAAATCAGTCATGGGAAAATACACAAAAGTGTATCTAAATATACATGGAGTGAAAGTAGAGTTATTACAGCAATGCAAAAGTTCAAAATTTTTTCAGATTTAAAATAGTTTCAGATGCAATGATTATTCAATGTGTATTGATTACATGAATTATTTAATTGATCTAGACATAAGATATTTAACTCATTGTTAACATAATTGGTATAAATGTAAAGCCAAACTTTCAATTCACAATCAATGTGACCCTGATGAAGACACGTTCGTGCAGAAACGCGTTGTTTGTTTGCTTTTTACAATCATGTTTTTAAATGAATAAGGAGATTGTTTTTTGAAGAAAACAAATGAGCAGGGGTTAAATTATGAACCATGAAGGTCTCTCCAGAAACTCTTTCGGTAAGCCATCTAAACTGAAAGCTTGGCTGAAAGAATTTTTGCATTGCCATAGAGACTCTACCTTCATTACATGTAATTACCGTATATTAGTCAGCACCTCGTCAATATATAAATATATGCAATGCTTGCCCTTATTTAAATGAACCACAGCAACATACAAGAGCAGAATGTTTTGATTGGTGTTGTATTTACTGAGTGACATGTTTTTGAGACCCCCTTTGCAGTTAATAGGGGCAAAAGATCACCTGTCACTTTCTCTGGGCTGCATTGCAGTCGTGTTTGTTCACTCTACTCTATTCAGGGGCTGCGAGGTCAAGCACAGTAAAGACTGCTGTACAAGTCACAGGCCGGGTCTTCGGCGCTGCCAGTGACAGCTCAGTCAGAGAGCTGAGGAGAGCTCAGGAAGCCCAGGTGACAGGTATGCACCTCCTACTCCTGCCACAGCCAGAGCTGACACACAGGGCTTTAACGAATCTGCTCTCCAAGCAGAGGAAACGACACCACAGCCATTAACAGGCCACTGCAATTAACCGCTCTGTCAACAAGGGTGTTTCTTCAGTAGAGTGCGTCGTCTACAGTGTGCCTCTGCATGTAAAAGTTTACCACTGTAACGTTGCACAGTAATGTTGCAGTTTTTCCCCCTTGCTTTTCCCATGATTATAAGAGGCATGGTTTGCAGTGTTTTGAATGCGCTTCACCACACCTCTCTGGGCTTCACAATGGGTCACGGGTATGCAGTACCAGATCTTACCTGCAGAGGGGGCAGGTGAGGCGGCTGTCGAGGGCCCGGCCTCGCAGGCAGCTGGCACAGAAGGTGTGGTAGCAGTCCAGCAGGCAGGGCTGCTCATACTGCTCGTGGCACAGGTGGCACACTAAAGGGTGGCAGTTAGCGTTGTCCAGGTTGTACAGGTTATCCAGAGGAGAGAAGATTCCTCCAGACATCTACGGGGGGGGAAAAAAAGAATCAGGAAGCGCTCAGCGGTGGAGAAAATGTGGATTTGCAAAACAAAGGGCATTCGTTTTAAACAGTCCTCAATACTGAAACACTCGACAGGGCCGAGCTTTGAGTTCTCCCACTCTCTCCAAGTCGAAACGTCTTTGCTTGTTTTTAGATTAATGATAACAGCCCAATCGTATTGTGGCCGGCGCTATCGAAGGCTTATTTTAATACAGTTCATCCAATACCTGAGGGGGCTGCTTGACATGTGAGTGGGTTATCCAGCAGTCAGGTTTCTCATGGTTAACAAAGCTACACACACAGGCTGATACTGTAGTTACTCTCCAACAAGTATTGGGACAATCAGTACATAGGGGAAGAGCTCTGTACATGTTAGCCAAGACTCAAACAGGCCAGTGTACAGGAATACACGGCACAGTGTAATGGATCTGAAGACACAGAGTTAAAAAACATGACATACTGAAATACTACACTTTCAACACTAACAAAAAGGTAACTTCTATCAGCCAAGCTAGAACAGTGTGCATTAAACATACTTACATGCATAAAGTGACATACTTTTACGACTCAAGTTAATAGCACACAAGCACTGTGTATTTCTTAAAATGGAAAAATATATATTAAATAATGCATACACCTTTCCAATGCCAAAACAATCAAGACCAAACTATCAACAAACAAGCTAGTTGGCAAGCCATAAAAAAGGAACCCTTAATGCAAGACCCATTGAGGCACAACCACAGCAGAACCGGACGAGTTTGAAAACAAATCAAATGTAAAGTTGTAAAGGCGCTTGTGTGAGAAGTGGAGGGTTAGTTTTTTTTTTCTTTTCCCCAGCGGTTATTGCAATACAAAGCCTGCATGAGTCTGTACAGCAATCCCTACCTTGCTTAGGTCCTGTCTCTGAGCCCAGGCTGGAATGACAGAAATGTGTGAGCTCTTCAAGTTCAGCTGTGGATGCAGGGATATTGTTCTTGACGTCAGCAAGGCAGCCCACTCCCAGAAGGCTTTGCTCTAAACGAAGGGGGGGAGTGGCTTTTTGGCTTTTGTAATTAATGACAACAGGGACAGCAGATAGCACTGCTACTCAATGGCATGACAAACTGCGCCTCCTATTTAGTCCTCGCAGATACATCTATTTATAGAATGCTTAGAACTTTTGTGTCAAGGCCCTTGTCCTGGTGTTCTGAGCAGGATTTCGATTGGCTGTTACCTTGTTGATATCGGGGTCCCCTTTAGTAACAGGGACCCTACTGAATAGCTCTGCAGTAGGCGGTGTGAAACCTGCCCCTTGTGTAAGGCTGCATCCATACCCGCATGTTACAAAATACACAAGTCCTTGTAAAAGTTTGCTGAAAGCTGAGCAAAGTGTAGGGAAAGCATGATGAAGCACAGGGAGGAATGTGTGGTGAAGCCCGTTTAAAAACCATTGCAAACCATGGAATTGGCGACACAGCTAACTCAATAACAGTTCATATATATATTTCTTTTTGTCTTCATGGTGTTATATCATTGTGAATGTCTTCCTGTACAGAGTCCCTATTGACAGAGACACTATAATATGCCTATTAATATATTGTCGTTGCAAAACATCCATATAATAATTAGGCATGGTATTGCATCCAGAGGTAGTTACAGTGTCCTCTATGTAACAGGCAATATCGTCTTCGCGTTTGCTGCAGCGTTACTGTCCTGCAATGTGCTTAGCTGTAATCGAGCACAGCGTGCAAGATCAGCATCGATTCCCTCTGCCGTTGATTACAAGGTAGCCCCCTCCTTCCCCAGATAGTGTCAAAGCGCATGCGCCGACCTGGCTCTTCCTTTCTGCTGTAGTTGTTCGCCATGGCTCCTGTGGTCAGTATCTCTACGCTTTGAAAATTGTCACAATTATACTGTTATTTGTGTCCAGACCCGGCCCGCGATCCACTAATATAGTGTCTAAGACATTGGGGGCCACACATCCGGAGAATAATCTGAGAAATAATTCGTGTTTTTGTTTTTAAAAGTGTGTTTTGGTTGGTGAGTAGCTGTGTGCGAGGCCTGCTTTTTTGAAAGCACGTTGTAACTCTGAAACGTGACCCCCATCGTATGTGTGCACTCGGTCCTAATCAATCTTTTAATCGTGTGTTTAATGCGTAAGATACTGTGTTTGGGTTTATTTACATGTACGAATCTGTTGTGACGGTTCTCTGTTCTGATCTAGTTATGGAAGTAATTGGTTTTAGTGAGGATGTTTTTCACTGCTGCTAGAAAAGTTTTGGGTAAACCGGGTAAGGGGGGGGGGGATGGTCGGGTTTAGACATCTCTATAATCATTATCCTGCGCTTTAATTTGTGCATTTAATTTTTAAAATGTATAATCGAGATAGTCTTAGAAAAAAATAATAATTTTAGAGGAGGTTAAAAAAAAAGAACACAGTTGCTCGTGCACCGCCGCATTTACGTCCAGTTGGTGAAATTATTTTCTTGATGCAGCATAGAAAAGTGCATTGGTGATCTTTAAAAAAAATATAATAATAATAATAACTTCAGTATTTAAAGCCAATTGTACTGCCTTGTTTTCTAGTTTAGTGTTACGGTATGAAAGACAGTTCATGAAAGTGCAAAGGTGTAGCGCAGGATAGAGGTCGCGCTGTAAAATGAGCATCATTGAATTGAATGAAATGCAAAGCGGTAGCTCACCATTAGATTTGCTTCGTGTTTTTAGTTCGTGTATTGCCACAAGCTGGTTTGAAAGCAGAGTGCTCCTTTTTTTAATCAGTTTATAAAATGTTTTTGATCACGAAGTATTATGACAGAGTATTTCTTGAAGAAACGTTGTTTGGCAAGTTATTTGGCTGTGTTTTTGCAGGCTTAGGGATCATGAACTAACTAATGTTACATTATGTAAGGTAATGCAAGATGTTGTGCCATTTGAGAACGGCACAGTGTCTGTTTCAAAACAGATTGTGGATAAAACGAACCTTTCAGCTTATTACCAAGAGCTTTATTTCAATGACATGCTGGGTTCTTGTTATGTAAGGGGAGAACCTGACTGTAAACAATTATTTTATCATAAGTAAGGCTTGAGTAATTCCGAGCCCCTCAACCACGATACCTGAGCAAGGAGCCGTGTTTATTCATGGGTCTTGCTTCGTGCATGTGGGAGGGAGTGAGTGTTGATTTCTGTGTGAAGGAGCACTGTGCTGTGCACTGCTAGCTGTCAGTGTCTTCATTATAGCACCTTGTGTTTGTGGGCAGACAGAGTGATGGAAGTGGGGTTGTAGCCGCCAACCTGCAGATGTACCTTAAAAAAAAAAAAAAGAAAAGAAATTGCTATTAAAAGTTGAATAGTGTCAGTTTCACACTTTGCCCATTGTCCCGGGCAGATTTGGAGGTTGGTCACAGAAATTTAAAAAAAAAAAAAAAACATTGCTAAGTGGACAGCTAGTTGCCTGTCCTGTGCTTGGCTCAGCTTTCTGAATTGACTGCCTGGGAATAGCACTGTGGATATGCACAGTCTGTTCAGTGGCAGGGCAAGTTACAGAGCTGTGATCATTTTTGCATTGTGTGATTTAGCTCAAATCCAAAGGCAGAGTTGGGATCAAGATGTCGCTTGAGCACAGGTTTTGTTCTCTTCCTTGTTTGAATTGCAGAAGAAGCTAGCAGCCAAGGGGGGTAAGAAGAAGAAGCAGCTCCTGAAATTCACCCTGGACTGCACCCACCCTGTTGAGGATGGCATCATGGATGCTGCCAACTTCGTAAGCATTGCACGCTTCATTTATTTAGCTCAACTGTTCCTGTGTTCGTAAACAGCAGACATTTCATCCAGAAGCTTAACGCACAGCCGATGGTAGTGGACTGCCTGCCGATTTTGAAGTGCTGTCTACCGTTTACTTTGTCATAATCCCACCTGTAGTGTTGCATTTCAAACTAGGAAATAAGAAACGTCATTGGACAAGGATCTGGATTAACTGTATTCAAACATTTACTGGCAGTATTCAGGGAAGGAAATAAGATTCCTGTTGCATCAGTTTGATCCATTCCTAGTTTTACTATGATTTTATTAAGACACACTTAAGCTTGTTTCCTATACATATTGGCTAATCAAGCTTGTAAAACCTCCTATGCACTAGTCTATGTTATGTGCTTTCACAGGAGCAGTTCCTGCAGGAGCGGATCAAGGTAAACGGGAAAGCTGGGAACCTGGGCGGGGGAGTGGTGACCATTGAGAGGAGCAAGAGCAAAATCACAGTGTCCTCTGAGGTCCCTTTCTCCAAGAGGTGAGTGAAACCGGGTGGCAACGCAGGGATGCAAGCACGACTCCCCGTTCCATAGCAGTCTGATCCAGTCCTGCTTTTACTATCCGTTTAATGAGACACACCTGAGCTTGTTACCTGTGCATATCCAAAAAGTAGCTTGGGGCGGGGGCGTGGCAGGTGCGTTTACATCAGAAATGTGTCATGGTTGCAGTGCTGCTGGGTACAGTGTCTTCAGTGAGCTCCTTGGTGTTTCTGGTTGTAAGGATATTAACACGTTCTACAGTGGTGTGTTCGTCTCGGGAGATTCCACAAGGCTGTGTTCTTTTCACTAGCAGTTCTGCTTTAGCTCTCTCATTGCAGATTTGATGAATCACTGCCCACGTCATTTGGGTGTTCACGGACCTGTGTTTATATATGATCAGGTTATCTATCTGCTTGGGCTGAAAAGTGTACAAAAACAAACTTAAACAAATCTCAGCTCATTTCTGTAGTTACTTCACCCTAAAAGGATTGAGAATGGTTCAGAGAAATTCAGCACAGTCCTTTTAATGAATTGAATGCCTCTCTTGAAGTATTTTGATGGTATTGTTATGAACCCTTGAATTCAGCAATGCTGGTGTCTTATTTCAGTGTATCTGTATAGGATCACTTACAGCCTACCTTAAAAACCTGTATTAAAACCTTAATATAAAATACACCCACAATCCCTGTGACTTACGAACTCCCAATGTAACGCGCAAGAGTTCTGTGGCATATTTCTGAAATGTTTTGGAATTGGCTCGTTTAATCGATGGCACTGGAAACACTTGATAGTAAATTGTTTTGAGCACTGTTCAATATTAATGCCATTTGAATCTGCTTGAGCACGTTCTGCATGATTTTCGTGTAAGGAATCTACATATCCAAGCATTCAGTATGCCTCGTGCTTATTGCATTTAATATCCTGCCCATCTGGGCCGAGGGGGGGGAAATAAAAGTTGTTTTACAGGAATAATTTGTTTGGACCTCCTACAGCAAACACAGTTGTTAAAGTGGGGACTCGGTCAGACGAATTGTAATATTTAATGCAGTTTAAAACTGGTCGTTGTGGGCTGACCATTACAGAACTGGAGGGTAAAATGGGGGTAAACCTTGTTTTATATCTTGGGTCTGGGCTGATAGTATTTTAATCGGATTTGGCTATTATGTAACCCTTACCTGGGTAATGCCAGTGCCCCCATGTGAGGACTGAACCTGTCCTCTGCTGTTTGTTTTTTTCCCTCCTCTTCCATTCAGGTACCTCAAATACCTGACCAAGAAATACCTGAAGAAGAACAACCTGCGTGACTGGCTGCGCGTGGTTGCGAACAGCAAGGAGAGCTACGAACTGCGCTACTTCCAGATCAACCAGGACGAAGAGGAGGAGGAAGACGAGGATTAATTCTGCGCTACTCACCTGGGAGGATTTTGTACATTCGCTTTAATAAAAAGCCAAACAAAAAAAACAAAAAAAAAAAAAAAAAAACGCTTGCTTCTGTTCACTTTGTTTATTCATCTAAAAAGGGGTGATTGTTAAGAAAAGCGTGCGTTGGGCTGTGCAGAGATCTCTTTAAAATATATACATATATGCACAGGCGCTCCTCGACTTGCGACTCACAGCACTTCCGACTCTTGCATTATTACCCTGCTTCGACTTTACGATATCGACACGGCGATACACGAGCCATGCGTCGTGTCTGATCCGCAGTACCTGTCGTGGTCGCCCGGACTCACTCACTTAGCGGGGTTTTTTATTTTTATGTATATAACTGTTTTTTTTAGAATGTATTTGCCCTTAACAATGTCTGATAAGAGCAGTGAACTCAAAACCAAACCTAAGCTGTGAACTCTGTCACATGACGAGGGGCTTAACTTCAGGCGATCGTAGTTCCAGCTAGGAGTACCGCATACACACACTCAATACGTCATTGGAAAGCCCCAAGTCTGTACTTTTAAACAAGCCAGGTATGTGCCTGAGTAATATGTGGGTAACCAAACTGAGCAGCTATGCAGAATGCTTCTGTAGGGACGTTTACTGTACCTTGATCAATCCTTTCTCCCACTTGTTTCAATACAAACCGCTAGGATGTTTCACTTCCATCAGCTGACTGCGTCCAAAGCAAGCCAGCTTGGTGATTCTCATCATCCTAGTCGTTTCAGATTGCAAATGCGAGCTTCTCATTTTCCTAGTGGCTGTTAACCAGTGCCAGGTTTTTGGTTTCAAACAGTTACTCCTGTTTTGTATTTGTAGTATTTCCCCTCACTGTCTGCCTTTTAAGCTGGGACTCGCAGTCTCTTATTGGGGTGGTTGTTCATTCGTGCTCTTTGCTTGTGGTTCAAGGTGAAGCGCCCCCATGCAGTTTCTCCTTCGCATCCTGAGCTGTACCAGTGAATCAGTGTGTTCGTGTTCCCCTTGTACTGATGCAAGCAGAAGCGTGCCTATTGGTCTCGTTTGAGTAGCGCAGGGGCGTGCCAGGTTGTTGGGTGGAGGATGCTTGCGTTCCGATTCTCTGTCTACCTGCGCAATGTAAACTAACTGGACTGTAATCGGGGTTGGCCTTTTATAGCCCTGTGCACAGAAGGCTGAACGGCGTGAGGTTAGCCCGCAGGCCCCAGTCTGAAACCGGGTCCAGGTAAGTTTAAGAGTGATCCGTGGAGGACTGGAAACAATTCACACGTTCATCGTTCAAATACAGTTCACCACTTCCATTTGTATGTGCAATTTTAAAACAAATGTCATGGTTCTAACGCGTAAAATATTTTAATTATTCGTTCAAAGACCCAATGCAGTGCTTTTGAACTCCGCCTCCTGTTTGATGCGGGATATGAATTTTAAAAGCCGCCTGCTCTCCCTTTGGGTGCATATTACACCAAGCTGTGATAGCACCATGACGCCTCACAATTGCTGTTGTGTGCACACTGGGGTGAGACGGCTGTTACAGGAATATTTGACTGCAAAGAAGCAAGCCGTCTAGGTGTTGGATTTGGGGAGGATCAGGAGTTTAGACATGCAAAAAAAATATATATATATATATTAATGCTGTACTTTATATTAGTTATGTTGCCACCATGCATTTGACTTCTTGGTCTTCCTAAATTCAATTAAAAGTTGCATCTCACTGGGATGTGTGGCCTTCAGGACTGGTGGCAGCTGTTAGAATTCAAGGGGGGATGTTTTTGTGACATGTTTAGGTATTTGAGGTTTTATCCCTTTTAATAGTAATTAGATTTTGGCAACAAAAAGATTCCATTATGGAACTGCTTAAAAAAATGCAATCCCTTACCCTTTGCCAACCGCCTCCATTCCATAATCTGGCAGGTGATGTAATTTCTCGTTGGGAGGGGGAGCTTTGTAAAATCTAAGAAATATGCTATTTACCATAAAGGAAAGTCCAATTATATTAATGTATGATAGAGGCCAATAGCAGATCTTCTGCTTGGATTCAGCAATGTTACCTCGAGTCCGAGACTGGTGTTAATTGAGGGTGATGATACCGCATGTTAAAGTCGTCCTGGCTGATGATTTTAAATCCCTTATTTGAAGTGCGGTTGTTACCCTTAGCGATGCAGTTGAACCTTTCATTTCGGATGTGTTTTCTTCATCACAGATAAGTGTTTAAAAATTGCAGCAGTCGCACGGTTGTGTGTGTTGGACTGGTTTAGCTCCCTGAATGAGATTCCAGCACTGGTGTATGCTGCTGGTTTGTTGGTTTTCAGCTGGTAGTGCTGGTTAAGAACTGGTCGTTTTAATGTGTACTGTACAGTCGTATAGTGAACTGTTTGCGGTTTACACGCCTGTATTATTACCTCTAAACCCAGTCGGGGGTTGTATATAACTGCTGTATATACCCATGTACCTGCTTATGTTGATGTATGGATATGTTTTAGACTCCTGTGAGTCTAAAGGGTTAATTAATTCCTCACCCAGCTATTTTTCTTTCTTTCTTTATTTATTTTAATCATTAGAGTTTTTGAGTCGAGCATGTTAAACATGAACAGGTGTAACATGAACCTCCATGAAGGTATGCTGTAAAAGCGCAATACATTCAGCTATAAACAGCATTCCTTAATCGCGTCACTTATCAACACCTTGACACTGAGAAAGAAGAGCCAGTGCGGTAATTGAAGGGTTAGACAGTTTTTTAAAATTTATTTTTGTTTGCTTTTTGCATCAAACGCAGATCATAAAAAAAGTGCAACGAGAATGTATGAGCATGCTTTACAGAAAATGTTTAGCAAAACAAAAAATAATACAAAAATTAAATACAAAAAAAACTGGGAGGGGGTATACGTATCTAATGATAATAATTTGAAGTGACTGGTGCTGTGTGTGGAAAGTTTGCGCCTCGCTGTATACCGGTGTGACTGTTTAAAATCTCACGGACTCGACAGACACAACCACCGCCAATGCAATTTTTTGCCATTTTAAAAAAACACCCGTGCAGACGAAAAACTGGTAACTAGGCTGCACCGCTACTAACTAGTCGTGTTCAAAATGATGGGATGGGATTGCCATGGCAACAGACCACACGTCACAATCTGGGCATGTGTGTTCCATTTGTCTCTCTTTTTATTTTCAGACTGGAGGATTTGAGAGAGAGAGAGAGAGCGAGTGAGCCAGCGAGAGAGAGAGAGAGGAGAGCGGGGTTTTTTTTTTACGCTCCTTAAAAAAAAAAGAAAAAAAAGGCAGCCATCTTTCTTAAAAAAAAAAAACAAAAACGTCACCCTCTCTCTTGCCAACACAATTGTGTGCATGCAGTTCAAAAACCCGGCGAGGCTGGCATTCCCAGGGATAAGTTTCAATACTTTAGAGATATATTATCGAATGGTATATCATATCCGGTGAAGATGCCGGGGTCAGTGAGTAACGAAGGCGAAAGGCAAGAAGAGATGGATTTTGGGGACGATATGCCAGGTAAGAGAGGGGATGGTGGGAGGAGAGAGGAGGGGGGTGTGAGAGAGTGAGAGAGAGAGAGAGAGAGAGAGCTGGCGTTTAGATACTGATATCACAACATCCTAATTGCCTGCGGGAGAAAAAAAAAACGGGTTTGCCTTGTGCATTTGTATATAGAAAAGAAAAGATATATTGTTATCATATCGCTAGAAAGCTGCATGCTAGGGGTGCAGTTCCAGCCGCACAGCAAGCAGCTCGGGACCCGCTGCAGCGCGCAGCCTTTCCCAATTACATTACACGTCTTTGTAAATACGCGACTAGGCGGTAGCATTTGATGGTGCAAACCGATCGCCGTGTTTTCAAGACGAGAAAGGAAAGCCGGGTCCTCGGTCTGCATTGGGAGGTCGTGATTGCGCGGAAAGGGGAGGAGATGATGCTACAGCAGGACTAGGCGCTTCTGTGTTTTTTGAAGTTGGCCACATCAGTGTTTTCTGCAAGCAGGAAGGTGAATTCAAATGAAAGAAACAGACTATTGTAGAGACACTCGAGACTAGTATATAGCCGGATCATTATCTGTGTCATAAATCTGTAGGCAAGAATGACATTCAAGTTTATTTTTCTTAGCGGTGCGTGTGGGATTATTATTATTATTATTATTATTATTATTATTATTATTATTATTATTATTATTATTATTATTATTATTATTAATAATAATCATAATAATCATCATAATACTATTATCGTTTTATACAAACGTGATTGCATTAAAAGAAAAAAACACAGATATTTAAAAAGATCTTCTGTCGGCACGGTTTTATCCATGTAAATAAAAAAGTTAGTAAATTAATTCGCAATGGACGATACACAAAGCATGATTGTGGTGTAGTGATCTTACGACCACCCCCCCTTGCACAGTATGGCTCTTGCGTTCCATTTCAAACTGCGTTCCAAAGTAACGTTCCATCAAAGACTGTAATAATGCTTTGATTGCAACGTAGCACGATGTAGACATGACGTGTAGATACCGAGCTGGAAAGTTCGCTTACTTTGTATTATTCCTTTTATTCCTTCTATCTGTATTGGCGTTAGTGGGTTAATCAAAGCACCTTAATATACTGTCTGAGTGCGTGTGTGTGCGTGTGTGTGTGCTGGCTGGCTGCATTCCTACAGAAACTAAACACTGCAACAGTCCTCTTCTCAAACCGTGCAATCTTAAGAGTGACGCGTTCAGTGAGTGACAGCGGTTTATTGACAGCAGCCACGTGCGACCTTGGAGGGAAAGCAGACAGCCGGTCCTGTCCCGTGCAGTACTGCTGTGATGGGTCTTGCTTTATTACCAGGCTGCTGCGTTTCCTCTTATTACCGGGCGGTGATCTCCAGTGGCTAGTTTGGAAAAGATGTATTGCTGAGCTGTCGCGGTCAAATCAAACCAAAACCTACAATAAAAATACTACCGCCATGAAACACTGTGCTTACTATAGCCTACAGCAGTACATGCTGCTTTTTAGTGCTGGAGTGAGCATGAGGTTTTTTGAATTGTATTTAATAAAAACCTGCATCAGTCCAATCAGATCAAAGATGGTTAACCACGACCTGTTGACTAAGACAAAATAGCGGCATTGTAAACTGCCATCAAAGGATGGCGAGTTTAATATTGGATTGCCATATGATACTCCGCCACCAGGTGGCACTGTGTGCTATGCAAAATTGTTTATTTATTCAAAAAGGTAGGTGGCTGGGCGGACAGAGTGGGAGTGGAGAGGGAGGGGGTCTTTCTGGTTAATGCTTCGGAGGACAGCGTGTGTTCGTCTTCGCCGCTCCCGAGTCAGCGCAGGGGTGGTAGAGGTGAGCTGAGCCTAAAAAAATAATTGGATATTCTAAATTGGGAGAAAATACAAAAAATAATTGCCGACTACTTAATTAAAAAAGAAAAATGTTGAAGTGGTGAAGTGCTTTGCAGTGAGGGTGGAGTGAGTACAGTTTTTATACAACGCTGTCACTTAAGTCAATAAAATCAATTGATTCATACAAGGTTTTTTTTTTTCCTAGGTTCGGTGCCTTGCATGGAACATGCACTGAATTTAAATTGTATTGATTCTTTGTTTGCATAGACACTGGTGCTACAAGCATGGCATTGAAATACATATATATATATATATATATATATATTTACCAGAGCAAAAAGCTTTCCCAAATACCAGCCTCGTCACTTAATTCAAGGGAAAAACTAGAGGGATTGGTGGCTCTGTCAGAACGAGTTAGTGGAAAAACAAAACTTGCGCGAGGTAAAGCAGTGCTGGGGAAATGAAGCCATCATCTCAGATTAGGAAACTGTTTCGTCTTCTCAAGACAGCTTTGACAGGTACAGCAGGGGATTGTGCTCAGGATCCCCACACCAGGACATGCTTGACTGAGCCTTGAGGTAACTTCACAGTGTCTGGGAGAGAGGGCTAGCTAGCCCCTGAGCCACTGGGAAACATGCAGAGGATCTGCTTGCTGAAGTCTCACTTCGTCGGGGGGGGAACGGGTCAGATTTCAGAATTTAAAAAATTGAAAGTGTTTCTTTGAAGGCAGTTAGTGTAAGGAGCTCCACAATCTGATTTGCTAAGCAGAACTGGAGTTTTTGAGTGGGAAGTATTGGGTTTAAAACTCTTGACAGGCTGTGTGGTCCAGTGGTTAAAGAAAAGGGGCTTGTAACCAGGAGGTCCTCGGTTCAAATCCCACCTCAGCCACTGACTCATTGTGTGACCCTGAGCAAGTCACTTAACCTCCTTGTGCTCCGTCTTTCGGGTGAGATGTAGTTGTAAGTGACTGTGCAGCTGATGCATAGTTCATACACCCTAGTCTCTGTAAGTCGCCTTGGATAAAGGCGTCTGCTAAATAAATTAATAATAATAATTAATAATAATAATAAATAATAAACGCTGACGCTCGCTCCAGCTGGGTTGTGTTCCACAGTGATGTTTACCATCGTACTCCTGTCTCAAGTCTCATGCTTGCCCTGTGTGTTTTTACCACACTTCGGAATGCTTTTACCATGCTGTACCAATTACACCGATACAAGAAATAAGATTGGGCGATAATGAAATATTCAGTTAACAGATGTGCACACTCTCTCCCTAGGTGATTGCTCTTCATGTCACACGTTTGTTGCTCGTAGCTTTTCGTGTGTTGGCTTTTTTAAAAATACTCATGTCACTGTCCCCTCTCCCAATATAGAGGGGAGGCAGCATTCAACCATACACACAATGGCAAAGCCAGAGCAGGCCCATTATACTCCATGCTGATGCGCTGGCATCTCTGAAAACACAACCTTTGCGCTTGCCTGTGTCATTTTGGAGGTACAGTGCTGCAGCAGGACTCTGAAAGGTCATACCAGCCCTGAGTGTCATTTAGATTCTGTGCAGTACGTCTAAATAAATACAAACTAAAATAGAGGCTGTAATGAGATGCACGTTGTAAAAGTCTGTGCATTAGTGGTCGGAGCACCATTAACTTGATATCTCTGCAGCTATCCTGTTTGCGGGCTAATGCATTTTCCTGTAAGCTGCACGCAGTATGTAATGCCTCTCCGAGCTGCTGAGCCCTTGTTGGAAGGTCAGGTCCTTGCTGGTGTCTATGTTTCTCCACACAGCCCGTAACGAGAGGCCAGCTGACCTGCACAAGATCTGCAGCCTGTCCTCTCAGTATGGGGGCCCCCATTCTAATGACAAGCGGGCTGAGTCACAGAGTGTTCCCCGAGTCAGTCTTCATTGCTTCACCCTGTAGAATGAACTCGTTTTGCTTCATAAAGTCGAATGAAACCTGCTGAATAACGTCACGTTAACATATTGAATTACCATCCCGCTTCCTAGTTTTCCGTAGACTTGATGAAAGACTGACAAAAATGGAAAAATGTGACATTTCTAAATCTCCAGTCGCTAACAGCAGATAAGGGTTTTGGTTTTGTGTATGGTACAGTAGTAACACATTCTGTGTTGCATAACTCTGTTGATTCAAAGATTTAGTTCCTCCCAAATTACGGACGCCGTGGTTTTGTGTTGAGTAATGAACACGTTTAATCCCTTTTAATTAAAACCTGAACAACTTCCGATTTCTTGAAGGTAATTACTGGCGGGATAGGAGTTTCTGCACAGCGCTATGAGGGGAATGAGATCTGAGGGCGAAAGGGGATTAGAAAGACTTCAAGAAGCAGCATGTGTTTGCGATGCCTCTCGTCTGGGTTGTAAATTAGTAATAAGACCACGATTTCCAGTCTGGATGTTTCTACAACACTGACCTACATTGGCTCCTTAAGAAGTCTGCAGCACTCCTTGACTTCTGAACAAGGATCCTGCACTCTGTAGTGTTTCCCGTGAAGCATACGCGCGATCCCGGCCAGCGGGAGTATTCATGATGACACTGCATGACAGCTACACTGCGGCACGCCCCTCATTCAGAGAGCCAACATGGTCCTGTATTATAACACTGTGAACCCATCAAGGGGGTCTGAGGGATCAAAAAAAATCCCCCTCAGATGGAATTACAGCGGTAAGCCATTCCTGCCCTTTGCTTCTACAATGTACAGTTTACCTTTTAAACGTTTGATTCTTTATTTATTTATTTATTTAGAGTGACCAATTTTTATTTTTATTTATCCCCCCTCACCCCAGATTTGGAATGTCCAGTTATGTTTTTTCTCGTTGTGCCCCTGGCCCACTCGCTGGGGGTCCTGTGAGATCAGTGTATCATTGCACCCCTACAGTGCCCCTGGCCCGCTCGCTGGGGGTCCTGTGAGATCAGTGTATCGTTGCACCCCTACAGTGCCCCTGGCCCGCTCGCTGGGGGTCCTGTGAGATCAGTGTATTGTTGCACCCCTACAGTGCCCCTGGCCCGCTCGCTGGGGGTCCCGCTCATTTCTCTGCTGTTGTTGTTTCCCCAGACGAGGAGGAGGAGGAGGAGGATGAAGCAGAGCCAGCGCCAATGCCCCTTGCGGCTCTCCAGGGATTCTTCAGTGAGGACGACCCCGTCAAACAGCAGCCCAAGAAGAAGAAGCCAGGCAAACCCAAGCAGGGCAAAACCACCCAGCTGAGCAAGAGGAAGAAGGAGGTGATGTGCTGACACTTCTCTTCCTGAGAGTCATTTCAAGCAATTCAGCAGCATAAAGCCGTGGCAATGATGCTGATATTCAATTACCATCATTAGGGTTAGCATTATTAGCATTAATAGTAGTATTAGTATTATTAGTAAGAGTAGTAGTAGTAGTAGGAGGAGTAGTATTAAGGCTGTTAATTTACATTTAATAAGTTAAACATTCAGAACTTTTGTGTTGGGGTCACACTGAGACACGCACGCATACCAGCACACACTGAGACAGACACAAACATACACACACAAACACTGAGACATGCACACACACGCGCACACACAGAGACAGACAAACATGCACACACTGAGACACACACAAACATACACACACACACTGAGACACACACAGACGCACACGCACACACATCGATTCCGCTCGCTCGCTTGTCAGCAGTAAGATCTGTTGCACTCCGTGGTAGATATTGACCTCCGCTTCACCTCGGACGCTGTTCCTGCCACTCCAGTGAATAAATCTTGCTATTGACCTGCAGCTCGAGTCAGCCTCTGTTTATTTAAGCATGGATTTCTGCTGGGGCCTGTGAAGCAGTGCAGTCCTGCAGAGGCATGTTCAGCGGAGGGGGGGTACGCACAGTATTATTCAGCTAACCTTTCTCACTGAAGCAGCCCCCGACAGCTGAACTTTAAAATGTGTTAACTTACAACATCTGTGGATGTTAAGAGCAAACAGGTACTTGTTTTTTTTTTGTTTGCATTGTAACGCCGTAGAAGATGACTAATAATCTCTTGTGAGTGGCCACCTGCTTTTACCAGCCACTTACAGTATTGTTCCATGCAAGAGAACGAGAGAGATACCTCGAATAAGCAGCCAGTAATGTCAAGGTGGCGTCTGGCTTCTCAAGACTGTGGATCCAGCTTTCCTGCCTTGAAAGAATAGCAGTGCATATCAGTGACAGGCTGACAGTGTGTGTGCGTTTCTGCTTTGGTGAACGCACAGCATGCGAGTTGATTGCCAGCAGCATGCAGTACACACGGCACCAGTAGGTGGCGTGGTCTGGTGACTCCAGTGTGCTCCTCACCTACCCTTTCAGCAGCAGTGACTGCAGTACAGAGAGAGCAGACAGCCCTGTGGTCAGTCGAGATTTGAGAAAGCAGTGGAATGTGTTTCTGCCATTGCCAGCTGCATTGTGTTCACCTTGAACCCTGTCCCTTTCTGCACAGACCATGAGCCTGTTTTTCAAGCAAGACACAGGTGGACCATGTGGCTTCACACAGAGGGACATAAACAGCGCAGTTATAATCGGGCAGTTTTGAACTGTATTGACGGGCTAAACTGAAAGTGATCATTGGGGAATATAAACCAACTGGAGTGTCAACAGGACGCGCTCTCTCGGTTTACAGTGTCACCAGAATCCTGCTGGAATATAATTCATTGTAAAACACAGTGCAGTGCCAGTGATGCCATTGGCTTTCCTCACTGGTGTGCTACTGCTTGATTAACACAGCCCTATAATTTTATACACCTTTCGTCAATGTGCTGTGAGATTCCGAGTTCCATTTGAATTGTCTTAGTCCGCTCCACAGCACACTCCCTCAGACTGTTCATATTTCCATCTCTATTGTATTGTGAGAGAGATGAGGTGCTGCGGCCCCCCCCCCCCCAGTGTTGTCTAGACATGCTGTAGAGTACAGCCGCTCGCTACGATAGCTGGCCACATAACAAGCTCGTTATGCAAACGCATCTGATTGGATGCTGCGCTCTCATTGGCTGCGGGCGGAAAAGTCCAGGCACTGTACAGTCCAGTAACCATAGCAACGCAGATGGGCTGCTTGATGAGAAAGTGCTCGTCTGGCTCCTGCTGCTGCTGCTGCTGTTGCTGTGAATCTGGCTAGGTCTGCACTGCACACTCCTACCTGAGCACAGCAGCTCTGTGAATCTGGCTAGGTCTGCACTGCACACTCCTACCTGAGCGCAGCAGCTCTGTGAATCTGGCTGGGTCTGCACTGCACACTCCTACCTGAGCACAGTAGCTCTGTGAATCTGGCTGGGTCTGCACTGCACACTCCTACCTGAGCACAGTAGCTCTGTGAATCTGGCTGGGTCTGCACTGCACACTCCTACCTGAGCACAGCAGCTCTGTGAATCTGGCTGGGTCTGCACTGCACACTCCTACCTGAGCACAGCAGCTCTGTGAATCTGGCTGGGTCTGCACTGCACACTCCTACCTGAGCACAGCAGCTCTGTGAATCTGGCTGGGTCTGCACTGTACACTCCTACCTGAGCACAGCAGCTCTGTGAATCTGGCTGGGTCTGCACTGCACACTCCTACCTGAGCACAGCAGCTCTGTGAATCTGGCTGGGTCTGCACTGTACACTCCTACCTGAGCACAGCAGCTCTGTGAATCTGGCTGGGTCTGCATTGCACACTCCTACCTGAGCACAGCAGCTCTGTGAATCTGGCTGGGTCTGCATTGCACACTCCTACCTGAGCGCAACAGCCCAGAGCACCGCCACAACAACAGCTATATTCCAGTGTTTTATTATGAAACAAAGCACTGTTAATACCTGCAGAAATATATTATTATTATTATTATTACTATTATTATTATTATCACGCAGTTTATCTAAACTGTAGCATATTGGCACAGTTTAAACATGTGTAATTTGGTGAATGCTTTGTTAATGAATCGCTAGCCCTTTCCTGTTCCACATCATTATACAGCATGAGGCTGTGTGGTCCAGTGGTTAAAGAAAAGGGCTTGTAACCAGGAGGTCCCCAGTTCAAATCCCACCTCAGCCACTGACTCATTGTGTGACCCTGAGCAAGTCACTTCACCTCCTTGTGCTCCGTCTTTCGGGTGAGATGTAATTGTAAGTGACTCTGCAGCTGATGCATCGTTCACACACCCTAGTCTCTGTAAGTCGCCTTGGATAAAGGCGTCTGCTAAATAAACAAATAATAATAATAATAATAGCTGCACTGTGCTAGGTACTCATTAATTCATGTCTGTATTTCTTAGATACATTTCATTTCAGATAAGCAGGACAAAACTGTTTTAATTACAGAGCCCCTTCCTTTGTTTTAATTCCAGTTCGTGGCTGTGGTCCCATTACTAGGTTGCATGTAGGGGTGTAATTCTCCTCGGAATAGTCGCTATACTGTATTATTATTTATTTATTTATTTATTTTGCTTTGTCTCAAGCCTGGAGCTTAGAGCGTTTCACAAACACCATTTTAAAAAGTAACTTTAACTCTGTCAACAGTGAATATCACAAATGCCAGTATTGTAAAAGTGCTGAACTTAGAATGATTCAAACTGCTGCACAATGGTCCTTATTCCCAACCTGACAATCCTTCTTAGCATTAAAAAGCTAGTTCAGTTCAGCCTAATGTACACCCTTGTATACTGCTTAATGCTCCCATTCACAGATTCACTGTGTGCAATGCACAAGGGGGAAACCAATGCAAAGGAAACACTGCACGTGTCCAAACAGCTGTGAAACAGGTTGGGGGTTTTGTTCCGCTGTGCTGAGCTGTGCGTGAATGTGTGTGTCCACAGGGGGGCGGTAGTGAGGAGGAGGCGGCGCCCGTGTGTCTGAAAGAGCTGGAGGGGGACAGGTCAGAGAGCGAGGGCAGCGACTACTCCCCCATCAAGAAGAAGAAGAAGAAACCCAGGGAGAAGAAGGAGAAGAAGACCAAGCGGAAAAAGAAAGATGAGGAGGAGGAGGAGGAGGAGGAGGAGGAGGAGGAGGATGTGGGGCTCAAGGTGAGAGGAGGGGATTTTGAGAAAGTACACAGATGCAATGCCACACCGCTGTTATTGATGCCAAAGGTGGCCAGACTAAACTAAAGCATTAAAGACGCTTTCAGACATAGCTGTGTTTTTAGTTTTGGATTAGCTTCATGTAAGATGAGTTTGCAAAAATGAAAAGTGGTGGCAGTAATAAAAAGGTGTCCTCGTGTTTCTTTTAATCATCGCTGTGAAACTGTCCTTCAGGAACCCAAGTCCTCTGCTCAGCTGATGGAGGAGTGGGGGCTGGAGAACGTGGACTATGCCTTCACAGAGGAGGACTACCACACTTTGACAAACTACAAAGCTTTCAGCCAGTTCCTGAGGTAAGAAGCACGGGGTTCAGAGTTCTGAACGGAGGGAGGGTTAAAAAAATCCTGGTAAACGAAGCCTTTTAAAACTTCCCTACAGTGAAAGACAGCAGAGTGTAACACAGCACAGTGAAAGCACAGCAGAGTGTAACACAGCACAGTGAAAGCACAGCAGAGTGAAAGACAGCACAGTGAAAGCACAGCAGAGAGTAATACAGCACAGTGAAAGCACAGCAGAGAGTAATACAGCACAGTGAAAGCACAGCAGAGTGTAATACAGCACAGTGAAAGCACAGCAGAGAGTAATACAGCACAGTGAAAGCACAGCAGAGTGTAACACAGCACAGTGAAAGCACAGCACAGTGAAAGACAGCAGAGTGTAACACAGCACAGTGAAAGCACAGCAGAGTAATACAGCACAGTGAAAGCACAGCAGAGTGTAACACAGCACAGTGAAAGACAGCAGAGTGAAAGACAGCAGAGTGTAACACAGCACAGTGAAAGCACAGCAGAGTGTAACACAGCACAGTGAAAGGATGCTCTCTGCCTCCCCAGGCCTCTCATTGCCAAGAAGAACCCCAAGATCCCCATGTCTAAGATGATGACAGTCCTGGGTGCGAAGTGGCGCGAGTTCAGCAGCAACAACCCGTTCAAGGGCCTGTCTGCCGCCGCTGCCGCCGCCGCTGTGGCTGCTGCCGTGGAAACCGTGGCTGTGTCTCCGCCCGACCCTCAGCCCGTGCAGCCTGGAGCAGTCAGGAAAGCCAAAACCAAAGAAGGGAAAGGTAACCTCAAGACGCTGCGAGCCTGGTTCATGTGCTTTCCTTTTTTCAAACTCTCCCTTTTTCTTCTTCTTTATTTCTTTCATTGTGTCTTGTCAGCTGTTTTGTTTATTGCATGCCCTCGTCGCTGTTGTGTTTTTGTAATTTCATTCCTGGCTCTTCCTCTCTTCCAGGCCCGGGGGCGAGAAAGAAAACTAAAAACACGAAGGAAGCCAAAAAGAAAGGCAAGGGCAAGAAGATGAAAATCAGACTGGGCGGGTTCGGCAGCAAGAGGAAGAAGGGCTCTTCGGTACGAACCGCTCCTCGCTCCCACCCTCGCGACCCCTACCTGACCCCTCACTCCCCTTCTCTACCCCCTCGCTACCCCCTCACTCCCACCCTCACTACCCCTCGCTACCCCCTCACTCACCCCTCACTCCCACCCTCGCTCCCCTCACTCCCACCCTCACTCCCACCCTCGCTCCCACCCTCGCCTCCCACCCTCGCTACCACCCTCACTCCCACCCTCGCTACCCCTCACTCCCACCCTCTCTCTCCCTCACTCTCACCCTCACTACCCCCTCACTACCCCTCGCTACCCCCTCGCTACCCCTCACTCACCCCCTCGCTCCCACCCTCACTCCCCCCCTCGCTCCCACCCTCACTCCCACCCTCGCTACCCCCTCACTCACCCCTCCTCCCCCTCTCTACCCCCTCAGCCCTCCTCACTCCCCTCTCTCCCCCTCTCTCCCCCCTCACTCCCCCTCACTCACCCCTCTCTCCCACCCTCACTCCCACCCTCACTCCCCCTCACTCCCACCCTCGCTCCCCCTCACTCTCCCTCTCTCCTCTCTCTCCCCTCTCTCCCTCCTCCTCTCTCCTCTCTCCCTCCTCTCTCCCCTCACTCCCCTCTCTCCCTCTCCCTCCCCTCTCCCCTCCTCTCTCCTCCCTCTCTCCCCCTCTCTCCCCTCTCTCCTCTCTCCTCTCTCCCTCCTCTCCCTTCACTCCCCTCTCTCCCCTCCCCCCTCCTCCCCTCTCTCCCCTCACTCCCTCCTCTCTCCTCCTCTCTCCTCCCCTCTCCCCCTCTCTCTCTCCTCTCCTCCCTCTCCTCCTCCTCTCCCCTCTCTCTCTCCTCCTCTCCCCTCTCTCCCCTCTCCCTCCTCCCTCACTCCCTCCTCTCTCACTCCCCGTCTCTCCCCCCTCTCTCTCCCCTCTCACTCCCCTGCAGTGCAGGCCCTGTAATGCCGAGCGCTTGTGTTCCACAGAGCGAGGAGGACGAGCGGGAGGAGTCTGATTTTGACGAGGGCAGCATCCACAGCGCCTCGGTGCGCTCCGAGGCCTCCCTGCAGCAGAAGAGGAAGGGGCGCAAGGGCCAGCAGAAAAAAAAGAAGAGTAAGACTGGGGCTTTTTAACATGGTCTCTGTGATCTGCGGTGATTGCATGTCTGCTCTGTGTTTGAGGGTCTGGTCTCTGTGAGCTGTGGTGATTGCATGTCTGCTCTGTGTTTGAGAGTCTGGTCTCTGTGAGCTGTGGTGATTGCATGTCCGCTCTGTGTCTGAGGGTCTGGTCTCTCTCTGTGAGCTGTGGTGATTGCATGTCCACTCTGTGTTTGAGGGCCTGGTCTCTGTGAGCTGTGGTGATAGCATGTCTGCTCTGTGTTTGAGGGTCTGGTCTCTCTCTGTGAGCTGTGGTGATTGCATGTCTGCTCTATGTTTGAGGGTCTGGTCTCTGTGAGCTGTGGTGATTGCATGTCTGCTCTGTGTTTGAGGGTCTGGTCTCTCTCTGTGAGCTGTGGTGATTGCATGTCTGCTCTGTGTTTGAGGGTCTGGTCTCTGTGAGCTGTGGTGATTGCATGTCTGCTCTGTGTTTGAGGGTCTGGTCTCTCTCTGTGAGCTGTGGTGATTGCATGTCTGCTCTGTGTTTGAGGGTCTGGTCTCTGTGAGCTGTGGTGATTGCATGTCTGCTCTGTGTTTGAGGGTCTGGTCTCTGTGAGCTGTGGTGATTGCATGTCTGCTCTGTGTTTGAGGGTCTGGTCTCTGTGAGCTGTGGTGATTGCATGTCTGCTCTGTGTTTGAGGGTCTGGTCTCTGTGAGCTGTGGTGATTGCATGTCTGCTCTGTGTTTGAGGGTCTGGTCTCTGTGAGCTGTGGTGATTGCATGTCTGCTCTGTGTTTGAGGGTCTGGTCTCTCTCTGTGAGCTGCGGTGATTGCATGTCCACTCTGTGTTTGAGGGTCTGGTCTCTGTGAGCTGTGGTGATTGCATGTCTGCTCTGTGTTTGAGGGTCTGGTCTCTGTGAGCTGTGGTGATTGCATGTCTGCTCTGTGTTTGAGGGTCTGGTCTCTCTCTGTGAGCTGTGGTGATTGCATGTCTGCTCTGTGTTTGAGGGTCTGGTCTCTGTGAGCTGTGGTGATTGCATGTCTGCTCTGTGTTTGAGGGTCTGGTCTCTCTCTGTGAGCTGTGGTGATTGCATGTCTGCTCTGTGTTTGAGGGTCTGGTCTCTGTGAGCTGTGGTGATTGCATGTCTGCTCTGTGTTTGAGGGTCTGGTCTCTGTGAGCTGTGGTGATTGCATGTCTGCTCTGTGTTTGAGGGTCTGGGCTCTCTCTGTGAGCTGTGGTGATTGCATGTCCACTCTGTGTTTTCCCGAGTTGAAGAAGGGGACGGTTATGAGACGGATCACCAGGATTACTGCGAGGTGTGCCAGCAGGGCGGAGAGATCATCCTGTGCGACACCTGTCCTCGAGCCTACCACCTGGTGTGCCTGGATCCCGAGCTGGAGAAGGCTCCTGAGGGGAAGTGGAGCTGCCCGCACTGCGTAAGCAAACCTCCGGTCAAGGGGTCGGATTGAACCTGATTGAGTTCATTAGCATGTTAGCAAAATGTACCAGATCGGCAAGATTTCCTTCAAGACATTTCATGTGGGCGCTTGAGTTCTGGGCTCTGATCGGTTTGGATAAGAACCCGTAATAAACTATAAACCCAGACTGGTCTAAAATGTGATTCGCTGGGAGAGTACTGCTGTTATGTGCACTAGAAACCAAAGCATGTTAAAAATGTGGGTTTGAGGTCCCCTGTAAAGAAAGCACACTGCAGTGACAAGAGATAAACTCAAGATCCCTTATGTTTGTAAAACTTAACCTGAAGAGTGTGTCTGCTTGACATGAATTCTCAGGAGTTTTCCATTGGAGTTGTTTGTAGTCACGTTGGTTCTTCAAGGTGTCTAACAGCAGGTTGTGTGCCGGCAGGAGAAGGAAGGGATCCAGTGGGAGCCCAAGGAGGAAGAGGAGGAAGAGGAGGAGATGGGGGAGGAGGAAGAGGATGACCACTTGGAGTTCTGCCGGGTGTGCAAGGACGGGGGGGAGCTGCTGTGCTGCGACACCTGCCCCTCCTCCTACCACCTCCACTGCCTCAACCCGCCCCTGCCAGAGATACCCAATGGGGAGTGGCTGTGCCCGCGATGCATGGTGAGTGACGCAGTTAAGTCTTCTGCCTCTCAACGATTGATTTTTGTGCTACCCACTTACCACCATCGCCCTGGGCTGTTCAAGCACTGCTATCCCACAGCCCAGCCACATTGAGCACTGCCTGTATCCACTCAAACACAGAGTCACGCTGTCTTGTCTTTCGTTTGGTTTCCAGTGCCCGCCTCTGAAAGGGAAGGTTCAGCGGATTCTGCACTGGATATGGGGGGAGCCCCCCCTGCCCCCGGAGTGCCCCCCCGCCTCTGGAGCTCCGGATCCCAGGGCCCCCCGGCCCCAGCCCCCCCTGAAGGGGCACCCTGAGAGGGAGCTGTATGTCAAGTGGGCCGGGCTGTCCTACTGGCACTGCTCGTGGGTCAGTGAGCTGCAGGTGAGTGCCAGCTCCAGCCAGGACTGCAGAACCATCGCAGCTTTTCATTTAAATGCTACCGAAAAGCAATTTCTGAAACCCGAAGCTCTTGCAATAAACTTTTTTTTTTTAAATTATTATTATTCGTTGTACACATCACTAATGATCCACACCCATTTAATTTAAAATCTATATTTTCTCTGTCTGCTGCCCCTCCCTCTCAGCTGGAGCTGTACCACACGGTGATGTATCGCAACTACCAGCGCAAGAACGACATGGACGAGCCCCCCCCTTACGACTACGGCTCGGAGAACGAGGAGATGAAGAGCGAGAAGCGCAAGAGCAAGGACCCCCAGTACGCCCTCATGGAGGAGCGCTTCTATCGCTACGGGATCAAACCAGAGTGGATGATCATTCACAGGGTCTTCAACCACAGGTCGCTTCTATCGCTCTACGGGATCAAACCAGAGTGGATGATCATTCACAGGGTCTTCAACCACAAGTCAGGGGGGAGGGGGAGTAGAAATGGGACTGGGACTGGGGGGGCGAGCTGATCCAGTCTTTCTAACCCACACTGAGGCAATTTCCCTGCGATTTGCCCATAGGGGAAAATATGGGACTGTGTATTTAGGAATCGGGCGTACATTTACAGAACATGATTGGGTTCAATTTGAAAAGTGATGCCCCCCCTGGCTGCTACTGAATCCCGTTCAAGTGCTGTTGTACAGGGGGGTCGGCAGATACACATCACAGCATCTCTTTCAAACCAGTGGCAAGCTGGGGGCTGCGTCTGTGTTACAAAGCGGTCAGAAGCATCCACGGCACCCCTTTATAAACAGCATCAGTTTGAGTCATGTTGCACACATGCTCTTTTTGTCCGTGCTGAAGTGCAGTCGGATGTATTGCTGGGAGTCTGTGGTAGCTGTGCCAAGCCTCCTCTTCAAGCACTGACACTAATCTGGAGAGATACGGCAGCTCCTCACAGCTCTGTCTCTCATCCAGACTGATCCGACACGCTCTGTAATACCAGGGCCCTGCAGAGTAGCTTCCTCCACTCAGCCAGACCGTCATCCAGAGCCTCCAGGAACCGCTTTTCAGCTCTGAGATCATCTGCACGACACCGAACGAAACCCGACGAACACGACTCGCTAGCAGATCACAGTGGGGTCCCCCTAGGACTTCTTTAGAGAGGGTTTCAGTTTATAAATCGCATGTCAGAAATCAACCAATCACATACAAAGAATAATAAATACATTTAAAAAAAATATATTAGAAACAGCATTTAAAAAAGAAAGCCGTTTTTAAAAGTTAATACAAAAGCCGTTACAATATATAAATTCATGTGAAACATCCATTCTAAGTTAATAGTTAATGATATAAGTGTGTTTAAAGTGAAGATTTCAGTTCTTCTACAGAATCAAAGAGCAGGAGCACACAGAGAAGCCTCCACCTCCCAATGGATCGCATCTAGCTGCTGAAAAGCCAGCAGCCCAGCGCCTGACGACATAAAAATGCAATAAACCTGTCAAATATGAAGGACCAGTTCCCTGGACAGCCTTATAGGCACAGTAACACGCCCAGGTGTGTCATTAAATAGTACAAACCTGTCTGTTTGTTTGTCATTCTGCAGCTTCGATAACAATGGAGATGTCCACTACCTGATCAAGTGGAGAGACTTGCCTTACGATCAGTGCACCTGGGAGATTGACGACTTTGACATTCCAGAGTACAACCATTTCAAACATGCCTACTGGAACCACAGGTGAGACATCATTCACGCACACACACACACACACACATCGGAGGCACGCCAGCCTTCCACGCCATTGAGTGGCTTTATAGTTTTACTGGATTAATTTTTTTTATTTTATATTGCGTTGATGTTTTCCATGTTAAGGGCGCTTTGACCAGATCTATTGCAGTAATATCCCCTCAGAAGAATTGCATTGCAGAACAGGTCATGGTAAAGCTGACCCAGAGCTGAGGGTTGTGGTGTGGGAGGTGCTGATCTCTCTCTGTGTGCTCCGGGGCTCTGCAGGGACCTCATGCTGGGAGAGGACATCCGACCCCCGGGGATCAAGAAGGGGAGGAAGATGAAGGACGATAAGCCCCCGGAGACCCCCAATGTGGACGTGAGTGACTGGCAAAACTTCAACGACACGATGATCGGGGGTGGCAGTGAAGCTGCTTCAGTTGACTGGCCATATTATAGTCATGGAAGGCATTGATACAGACTTTGATTCCAAGTGCTTTATAGTCCTTGAAGGCATTGATATAGACTTAGATTCAAAATGTTTTTTTGTTTTTTTAGTTCAGCAGTTCCACATTCACTGTTGCTAACTACGTTACTAGCGTTTTAACAAAGATGTTTCAGTTTAACGTTTTGTTACTATCCAGGGATTGAATTGAACATCCCTCAATTCGTTACCATGCTGGTTATTAACAGCGCAGGCTGTGCATTCTGCAGCTCTTTAAGCTTCCCCTCCCGCCTTCTCTCTTTCAGCCGACAATCAAGTTCGACAAGCAGCCGTGGTACATCGACTCGACGGGGGGCAGCCTGCACCCTTACCAGCTCGAGGGGCTGAACTGGCTGCGTTTCTCCTGGGCGCAGGGCACCGACACCATCCTGGCAGACGAGATGGGGCTGGGCAAGACCGTGCAGACCATCGTCTTCCTCTACTCGCTCTACAGAGAGGTGGGCAGCGCTCTCGGCTGGGCCTCGGTGCCCGAGCCCGGAACCAGACTCTGTGGCTCTGGGCTTGCAGGGGGATCCAGCCAGACTCTGTGGCTGTGGGCTTGCAGGAGGATCCAGCCAGACTCTGTGGCTCTGGGCTTGCAGGGGGATCCAGCCAGACTCTGTGGCTCTGGGCTTGCAAGGGGATCCAGCCAGACTCTGTGGCTCTGTGCTTGCAGGGGGATCCAGCCAGACTCTGTGGCTCTGGGCTTGCAGGGGGAGCCAGCCAGACTCTGTGGCTCTGGGCTTGCAGGGGGATCCAGCCAGACTCTGTGGCTCTGGGCTTGCAGGGGGATCCAGCCAGACTCTGTGGCTCTGGGCTTGCAGGAGGATCCAGCCAGACTCTGTGGCAGAGGCTCTAGTCCAGACTGCAATAGCGGTGACTCTACGCATGGCGTGTTAACTGTTTGATTTGTCGCTCAGGGACACTCCAAGGGGCCGTACCTGGTCAGCGCCCCGCTGTCCACCATCATCAACTGGGAGCGCGAGTTCGAGATGTGGGCGCCGGACTTCTACGTGGTCACTTACACAGGGGACAAGGAGAGCCGCGCGGTCATCCGAGAGAACGAGTTCTCCTTCGAAGAGACCCCCGTCAAGATGGGCCGCAAGGTCTTTCGCATGAAGGTAGGAGGGCCGCGGGGGCTTGAAACTTGCTTCAATAAACTTGCTCTAAAAGTGTCCCCACAGTAACAGCACAGCAAAGTGTAACACAGCACAGCGGAAGCATGGCAAAGCATAGGGAAGCATTGTAAAGCACAGAGAGGTATGGTAAAGCATAGGGAAGCATTGTAAAGCACAGAGAGGTATGGTAAAGCATAGGGAATCATTGTAAAGCACAGAGAGGTATGGTAAAGCATAGGGAAGCATTGTAAAGCACAGAGAGGTCTGGTAAAGCATAGGGGAGCATTGTAAAGCACAGAGAGGTATGGTAAAGCATATTAAAAAAATTAAAAAAAAACATGGCAAATCAGGGTAAACGATGGTAAATGCAGTGTAACCATGGGGAAAGCATGGGGGGAAAACCGCAGAAATACAGTGGTAGACTCTTGTAAGGGCTGGAGTGTGCAGCTCCTGCTGCCTCGTGCCGCTCTCCTGTCTCACTGCTGCTCTTGCCTCCCTGCAGAAGGACACTCCGATCAAGTTCCACGTGCTGCTCACCTCCTACGAGCTGATCACCATCGACCAGGCCATCCTGGGCTCCATCGAGTGGGCCTGCCTGGTGGTGGACGAGGCTCACCGGCTCAAGAACAACCAGTCAAAGGCAGGTGTCTGTGCACGCCTGCAAACCAAACAATGACCTTTTCACTTCATCTTAAACCTGCGTGAAAGCTGTATGTCAGCTGTGACTTCTTTTTGTTCTTCTCCATTTTTACTGTACTGCTCAATGCTGACGGTTGTGTTTTAGATTCGTTGTACTAACCCTGGTGAGGCTCCTGCACTAGCCCAGTAAACGCATGTAAAACTCTGGCTAGTTAGCGCTGCGCTCTCCTCTCGTCTCTCCACAGTTCTTTCGAGTGCTGAACGGCTACAAGATCTACTACAAGCTGCTGCTGACTGGGACCCCCCTGCAGAATAACCTGGAAGAGCTCTTCCACCTGCTCAACTTCCTCACCCCCGAGAGGTTCAAGTAAGCCAGCCGCGATCACTTCAAACAGGGCTCCAAGGCACACAGGGCAGCAGGCACTGAGAGCTGGGATACTGGCCAGCCCAGTCTTACAAAACTCTGACGTGTCTGTGACGGTTGCATTTAGGAGGTTGCAACTAACAGATACCAAACGTCTCCTGATATTTCAATTTCCCTTTCAGGCGAAATATTATTTTGTGAGTTATTTCCTGCAACCGGTAAATCCAGGCCAAATTATCTCTTAACTGATCTTGAGAGATGAATACAGTTCACAGACTCAGGCAGGTCTAATTTGAGCGCACTGTAAAGCATGTAATTGCTCACGCTCGTATGCAGTTGGCGCGTGGCTTTTGTGCCAGATCACGGATTTCCTCTTTGTCCGCGGTGCTCTGTTTCATTAGTGAAACTATAAAGAAACCAAGTGGAGAAGACGATCGTTTCCGAGCGCATGCTGAAGAAGGCAGTGGCTGAAACGTGTATCTGCTTGACTTGGTTTCCCGTGCTGTAGATCCTCCTCAGAACTGGGATGGAATGTTTCTGAGGTTCTGGGTGTTCTCTCCTCCGTTGCAGTAACCTGGACGGATTCCTGGAGGAGTTCGCTGACATCTCGAAGGAGGACCAGATCAAGAAGCTGCACGACCTGCTGGGGCCCCACATGCTGAGGAGGCTGAAGACCGACGTCTTCAAGAACATGCCCTCCAAGACGGAGCTGATCGTGCGGGTGGAGCTGAGCCCCATGCAGAAGTGAGTGTGGGGCTGAACCAGGGGGAGATACAGAGGCCCATTCAGTACATTATAGACATGGAAATAAGGCTCCGATTGCAGAGCACTTTCACCCATTCCAGGTTTTAATATGAGCTTGATTAGTCACAGTGTGTGGGTAACAAGCTCGGGTGTGTCTGATTAAACTCATAGTGAAACCAGGCTTGAATCAACGTGCTATGCAATGGGAGTCAGTGGGTTGGTTCGTGCCTCTCCACTCTGAGCTCTAGCCTCTCCAGTCTGAGCTCTAGCCTCTCCAGTCTGAGCTCTAGCCTCTCCAGTCTGAGCTCTAGTCTCTCCAGTCTGAGCTCTAGTCTCTCCAGTCTGAGCTCTAGTCTCTCCACTCTGAGCTCTAGCCTCTCCAGTCTGAGCTCTAGCCTCTTGTCTGAAGTATGAAGCAGCCTGCAGCCCTGCTTTGCTGTATTTCTCACTCTGGGACTCTGTGACCCACAGGAAGTATTACAAGTTCATCCTGACGCGGAACTTCGAGGCTCTGAACTCGAAAGGGGGCGGGAACCAGGTGTCTCTCCTCAACATCATGATGGACCTGAAGAAGTGCTGCAACCACCCCTACCTGTTCCCCGTCGCCGCTGTGGTACGAGACCCCTTCACTGCTACAGGATACCCTGATACCTGAAGCACAAGCATAGCAAAGTGTATTAGAGCAGAGCTAAAGCATGGTGAAGCATAGGGAAGCATTGTGAAGCACAGAGAGGTCTGGTGAAGCATAGGGAAGCATTGTAAAGCACAGAGAGGTCTGGTAAAGCATAGGGAAGCATTGTAAAGCACAGAGAGGTCTGGTAAAGCATAGGGAAGCATTGTAAAGCACAGAGAGGTCTGGTAAAGCATAGGGAAGCATTGTAAAGCACAGAGAGGTCTGGTAAAGCATAGGGAAGCATTGTAAAGCACAGAGAGGTCTGGTAAAGCATAGGGAAGCATTGTAAAGCACAGAGAGGTCTGGTAAAGCATAGGGAAGCATTGTAAAGCACAGAGAGGTCTGGTAAAGCATAGAGAAGCATTGTAAAGCACAGAGAGGTCTGGTAAAGCATAGGGAAGCATTGTAAAGCAGAGAGGTCTGGTAAAGCATAGGGAAGCATTGTAAAGCACAGAGAGGTCTGGTAAAGCATAAGGAAGCATTGTAAAGCACAGAGAGGGATGGTAAAGCATAGGGAAGCATTGTAAAGCACAGAGGGGGATGGGAAAGCATAGGGAAGCATTGTAAAGCACAGAGAGGTATTGTAAAGTGCAGAGAGGTATGGTAAAGCAATTAAAAAAAAACCTCTGAAAACCATGGTAAGCTGTAGTCACTGTAGTGGTTTGGACTCTACGAATCCGTACCGGTCTGTTTTTGAAAAGGTTTTTGGTGAATCAGGCTGACAGAAGACAGCTTGCACGATGCTGGGTGCTGGATGGGGCTTTGTGACTCTGCTGTGCTGTTTGTATGCAGGAGGCTCCGGTGCTGCCCAACGGCTCCTACGATGGGAACTCGCTGGTCAGGTCCTCGGGGAAGCTCACGCTGCTCCAGACCATGCTGAGGAAGCTGAAGGACGGAGGACACCGTGTCCTCATCTTCTCACAGGCGAGTCGCTTCTACCAGCATCACTGCCATTGGAACCTGCAGAGCCAGACAGCAACGCGGTGCCTGTATCCAACCAGAAATAAGAGAAACCCCGCCAGCCCTGCTGCACCCAGCCTCCTTCTCTAGGGATGTTATTGAAACGACCTCGGTGAATCGGCTCTGAGCTGATCATACCCATCACAGCGCGACCAAGTCCCCCTGAGTCTGTAGGCTTTACTGATGGCAGCTAGAAAGGAGGAGCACTTGATTTAACATCCGCCTGGGTCCTGATTCGTGGTGGTGACGACTTAACGTGGGTCGTTCTACAGGACGGGTGCAGGGCTGGCGTGCGTTTTCAAGCAGTTGCTCTTGAGCTGGTCCTGAGCTGAAGCTCTGGTTTAAACTCTGCCCTGCCCTTCGCTGCGCTTGCCTTGCAGATGGCGAAGATGCTGGACCTGCTGGAGGACTTCCTGGAGTACGAGGGGT
>CM060272.1:8043978-8313500 GCA_030684275.1 Acipenser oxyrinchus oxyrinchus
CACAGCTGTACTAACTTTACGTGTCCCTCTGTCCCGGTCAGTGACGGTGTCTCTCGTTTTGTTTTCAGGAGGACGCAGGCAGTCTCGCAGACAGCTCAAGAGTGACCGGGACAAACCACTCCCTCCGCTGCTGGCCAGAGTCGGGGCAACATTGAGGTGTGGAACGCGAGGCCGTGGAACACTGCAGGCAGTTTCTACCTTTTAAAACAGGGGTGTCACGAAGCTTCACAGGGTGAACAACCAGCTCCGACACGAACCGCTGCACCAGCACGGAAAGCACTGAGGAAGACTTCAGTATTGCAACAGATTCATTGAGCGTGTCACAGCTCCATTTCACACACTTAAACATGCCTGCATACACATGCATGCATAGCGATGTCATACAAACATGTAAGCTGGTGTGTCTCGCAGTGTAAGTGGCGGCCGAGATGTCTGATGGGTCTGTGTCTCTGCCAGGTCCTGGGGTTCAATGCCCGGCAGCGGAAAGCCTTCCTGAATGCCATCATGCGCTGGGGGATGCCACCCCAAGATGCCTTCAACTCCCACTGGCTGGTGAGAGACCTGCGGGGCAAGAGTGAGAAGGAGTTCAGGTAGTGCTCCCAGAGACCAGCATCTTATAACAAGTACTAGCGTGAGCTAGCGGAGGCTGTTGTGAGCGTGCGTCAGTGTCTGTGCTCTCTCCAGCTCAGCCCTCTCTGCCTCTCTCCTCACAGGGCCTACGTGTCCCTCTTCATGCGACATCTGTGTGAGCCGGGGGCTGACGGAGCCGAGACCTTCGCAGACGGGGTCCCGCGAGAGGGGCTGTCCCGCCAGCACGTCCTCACGCGCATTGGGGTCATGTCTCTCGTGAGGAAGAAGGTAAGCCCAGGATCCGGCCCGGGACTCAGGGGGGTCTGAATCAGCTGGGACACAGCTAGCCCGCCTGTCTGCATGTCCTGTGAATCCCGCTCGGTCATCTCGCCCTGTATTCAACAGCATTGCTGCAGTGCTGAAGTTATCTGTGCAGGTCTGTTTGAGCCCAGCGACTCTGTTCTGCAGAGTCCTGCCGTGTCCCCTGATCTGTACCCCTCTGTGCTGGGCGCTGTGTACCCACAGTCAGGGTGGCAGCGCCCGTGCTGAGCAGTGCTGGCTGTGCTTGCCCGTCCAGGTCCAGGAGTTCGAGCACATCAACGGGAGGTACAGCACCCCCGACCTGATCCTCGACGGAGCCGAGATGAAGAAACTGACGGAGAGCATCTCATCGGACCCCAACACACCTGTACCTGCCAGCCCCGCCGCCACCCAGCCTGGTACACCTGTACCCACAGGTAAGGGGGTAGAGACTGGGCCAACGCTGGAGACAGCGAGAGCAGCGTGCAGTGGAGTTAGAGTAGAAATACTCAAAGAAACTTCAGGGCTGCATTGAAGACACTGAGAAAGACTTTTAGTCCAAACGTTCAGCGTTGAGTTTCGTTTCTGTTAATATTTCTAAATGTGCTGCTGTTGAGTGTGTTATAGTTGTGGATGCAGTCGGATTGTAGTTAATACTGTGTGTACCGCCACTAGATGTTAGCCTCTTTCTATGGATCGTGGGATCAGTTGATAATGATAATGAGCGGATGCAGGTGTTTCACTGGTCCGGGTGAGAATTGAAACATTGTAACTTGCATGACATTGCTGTGTGTCTGTGGTCTTCACTGCTCCCCCTAGTGGCCGCTCTGTGTCTGGGCAGTTCCTTCCTTTTTGTTTTTAATGCGCAGCAGAAAAGACAGAGACTCCCTCGGGACCAGCAGAGGAGAAGGAGACCGCAGAGCTGGAGGTGAAGAAACCAGCCGGGCCTGAGGTCAGTTTGTGTGTCTGTCCGTCTGTGTGTCTGTCTCTGCCTGCCTGTCCGTCTGTGTGTCTGTCTTTCTGTCTGTCTGCCTGTCTGTCCGTCTGTGTGTCTGTCTGTCTGCCTGTCTGTCCGTCTGTGTGTCTGTCTGTCTGCCTGTCTGTCCGTCTGTGTGTCTGCCTACCTGTCTGTCCGTCTGTCTGTCTGTCTGTCTGTCTGCCTGCCTGCCTGCCTGCCTGCCTGCCTGTCTGTCTGTCTGCCTGCCTGCCTGCCTGCCTGCCTGTCTGTCTGGCCATGCCTTTGTCTACTGCGTCCCGCTAATGTCTTGTTCACCTTTCTCAGTTCGGCTCTCTAACCACATGGTTCCCACTGAGATTACTTTGCTGTTTTGTAAGGCTGTGTGAAGAGGCCAATCATAGTCTCCATCGCTCCCACGGGTTGGCAAGGGAGTGTTTGTCTTCACTGTGTGTTGTGTGTGAGAGAGTGAAGGGGCCCTGTCTGTCCTGTGTGTGTCTCAGTGAAGGGGCCCTGTCTGTCCTGTGTGTGTCTCAGTGAAGGCCTCTACCCTGCTGTGCTCAGCAGGTCCCCAGCAGCAGCGAGTCTTCCCCAGCTCAGAGAAGCCCCCAGTGGAGGAGAGTAAGGAGCGGGTGAAGGAGGAGGCGAGGGCTGGAGGAGAGTGAGAATCCTGAACCGGCCCAGGAGGACCCTGCTACCACAGGTGAGCCTGCCAGAGTCTCTGTGTCTCAATCAGCAGGGCAGCGTTTGGAGGAGTTTTCTTTGCAATGTAACCACGATGCCCTGTGTCTAACCAGAGGAGGCTTGTAAAGAGGGGAAGAGACCTCCGGAGAAGGCAGAGAGCAACAGCGTCTCGAGCAGAGGAGAGGACAAGGATCCCCAGCCAGGTGAGGGTGTGAGCAGGGCAGAGAGAGAGAGAGAGGGATAGATTCAGCTCATTTATGGAGGTGGGGTGCGCTCGGTCCGTTGGAAGCTGATGTTTTGGTGTCGCTGACAGCGGAGGAGGTAAAGAAGGAAGAGACGCCTGAAAACCAGCAGAACGGAGAGAAAGAAGGGAAGGAGGAAGAGGAGGGGAGGAAAGACGAGAAGAACGCCAAGATGAAGTTCATGTTCAACATCGCGGACGGCGGATTCACAGGTCAGTCCGTCCACTGTGACGTGATTGCCGTGGTTTGTGGTGGTTTTTTTTCTATGCTATTCCATACCTCTCTGGGGCTTTACAATGCTAGCCTATGCTGTGCCGTGCTTTCGCTGTGCTTTATTCCACTTGACTATGGGAGGCTTGTCTCAGGCTAACGGCGCTCTGTGTTGTTGCTGCGTGGCAGAGCTGCACACGCTGTGGCAGAACGAGGAGCGAGCGGCCGTGTTGTCGGGGAAGATCTACGATATCTGGCACCGGAGACACGACTACTGGCTGCTCGCCGGCATTGTCACGTATCCTGAGCTCGATTCTCAGTTTTTCAAAGCACGGTTTATTTATGTTAGCCCCGTAGCACAAACGCTCAGTCCCAGAGTGCAGAGTCGCTTTCCTCACTGAAAGGTCTGTGTTGCCCTTGACTGCGCTGGCCTCAGACACGGCTACGCGCGCTGGCAGGACATCCAGAACGACCCTCGCTACGTCATCCTCAACGAGCCCTTCAAGTCCGAGGTGCACAAGGGCAACTACCTGGAGATGAAGAACAAGTTCCTGGCGCGCCGCTTCAAGGTGGGGCAGAGTGTGTGTGTGTATGTGTGTGTGTGTGTGCGTGCGCGAGGTGTGTGCGTGTTTCTGTCCCGTGCAGAAGTAATGTGTGTGGGCTTGCTTGATACTGGGTGCGTTAGGTAACTGAGCGGCTTAGAGGGAGAATTTTCCTCTCACTCGGATCACAGATGAAATCTGCTCTGTGGCTCTGAGCTGCTCAGGAGGAGCAGGACTGAACCTGTGGTTAGGTGAGTTCTTTCAGGGAGCTGCTCATGAGTCACATGAAAAAATAAAGATACTACCTGCTGTCTCTCCCTCTCTCTCTCTCGCTCCCTGTCTCTCTCTCCCTGTCTCTCTCTCCTGTCTCTCTCTCTGTCTCTCTCCTCCTCTCTCTCTCTCCTCCCTTCTCTCTCTCCTCTCTCTCTCTCCTGTCTCTCTCTCCTCTCTCTCTCTCTCTCTCTCCTCTCTCTCTCTCTCTCTCTCTCTCTCTCTCTCTCTCCCTGTCTCTCTCTCCCTGTCTCTCTCTCCCTCCTTTCTCTCTCCCTGTCTCTCTTCTGTCTCTCTACCTGTCTCTATCTCTCTCTCTCTCTCTCTTTCTCTCTCCCTGTCTCTCTCCCCCTCTCTCTCTAGCTCCTGGAGCAGGCCCTGGTGATTGAGGAGCAGCTCCGACGCGCTGCCTACCTCAACATGACTCAGGACTCCAGCCACCCCGCCATCGCTCTGAACGCCCGCTTCGCGGAGGTGGAGTGCCTGGCTGAGAGCCACCAGCACCTGTCCAAGGAGTCCCTGGCAGGGAACAAGCCCGCCAACGCCGTCCTACACAAGGGTGAGCACCGCACACCTGCCCCTGCTCCTCCTGCACACCTTTTTTTTTTTTTTTTTAGCAACGTATTTGAATTTTAAAATAATCTAGCAATGCTTCTCACGCTCGCACGCCCGCTCTCGCACTGGCTGTTCCCCGGGTGACAGTGCTTCCCTCTCTCGGGTGTTGTTTCAGTGCTGAACCAGTTGGAGGAGCTGCTGAGCGATATGAAGGCGGATGTGACAAGGCTGCCCTCCATGCTGTCGCGGATCCCCCCCGTCGCGGCGCGCCTGCAGATGTCCGAGCGCAGCATCCTGAGCCGGCTGACCAACCGAGGCAACGAGCCCCCTCCCCAGCAGGTGAGCCACGCCCAGGAGGCCCAGGCCAGGTCATTGAGGGGCACTTCAAAACCAGCACCCGCAGGCAGACACTTCACAGGTGGAGAGGCGGCAGTGCTGGTCCTCCCAGGGGCTCACCTACCGGAGGCACTACTGCTCAGCCTGGGATAGTTCATCCTTGCTCTGCAGACCCCTGGTGGCCAGGCCGATTGGGGTGCTCCAGTGGGTTGATTTATCATTGCTCCTCTGTGTCTGTTCCAGCCCTTCCCTCAAGGCTCTTTCGGCTGCTCTCAGATGTACGGCAACAGCTTTGGGACAAGCTTCCGAGGGCCAGGAGCCGGGGGGATCGTCAACTACAGCCAGATGCCTTTAGGACCCTATGTGTCGGGTGAGTGCTGTGAGAAACGGGACTCCACGCACTGCCTGCAGCATAGGAGGCACTGCCTTTTATTTAACATCATGTCGTCAAAGAAACTGCAAAACGATACCGCAGAGGTCTACCGGAAGCCATAACAGCAGTGCAGTATTTAGATTTCGAAATGTCACATTTTAATAGATGCAAACACTACAGAGCGATGTGTAATTCAGTATGTTAACGTAACATTATTCAGCAGGTTTCATTCGACTTGATGAAGCAGAATGTGTTAATTCTGTAGGGTGATGCTAAACCTTTTGGTCATGGCTGTACGTTACCTGCAGGAAGTCCTGCCTTTGGACAGACAGGAAGGGGCCTCATTTCCTCTTGGTGAGTTTTGAATGCATTCGTGTTAATTGTGCGTCTCCTCTGTCCCGCCAGCCACTACCAACGGGCCTCCCTCGAGCCACTCTGAGAAGAAGCTGAGCGAGTCTCTGAAGGACGGGGCCGTGCCGGAGCACAAAGGGGGCAAGCCCAGCGACGTGATCTGCATTGAAGACTAGCACGAGATAGAGGGGGGGGGAGGGAGGAGGGGCAAACTATAGACACTGTGCAGAGCAAAAAAGAGCGCTATTTAAATTATGCTTACAGAAAAAAAAAAACACTTTCTAAAGGAGATTCCATCGATCTGTACACTGTATTGCGCTTATTTTCCTTTCTCTCCTGCACGCACACACACACGCACACACACACAGGCAGACACGCACACACACGCATGCACACACGCATACACAGGCAGACACATACGCACATGCATGCACGCACACGCGCACACACACGCACGCACACTCACACACAGGGCAGACTCTGGTACAGGAGTATGGGATTGATTGCAGTGGCATGTTGCATTCTTTTTATGAAGGTTCGGGTCACTGAAGAAGGTTTGAATGGTTCGGACCCAGGTGAAGAGGAGGTACCGTGTCGAAGTGTTTGATGCCTCTGCTGCTTGGAAGGATTTCTTTATCTGTTGGATGGGAATCGTAAACGAGAGTGAAGCCGAAGCCTGTAGAGTTTTGTAATGAAGAATCTGTTTAACTTTTCACCACTCCAGCAATTTGTTTTGCTACTCGGGGGACTTCGTAAATCAGTGACTGGAACTGAAGTTTTTTTGCAAACGACACTCTGCGACAGCAATGCATCGTCAGATCTCCTGCAGGAGTCTCCGGAGGGGCTGACGGTGTCGTTAGGTATCCTGCAGGAATCGAAACTCTTCCAGGAGGACATTCCAAAAGCTTCTGCAAGTCGATCATTCGAAGTTAAAAGGGTTGAACCGCCATCAGCTCATTGCTCCCTCAGCCAGCTCTGCTGCAAAGCCTAGGGGTGTCCGCTCTATCCAAGGCTTCTAGATTAAAAGCTATTAGACAGAAACACACTTACACACACACACTGAGACACTCGCACACACGCACCGAGACACACACACACACGCACTGAGACACACATACTGAGACACACGCACTGAGGCACACACTGAGGCACACACACACACGTACATCATTGTATATAATAGATTGCTAAGCAGCGAGTGAAGGGCAGGGTCGGACCTGGTTTCAAAACTCGAGTCTTAACCCTCGTACCCGACACCGGAGAGTACGAGGGTCCCAGGAGGCGAGGAGCACTTTTTGTATGCAATGCATGTTAATAGCAAGAAGCATTCAGCCCCTTTTCTGTGATCTCAGACTTCCAGCCACACCTAAAAGCAGGCTGTCTGTCTCTGTCAGCCATGCCCTTGTTGTACTGCCGTTACATTTCAGGCTGCCAGCTTCAGACGCACAGTAATTCTAAGCTTACTTTAAACACACGGCTTGAAGCTTCGTCAGCTAATTTAATGAGATTTGTAAAATAATGATTCTGAAGAGGAAACAAATGTGCACTACCTTTATTTTGCAATATATGGATAATCAGATGTTCTGCAGGAGAGAGACCTGCTTGTGTTCTTTCCTTTTTATAACAAATTGTGTGTTGACAATTTTTTTTTTTTTTTTTTTAAACATGAGCGAAGCATCGGTTAAAAAAAAATCTTTTCATAAAACCCCGAAAAAGAACAAAAAAGATGTCGGATTTTGTGAGAATATGTACAACTTTCACCTTGAAAGGACTGGAGGGTTATCCTCGGAAGTTGTGCTTTAATAGGGTTAATGAAAAAGGTTGTGGTTTCAGTAAATGTTTTGTAGAATCTCTCCCCCCCCACCCCACAAGAAAGTGGACCTATAGGCTGTTTGTATGTGTATTTAAATGATAAGGTACTGAGGTCTGAATCAACAGGCAGCTGAGAAAGACACCTACCTACTGCTCGCCGGTGTGGGTCCTGAAGAGTGGAGGTCTGACTTCAGATTGCAAAGCCTCCCATGCAGTAGTCACGATTCACCTGGAGCTTCACCAGGCACTTACTGGGTTTCTTGAGTTTGTGTCGCAGTTTGAAAAGTACGCGGAATAGCTTGTCTGTGGTAAGGGGTCACTTATATCACACAGCACAGACAGCCTTTCTGTTAGTCCCTGATTCCCAGAACGAGGGTAGAAAGGGTGGAGTGGTGGAGCTAGCCCAGTTCTGTGCAATGCGTAGCTACAAGCACGGGCAAGCACTTTAATAGCAGCTATCAGAAGACTCTTGAAAGGGGAGCCCTGTGATTGAAGTCTGTGGCAGCCAGGCGCGCACGATGTGAACCCCAGGGGAGTGTCGCCACTAAGGGTTGGATGCCAGCAAGCTTTTCTGAACAGCTGCCAGTGTTCATCGATGCCATCAGTGCAAGGGCATGGCATCTGGAGCGCTCAGTGTTCATCGATGCCATCAGTGCAAGGGCATGGCATCTGGAGCGCCAGTGTTCATCGATGCCATCAGTGCAAGGGCATGGCATCTGGAGCGGTCAGTGTTCATCGATGCCATCAGTGCAAGGGCATGGCATCTGGAGCGGTCAGTGTTCATCGATGCCATCAGTGCAAGGGCATGGCATCTGGAGCGGTCAGTGTTCATCGATGCCATCAGTGCAAGGGCATGGCATCTGGAGCGGTCAGTGTTCATCGATGCCATCAGTGCAAGGGCATGGCATCTGGAGCGGTCAGTGTTCATCGATGCCATCAGTGCAAGGGCATGGCATCTGGAGCGGTCAGTGTTCATCGATGCCATCAGTGCAAGGGCATGGCATCTGGAGCGGTCAGTGTTCATCGATGCCATCAGTGCAAGGGCATGGCATCTGGAGCGGTCAGTGTTCATCGATGCCATCAGTGCAAGGGCATGCCATCTGGAGCGGTCAGTGTTCATCGATGCCATCAGTGCAAGGGCATGGCATCTGGAGCGGTCAGTGTTTTGTCTGTGAGTGCATTTTATTTTATTATTATTAATATTATTATTATTTTTAAAAGAATGGGACTGATCAAGTACTTGTGCTGATGGCTCGGGTTGTTTTAAGTGCCAGTAAAAAATAAAATAAAATCAATTACAAATAAATCATCACAACACTGAAGCATACTAAAATGGACTACAGAAGTGTATTGCATTTTATGGCTGTGCAATTTATAAGAATGATAGGCTTCAGTATAATAGTACATTCGAAAGCTTGAAAAGCTACAGAATAAAAAAAAACAAAAACAAATAGGACAATTAAATTTTCTAGAAATGTGTGCACAGCATGTGAAATGTTTTGTATGAGATTCATGATCCAGTATTTAAAAAAAAAAAAAAAAAAAGACCTGTGTTAAGCTATGGGCATTTCTAAAAAAAAAAACCATGGTCATCTTTTACTTTGTACTCTGTGTGTTTGTTTAATGTGTTTTAATAAATCCTTTCAGAAAGGACTTGGACTCTGTTTTTTCCTTTTCTATTTGTAATCCTCTGTCCGTGCAGGTGCTGCAGATCACTGCGGTCATTAGCGTTACACAGAGCGCGCATTTCAACTCCGTATCCGACTGTGATGACACTCGGTATAGACATTTCCTAGCACGAGATCACACTGGCCAGCAGGTCTCCAGCACTTAAATGTGGTGATCATTTGAGATAAACTAAAATTACTGAATTTAATGGCGGGGAGGGGTGTATTCGGCTGACAACATGAATTACTCAAAACGAATATACTGCACGCAACTTCATATTTCAAAGGTTCACATTGCTTCGGGTCTGTCTCAGCGACTCTTCCCTCTAAGTGTGTGCGTGCGCGGGTATAGTGCACTGTCTGCTCACGCTGCTTAAACCACGGGCGGGTATCAAGGTGCTGCAGCTGGCACTTGGTTTATAAATAAAAGTTGAACTCGTAGTTTAAAGGCAGTGAAATACTCGACTCGTCTATGGGGGAAAGGCGCCATAAAGCGGTGTATTTGTAAATATATATTGATTACTAATAATAATGGAAACAGGGCAAAGGGGTGGGTTCACTTTACCGACATTACTAATTGTAAAAACGGGGCCCTTTTACCTCCGAAAGAAAAACCCGCAAACCACCCCCAAGCGGCGTGTGTCAGCGGATGCAGTAGCAGCACTGACCAGCCCAGCGCTGTTCCTCCTACCTGTAGTTATACCTGCGCTCTAACCACAGGTGCATCGTAGATTGACCACGCCTCTTCCAAGGAGACAGCCACCGCTGGCCACGCCCCGCACAGGTAGACCGGAAAGATGGCGGCCGGGGTAACACGGTGAGTTTGAGCTCCGTAGCTCTCTGGTGGTTTTGAATGATTTTTATTTTCGTTTGGAATAGGGCACAGAGAGAGACTTGCTTGTGCTGTACCGTGTTTCTGTTTCTAGATGTGTATGTTTAGAAAGATTGCTTAAACAATGTGCTTGTATTCAACAGATAACATACAAACACAGTCCAGTCCAAATTGTTTTGCACCTGAGCGGCTGAGTCAAGCTTCATGCTTGGACATGATGGCTTTTCAAAGCTTCTTTTAGCGACCTCTTAGTTAAACTCTTCTTTATGGGCAATGTCTTGTATTTTATAATAAGCCAGGCTGTGAGTGATACATATCGGTGTGCAATGTGCTAAAACTACAAGAAACAAAGTCAGCAAACGATCAAATCACAATAAACATGTACAACAAAACACTGGGGCTGAATTTCAAAGCGACTCAAGTGTGAATTGCTCACGTTTTTCAAATAAATTCCAAATTGGTAGATACACTTGTTCACTTAATTTAAATGCCTTTCAATATCTCTCTAGTTTTGTAATTTGACGAAAAAAGTGATATTAAAATAACTGTGACTTAATGAGCAGAAACTACAAAGAAACAGATGGATTATGAGTCGTTTCCTGCAGGTTTCAAAAATGATTTTTATTGTAGATTTCTGAAAAACTGCTACAAACCAGCCTGAAAAATGCGTTTGTTCAGTTCAGAAAAACACACTTCACAATTAACCAAACCGCCGAGTTTGTGCGCGTTTACTCTAGCCGTGTGTTAAAACCACGCTGTTTTGTTAGAGAAATGAACTCTTTTTTAGTGTATGTTAAGTGATTCGCTTCTCATCATCGTTTTGGGCACATATTTAGCGACGGTAAAGCCTGGCTTATTGTAAAATACAAGACATTTCCCATAAAGAAGAGTTTAACTAAGAGGTCGCTAAAAAGAAGCTTTGAAAAGCCATCATGTCCAAGCATGAAGCTTGACTCAGCCGCTCAGGTGCAAAACAATTTGGACTGGACTGTGTTTGTATGTTATCTGTTGGATACAAGCACATTGTTTAAGCAATCTTTCTAAACATACACATCTAGAAACAGAAACACGGTACAGCACAAGCAAGTCTCTCTCTGTGCCCTATTCCAAACGAAAATAAAAATCATTCAAAACCACCAGAGAGCTACGGAGCTCAAACTCACCGTGTTACCCCGGCCGCCATCTTTCCGGTCTACCTGTGCGGGGCGTGGCCAGCGGTGGCTGTCTCCTTGGAAGGGGCGTGGTCAATCTACGATGCACCTGTGGTTAGAGCGCAGGTATACCTACAGGTAGGAGGAACAGCGCTGGGCTGGTCAGTGCTGCTACTGCATCCGCTGACACACGCCGCTTGGGGGTGGTTTGCGGGTTTTTCTTTCGGAGGTAAAAGGGCCCCGTTTTTACAATTAGTAATGTCGGTAAAGTGAACCCATCCCTTTGCCCTGTTAAGAGGTACTGCCTAAAAACGGCAATACCCCAAAACGCCGACGCGGTAGAGTACAGAGCCCGAGAAACTCACGCCTGTCTCCCGCAGGTATGGGAACAGAATGCTGGACGCGAACCCGCGGACAGAGAGGTGAGGCTGAGCGGACCGCAGCTCCACACAGGCAAAGCAGGGGAAGCTATGCTCAGTCCGCTAAGCCAACCACGCCGACACGCTCCCGAGCGACTTTTGAACTTGTTCAGTGTCCTGGGTGGGTGACGACTCCATGCATTTGGAATGGCATGCAACCAGTTTTTTCATTTGAACTATCATAGATGCTGAAGTCGTGTTAACAGATTGGTTTTGTTATTTGGAAACTGACCCCTATAATAATATTAGTGCAATTCAAATAACTCGGTAAGCTCCGGGTCTCAAAAGCAGTTTAAGAGCAGAGAGAATGAAATTGCTGCTAATGTGTGTTCTACACTAGTGGCACAATGGCATCGGCGATGGGTCATTTTGCAACGCGGTGCATCGCCTCCTAAGTTCAAATCCCCATTTTTTTTTTTTTTGCTTTTACATTTTATGCAAAATATATATCAAATTATTATTATAATTTTTCTGCATTACAGAATTCCTGAAAAACCCCCTCCCGAAGTTGAAATAGCTTTCGATTAAAATAGTCTCCTATGCATACATCACAGAGACACGCGTTTCACACCGACGTCAGCAGCTTCCTCCCCTGGCACTCTGGAAGCGTAGCAGCCTAAAGGATAAGTTCGAGAAATAGCTGTGTGAGTCGGCATATCAATCCTGTTATTCTTCATGTTATTAATAAACACTTCATTTTAACAGTGATCTATCTATCTAGAACTTATTGCAATTAGTGTAGGGTAATGAGAAACTCACAATACCAGGCAGGATGTTTAACATGATTTCATTTATTTATTGTCATTTCATAAATACAGAAGCTGTACATATCGTCAGTCCTGAATTCACATTCAGAAGCACGATGCAGTTAGCAAATGCCTGCGCATGAAAAAAATAAAAATCCATTAATAATGCAGGAGTGATCACAACCATTCATATATATACACACAGGTCAAAGTATATACATACAGAACTGCTCTGACGATGAAAGCGTCAGAGTGAGCGTACATTTCACAGCCGAACATCGTCATTATTCTTGTCCTATAACTCCTCAGAGGGGCCACACTCCTTTGGTTTATCATTCAAAACAGAAAGATTTAACACACAATTGCGGCCTTTTTTTTGTAAAAACATGTTAACATACGCAATTATTCCTACACAGTACAGGTTTTGTAGCATAACATCACGTGATGCAGCCATTGTAGTTAATACAACCGTTTTTTAACTGTGAGAGCACCGCTTCACTGGGAGCAGTGTTGCCTTGCTGTGCTGTCCCTTAAATCTAGACACTACTGCTGTAGCTGGCCGCCCATTATTAGTGTACAGCTCCCAAATCCAGAACTGCAGTTTCATGCCAGCACCCAGTGCACACTACAGAGTGGAGAAAACATTAACCTGAATACTTGTTTCACCAAGCACTGTGGCAACACACTGCCTGCCTGCCTGCCCTGTATTCAAACACTGCTGGCGGATGCAGATCTGGGTGGGCACTCATTTGTCTAGAAAGGCATTGGGATGGTTTGACAGAACCGCGAGGCAGGTTATATTCTCTGGGGTTTGTGGGATTTGCTGTGTTGCACTGCAGTGTTGTACGGGGTTGTGAAAAGTTGTATTATTTCACGGATTAGTCTTAGAGCTTTTCTGTACGCTGCAAAAGCAGCCCCAGTTTGCAGCGTTGAACTTGCTCTGGGTGGCGTCAGGGGAAAGCTGTTTAGGACACGTCTGTGCTAGCATGCTGCGGGGCTTCCCATAAAGAAAATGAACTGCAGCGGTCTTTGGTTTGAGAGACGGGAATCAAAAGCTTTGGGTGCTCTAGTAACCCAAATACTGTACATGGCAGGTCAGACTCAGCTATCTAAACTACAGAGTGGTGCATGGGCTGCTGTGTGACAGCACCAAAACATACACCCTGCTTCAGTACCATGCTGTAGTAGCTTACAGGTAAGAATTTACAGCCATAGCATCCTGGCCATCATTCAACGATCATTTGAGCTGCAAGGATTTCTAATTAATGAAATAATGATGTCATTTGTTTTACATTTCAGCTCCAATTGACTCAGCTGTCTCAATAGTACAGTACAACAGTTTCAAGGTGTGACCACTATATATATATATATATATATATATATATATATACACACACACACACACATAATTGCATACTGTATATAAGTGCTAACTTCTTTTTGCTATTTCATCACTTCAAACTCAGATCTCTCTTTTGCGGTTCAGTATACCAGAAAGAAAATACTGTGCATGCAGTTTCTAGTCTTGACAGGCATAAAGAATAATCAAATCTCAAATAAAAGTGATTATAATAGTAATTGTTCATTACCATGTGCAGGATCGACATACATACACAGACCCTGGTTACTATAGTTACAATACTCAAGCATAGTTCAGCAAATTAAGCACATGTTCCTGTTGTGTTTAAAAACGCTTTTTGAGCTTCATATGGTACCATGCTTCACATTCCTTTATTATTATTATTATTATTAATATCATTATTATTATTATTAACTGGGTAACTACATATCTCAAATGCTATTTACAACAAGAAAATCGCACATCCACTGTAGAAATATATATTTTTTAATGCAGTAACTCCTACTGTCCATATGGTTGTGCCAGAGATGGCATTTTTTAAATTAATTTTTTTATCCTTTGGATTCCACTCAAAGTATACAGTAGATCGGCTCTGCATTTTCCTACATGCATTTTAAAAAAATTTTTTTTAACCATTACAGTCTAAACTGCTGCCACCTTCTACCGCAGTTCAATCCAGAACATCTTTCACAGCGTGGAAAATAAACGCAGGGTGATAACCTGTTGGAAATGCCATAGCCACTGAACGACGCTGAGGCTCTGTTAGATTCAGAGTAATGCTGGGGCAAGACCATTTCAATAATATATATATATATATATATATATATATATATATATATATATATATATTAAAACAGGCTTTGTAAGCAAACTATTTCAGAGCAATCCTTGGGATGAGCGAATGTGAATGGGGAAAAGGTTAACAGCACTGAAATCTGCAGGTTCACTAGCAGCATGCTACTGTATATGACTGATTGAATCTGTCTGTTCAGTCACTGCTAAAACTTTTATCAGCGATGCATATCATTAACAGGACGAGGAATGAGGGGAACGAAAAAGACCATCACCCATGAGTCTGCTGGAGGAAGGTCTGATTGAGTTTGGACAGGGATTTGATCAGATCGCATGCAGTGTTACTGCTTGATTTAAGGCGGATCAACGAAAAAATGCTTAAAGTGGTATAACAGCCTAGACTTTTCTATTGATAAGTCACACTGTGCAGAACATACGTTTGTGAGGGTTACAGATTATGCAGGTTTAAGGATCGGGCTGATGTTTTTTTTTTGGCTTTCAGTATTGGGGTAAAACATCAGTCCTACTGAAAGCTTTTGAAAATCTTTGGCTTCAGCCACATGACAAAGAGACAGGTTTGCAGCGTTGATCTTGGGAGCGGTAATGAAAAGGAACCCCCTACCCTTCCCGAGCAACGAGCATCACTGTGAGGGAGTCTGGAGGACAGAGGAATTGAACACACACGAGTGAAATGCTTGAAACCAGAGATGCTGCACCATTAAGTATTAAAGATGGAGTTACTTTGGGGCTCGAAGACTAGCAATGAATCCCAAAACATCACTGCAGATCACACTGCCGCTGAAATGTTTCAATCGTGGGGCAACGTTACTGATCCCCCAGAATGAGGAAAAGTCACTCGCGTCTGTTACATACAGTCTCAGTTCTATCATTTACGTGTGTATTAATTCACTCATATTGAAAAAAAAAGGATTTGGGGGTTTGATTTAAAATGAAGGAAGCATGTGTAAAGCTGAAACATCATTTTACAGGTCAAGGTAAACTTGTCTTAATTGTCCTTGTGTTGTCATTTCTATGTAGATTCATTAAAAAAATGAAAATCAACAAAAGTAAACAGAATTCATAGAGTCTGCCAAGCGAGCAAGCGTGTGTGCTTTTCTTTTTCTTCTTTTAAATATTATTTCTAAGAGCGCATATCCTCCCCCCCCTCACCCCCCTTCGCATTCCATCGAGATCCTTTTTTAAATGATTCTCTCCAGTGCATTTTATTTTGTTTGCCGCTTCCACACTTCAGTTTCCGATTCGGTAAAAGCTCAAGCAATAAGAGGAACAGGCAAAGGTTAGAGAAGAAGAACAGCTTGAGTCCAGCGGGGGGCGCTCCGCTCTGCTCCACAGCGCATTAGGACCGGTAGTCCTTTTTGCTGTACGGCTTGTTGCCCAGAATGCTATCCACTTCATGCACAATGGAAGAAGATAACTTCGGAAGAACCTGAAAAGCAAAAAAAAAACAAAATACAAATTACAAGCCTTTCCCGAATCAGCACCCAGGCTTGTTCCTGTATAGACGTGAGCATACTAATCCACACGGGTGCATTTCCAGTAGCACACAGGGACCCTGCAGTCCTGCAGAGGAGAGCAGGAGAAGCCTGATCAGGCAGCACTGACCTGTATTGCTCCGATGTCCTCCATCAGCTGCTCTGTATTGGAAGCCCCCAGCAGGACTGAACTAACACCTTCGTTCCGCAGACACCATGCTGCAAGAAACGGCACGTCGTTTAATGACAGCCATCACAGGAGCGAGCATCGAGATGCACGACTTTTCACTCCAGTGGAAGATTTTTTAGTTTTTTTTGTAACTTTATTTAAAATTTTAAATTATTATTATTGAGAAATGCATATAAATGCATATCATGCCAAAACGTTGGAAAGCTGGTCATCTAAGAGCAGAAGTCAATTAGAAACTAGTCAAGGCAGCACACTGTATATTTACTTTAACTATGTTATTTAATGCGATATTTCAACGGAAACACACTGCTCTTCCTAAAGCACAACGCCTCTGCACACTGTGCACAGTGTACCCTACACCAAAGCACCTGCTGTTCTTTGGAGATCTCCCATCCAATCACTGACCAGGCCCAGCTCTGCTTTGCTTAGGAGATCTGGTCTATAGACCGGACTGGGTTATGAGAGCCTGCAGGACAATTCTGTGGCTCTTCTCCATTAAGTGGCTAGTCTCAGGGATGTGATATAAATGAAGGCCATGTTTTAAGATGGCAACAACAAAAAAAAATCAAATGAACACCCACTTTATTAAAAAGACAGCATTTCTGAACTTCGCTTAAACATTGTTGTCAAAGTGGCAGAATGAATTACGGTCACGGGTCGGTTAATGGTATTCCTGCAAATGGAGTGTGAAATATAATTTCAAAATCTGTTGCCCTGGAAAGCGCTGTGAATATTAATTCTAAACCAGAGGCAGATTTTTTTTTGTTTAAAGCTGTTATTTAAAAGCCATGTCGTATCAGCAAACTAGCACCACCAAATGATTTACAGAAATGAGTATTCCGTGGGCGTTATAAAATCGAGGGAATATCAATATGTCAGCTTGTAAATGATTTGTGCCCTGCACCTAACAGAAACACAAGATGATTTATGTTTGCATTTTAAAATGTTTCTTGGGTTAAGTGTCAGGCTGCCACCCTGCTACTGTACATGTTAGCTTTTACATCTCTGTACAGGTTTTACAGGCACCCACGATTTGTGGACGAGAGGACCTGGGTTCGGTGGTCTCTAGCTCTCAGTGGACCACAGTCCACATCACGCAGTGAAGCAGGTTCAGGAGTGAAGGAAGACATTTCTTCAGGTTGCACTGTGCCTTAACGTGAGAGCTTGCTCATACAATCCAAATAGAAACTAGAGCTGGAGGCGGACTGCAAAAGTTATTTTGTAATAAGGATTTCCTATTTATTTATTTATTTATGTATTTATTAATTATTTATGTATTAATTTTCAATCCGAAAGTGAAACCAGTCGGCTTAACGGATATTTATCTCCGGTATTTAACCAGCGTTGAACTTGGCTGCAGCTCGCTGTCACTGGTCCCTCGAACCAGCACCACACACACACAAAAAAAAAAAGTGAGAGTGAGAGAAGGACGGACGGACAGACAGACAGAAAGAGAGAGAGCGGCAGAGTTACGTGTACCGATAGCCAGCTGCGGGAGCGTGCAGCCCAGCCTCTCTGCGATTGCCTGCAGCTCTTTCAACTTCGCCTGCTGACGTCGACCTTCCTCGCTCAGGATCTTGTCTTTCAACCACTGGTACCCCTGCCAAACACACACAGCACACGCACAGCTCAGCCTTTACATGGAACTGTGACAGTACCTGGGAACCTGGTAGTCTGTAAAAAGTATTGAAAACGTCAGCGTGGGCCCAGTTTGTAATGTTTTAAACAGCAGCTGCGGGATTTAAATTTGCTGCAGTTCAGAGCATTACAAAAGTGGTCCCCCCCACTGGGTTACCTTGAGTGACGCTCTAGAATAAGGGGGGACCCCACTGTCGTATTTCCCTGATATGATCCCACAGGCCAGCGGAGACCACGTCATAGCGCCCACACCTGGGAGGAGAGAGCGGATTTAATCCCCCACAAGAATTTTGCTGTTGCCTTTTTTGTTGTTGCACCTGCAGGTGGTGCCGTGTGTCCGTACCTATCTTATGGAAGAGCTCCGGCAGCTGCACCTCCACCTTCTCCCTCTGGAACATGTGGTACTCTGCCTGCTCGCAGATCGGAGGGATCTGGTTGAACTGCCGGGCAACAGAGTACGCCTCCTGCAGGAGAAAGAGTGAGCGAGGGCGCCGACTACCGCTGGAGATCAAACATTCCCACAAAGCCGTCCATCTGGGGGCGGTAAGTGCGTTCTTTAAATTTTTGTTGCATATTGAACTTGGCTTCGATAGATATTTATTTATTCATTTTTAGACTGTGTCCATGCGTAAGACACTGAATTTTTTTTTTTTTTTTTTCTGCAATGTTTTACAAATACTTTTCTTTTTTTTTTTACATGTGCTTTTTTGGTAACAATGACTTCCTATCAGACACAACCAGGCATTTTCCTCAACTGGGATCTGAACTCTGTGTTCTCCTTGCCTGGTAAACACTAAATGGTAATCGCACAACTTCTGCATTCTAATGAGCAAGATCAAGTTACCCGACAGCTTGCTTGTAACGACCCCACCAAACTATGACAGCAATTCAGCCAGACATAGAATTTAAAAAAAAATCATAAACCATAGCAATTCTCAAAGGTTAAATAAACACTCTTGTAATGGAGGACCACAAACTGTCTGCTTGGGGGTTTATTTCTACGTGCCCTGCTGTGAACTCTGCTACGCAGCAGCATCTGGGTCAGACTTGGTCTTGTTTTAAGAGCAGCATGGCACAGCTGCTGATCGCTGGGGGTTTGCATGTCGATGCTGCTGTACGGTGAGCTGTGGTGCGGATTGATGCTTTGTGAGTGTACGCAGTGCAGGGTGTAGCTGTAATCCGGGTATTGAAAGCAGCGTTGAGTAACTTGCCATAATCTCCATGGAACTCCAGCGGGAAGTGCCCCAGTACATGGCCATCCCCTGGTTGATGACGTGCGTCATGGCTCGGACCGTTTCTGGGGAGAGAGAGAGAGAGAGAGAGAGAGAGAGAGAGAGAGAGGGTTTAATAGGAAGCAGACAGTCTCAAAGCGGGTTTATAGAGTGCAGAGAGGGCTATGAAACTGCATCTCAGTGTTCAATGCGCTCTGTCTTTGCTTTGTGAATTTGGGGCACTCGGGTTCCCAGCACCTCTAGTGATCGATCTGAATGCAAAAACGTATAATTCAGGTGTTTCAGCTGCGGTACCCAAGGGGCAGGAGAGGGAAACAACTGAAATATTTTACCCCCAAAATAAAATGTACACAGAAAGAAATTCTATTGCACTATTATAGCACTGACCAATATGTCATTACTTTACAAAATCAGTTGACACTGGATTGCATAAATGGATATTTATAATTCTAGGCATGTTTTAAGAAACCCAGTATCCAGCCACTGTTTAAAAGCCCATCAGCCCGGTCTAAAACCATGCAAGATGCGATTTCTGCTGCACAGACATAAACAGGCCATAGAAAGGTAGAAAAAACAAAAGAGAAAACGCAGAACCACTCCGACAGGGGCAGAGCAGAGAAGGTGAACATGCACACAGACACACTCCGACAGGGGCAGAGCAGAGACAGGTGAGCATGCACACAGACACACTCCGACAGGGGCAGAGCAGAGACAGGTGAGCATGCACACAGACACACTCCGACAGGGGCAGAGCAGAGACAGGTGAGCATGCACACAGACACACTCCGACAGGGGCAGAACAGAGACAGGTGAGCATGCACACAGACACACTCCGACAGGGGCAGAGCAGAGACAGGTGAGCATGCACACAGACACACTCCGACAGGGGCAGAGCAGAGACAGGTGAGCATGCACACAGACACACTCCGACAGGGGCAGAACAGAGACAGGTGAGCATGCACACAGACACACTCCGACAGGGGCAGAGCAGAGACAGGTGAACATGCACACAGGCACACTACGACAAGGGGCAGAGCAGAGACAGGTGAGCATGCACACAGACACACTCCGACAGGGGCAGAGCAGAGACAGGTGAGCATGCACACAGGCACACTCCGACAGGGGCAGAGCAGAGACAGGTGAGCATGCACACAGGCACACTCCGACAGGGGCAGAGCAGAGACAGGTGAACATGCACAGGGAGCTTTCATCTTGCAAAAAAAATTGTAGCGAGTAATCAAGGCCGGCCATTCAATTACAATGGGAAGTATTGGAGAGAGGGTGGAGTGAGGTATAGAGGGTAGTGCTGGGGAACACTGGCGTTGGCATTCTAGTGCTGGGCAAACTGGACCTAGACTAGATATATCTGGGTATTGGGACCAGTGAACAGCTGATCAGTTTTTTTTTTAAATATTTGCATTACAAAATACATTTAATACATTTAAAGTTGCATGCTATCTATTTTTGTCCTTCCATCTGTACTACTTTATGTCCCAGTGCAACTTGTGCAAAGAGACTCTCAGGCTACTTCAGAGCAGAAGTACAAGTGCACGAGTAAAACATTTTGGCAGGCTACAATAACATTGCTAACCGGAATACAAGTGTTGGTGTATTATCTAAGAAAACTTTGTCCAAACTTTGTCAAGGGACCCCCGAGTCTGAGCTCTGCCGCACTTTACTTTACATCCATGAATGTCAACGCTAAGCCAGTCCTATCAGTAGGAAGCATGCTGGTGTTATGCTGGGGGAGGGGGGGTAGCAGTGCTTCCAAATTCAGACAGTAGCAAAGGGATCGTCTACAATGATAGAGCAGGGTATGATTCAGAAGCGACTGCAGTCCAAGCACTGAAATAAGCAATTCCTCCTCTCCAGCTCAGATTCATTACCATGCTTCACTACGTAAAGCTCCTTTGATGTGTTTTCATTTTTAATAGTAATTCATTAGCATGTTTTAGAGGGAAGTGAGCGGTTTGCTTTCCCCGGTTCCACTGTAGGTTTAGTAAGGCCAAGGCATTGATGATCATTTTAATAGACACACACTGGTTTGGGAAGTTGATACAGTCAATTAGATCTGAATCATAGCGCAGTAAATAAACCTGGAAGCACAAAGAAAATCAAAACACACCCATAATAAAAAAACAAACAAAAAAAAATAAGTAAAAATCTGTAAGTACATAACATGCTCAGTTTGGAAGGAAGAGAGTAAATATAATGTGCATGAAAAAATGAAAATGAATGATCAGGTCTCTGTTTAATTTTATAATCTATCTATCTATATATATATTTTTCCCCCCAAATTGTACTTGCAAGATGTTTTTTTTAAAAAAAAAAGGTCAGATTATTTATTTATTTATTTTTAAAGCATTTTATGGTTTTCATTGTTTCCAAAAAAAAAAAAAAAAAAAAAGGGAGGGGGGTAAACAGGCACAGTAATAAATAAATAAGTTATAATGCCATAAAATGCTAGAAAAAGAGAGAGCCAATACTCGGAGGGTACCGTCCGTGTACCTTCTACGATGAACGTTCTTGACTTTGGAGTGCTAAATGGGTCCCCTGGTGACAAGAAAAGATTTAGAAAAAAGACCAGAGTTTATAGCTGCAGCTGTAATTACAGTACACACTGTAGACTACATTTACTGAAGGGCTTGGGTGGGGATGGGGCGGGGATAAAGTCAGCTGCACTCATAATAATAACTCAACGGATGATCCAAGAATAACAGACACATGATTTGTATTTAAAAAAAAAAAAAAAAAAGTATTTCAGTAAAAAATGTAGTATCACTTTACAGGACCTGCTGATTAGATCAAACTGTTTTTCAACACACGATGTCTTTGACATCCAGTTATTCTGTCTATTAGGTCCCGAAAGCATGCAGTGACCCTGGTCTGTTTTTTTTTTTTTTGATTGGTTTGCTTTATTTTGACCTCAGCTGTGGCATTTGTTCAGATTATGAGTTCTTGGTCTAGACACTCAATGGGTCGATGGAAGGGGTGGTGATGGGTTTGCTGTATGATGCAACAGAACAGAAGAAAATCAGAGACAGAGACAGACAGAGAGAGAGAGAGAGAGGGAGCATACTGTGAGGCAGGGCCAATCTAAAGTAAAGCGACCCCCCTCCGATCTTCACAAAACCGCAGAACGGAGATGACCTCACAGACAGTTTTTTTTTTTTTTAGATCGGTTCAAATGAAGAGAAGAAGACGGAGTCTGAAAGCAGCCAAGCGACACACCTACCTTCCATGGGCGTGTTGGGGTCAGGTCTGTTCGCAAACACCACGTCCACATATTCCAGCTGCAGTCGCTCCAGAGAAGCCTTTAGCCCTGGAAAAGGAGACGGCAGCATTACAGCTCAACAAGGCGCTGTGTCCCCAGCACGGTTAGATCCAAAATGCATTGGAATTTACAGTGGCAAAGACGATTATGAAGGAGTTGCTGAATCTCTGGGGTGCGAGAGGGCAGTATTGCATGCTGGGTTCCTATGGTACAAGTCCTACCTTCTATGATATGTTTTCTCGAGAGCCCCCTTTCTGTCTCTGCTCTGAAAAAAAACAAAAAAACAAAATGATTTTAGACGACACAGAAAAACAAGAAACACAACAGCAGAGATCTGACAGTTTAAATGCTTTATGTGTTTGGGCAAATCTGATAAACCTTTTCAAAAACAAGAGTGTAATGTATGTATATGCAGTTGGCTGGGTGAAATGCATCTCAACATTATGGCCGCGTTTGTGTGCGTGTGTATCCTTGTAATACACGGACACACTTAAAGTTTTAAATTTGCAAAGACATACTTTCCACCCCAGAATATTTTGGTTGTGATGACCAAGCTGGAGCGCCTGTGAGAAAGAAAACAAAAAGGAAAGAAAAAAAGAGAGGACAAATAAAAACGAGAGTACATAGACATTTTACAACAACAAAAAAAAAAATCTATTGAAATAAAATAAGTTCAGTATATATTGATAGCTAGACAGATAGTAAGGATTACCTCCATCCTTTTTTCTTTATTATATTCCCAAGTACAACTTCTGCCCTGGAAGGAGAAAAAAAAAAAAAAAAGAGAGAAACAAACAAAAGGCTTAGAAGTTTGAACTGACGATGTACGAGCATTTAAAACGTCAAGACGTGTGTTTTAAAATTTCAAATTGTAATTTAAAGGGTTTATTAGAAGACGGACACAATGAAAAGACTGCGCTGTCAAACCCCAAAGAAACGGGAAATCAGTCACATCCGAGGTGCGGAACTGCAGGAACAAAACATCACTAAAATAAAACAAATCTTACACTCCAGCTGAAGAATATCTTTATGAAGGGAAAGTGAGAGAGGAGGGGGTCGGTTTGGGGGCGACAGAGCCTCTCTTTTTTACTTGATGCTGAACGGAGACAGGAAACAGCCACAGACGCCTCCCTGTGCACTGACATTTTTCCAGGCCTCCTCCAGGACAAAGCGTTTGCAGTCCAGAGCATTAAAGAAAGCATGCCTGCTTTACAATTTTAAAACGTTCCCTTATAAAAGGGAAGTACGGGAGAAAATGAGATTGAATGAAGAAGAAATAAAGGCGTGGGATAGCGAGGGGTCCCTGGCAGAGCGTGCAGGGTGACAGATGGGTGAGACCTGGCACCACTTCTCATCAGAGAGCACATGCAGAGCACACTGCAGTGGCACTCCACGCTTCCTGCTGCGTGTTTCTCTCACACTGAAGTACCTACTTGCCCGCAGCGTAGACCTCCGCCGTATCGAACAGGTTGATCCCGTTCTCGTAGGCCAGCGTTATCAGCTGCTCTGCCATCTGCGAAAACACGAGAAAAAAATGAGAAATTCTGAAACAAAAAATAAAACAAAAAAAGGGTTTCATCTCTCTCTATATATCTTTCATAAATACTGAAGCCCAAACAGACACGTTTATTAATGTCCAGAAATATTCAAGCTACAAGAAAAATAAAAAGCTCAGCAGAAGCCCCTACCTCATCAGTAATCTGACCTCCGAAGGTCACCCATGTTCCTGCAAAACAGACAGAAATCCAGCATGACTTACGGAAACAACGAGCCGTCTGTGCAACACAGCAATTCCTGACATTTCACATGGAGTGCGATAATGAGGGATCAGCAGATTGCACAGCTGTGCTTCATACGTGAGGTGCTATGACGCTTCCCGTTGCATAAATACAGTGCCCTTTATTCCAGAAACTACACCTGCCAGCAGCTTTAAAACAACCCCGAACCTTTTCTGATGATCTGAAACTACGCTGAATTAGACGGAGGACTGCACGGTGTACAGTACAATGGGAACGGACTGAGATCACTTTGTGCTGCTCAATCCCAGGAGCATTCGCTGTAGTTGTTTTGTGTGTATTGTATCTCCCTCACAATTTGAGATGCCGCGGTCAATTTTTCATGATCTTGACACACTGCGTTGCTGCAATTACTACCTTAAGGAATAAGGATAAGGATAAGAAATCCATCCTTTTGTACTGCAATTGATTATGTATTTATTTAAATGTATCTATATGCTCACCTAGTCCAAGGCAGGACACCTTCAATCCAGATTTTCCGAGGTTTCTGTTTAAAGAAAAGAAAGCAGTTTCAGTCGCAGATATTACTCGAGGTAACACTTAAATGAACGCTGGAGGCTGGGTACAGATTCGATGACACTCTGCAGAGAATCACTCACCTGGCACAGCCGTGTTGTGTTTAACCTACAGATTTGCAACCACACAGTTATGTTGTTTTCTTGCTGCTCAGCATTATAGGCATTGAGCCGTCATCAGCACAGACCCACCTGCTAATACTGTGAAAGGGATCCACAGAACATACTGCACAGGTGGGTGCTGTGTCAGAACACCAGAAAAACTGTCTGAAAACTAATTTGCTTCACATCTCTCGCTGTTCAAGGAAAGCTGCTGTTAGGTGTCAGTACAGATTAACATGTTCAGCCCGACCGCATGAGCTGAATCAACAACTTAGCTCTTCATCTCGTTTTGATGAGGGAAGGAATCAAACCCAACAAAAAAAGAAAATGTCTGTGCCTTTTTTTTTTTTTTTTTTTTTTACTGGGGACACACCGGCATGTTGTTTTCTTCAGGACCCAGCTTAGCCTTTTTTAATGACATTTTAGAAAGCTGCTTTCTGTTTTGTCAAACGCTTGAAAATGTTTGGCTTTCCACTCCAAACCTGATTTGGTTTGGCTGCAAGCATGCCTGCTCCTTGCTAACACTGTTACTGTTAACAGCTGTTTGTTTTGCAAAAATGTAAGATTTATGCAAGCGAGACCAACAGCTCTAGTATAATCTCAGAAAGAGAATACACACCACAGAGAAAACAGCCAATCAGAAAACATTCCTACTAATAGTATTACTTTTTATAATCACAATTTATTGCACATAATGATATCAAGTGACGGCGACAAAAACAGCTCCCCAGGGACGTCCCCAGCCTCCAGTCTCAACCTCCTGCAGATTCACAGTCCACGTGCTGAGGATAAAGCCTAGCATTGCATGTCGGTCTCAAGCGCTCGTTTTCAGAGCTGCTCCTCTTACTCTGCGGGAGAGAGCTGAACTTTCTGACCCCCGCGTCCGCAGTGGACAGACAGGCTTCCCGCTTGTGTGAACGGATCCCTCCCAAGACTCAAATCCAAGAGTGAGGCACAGCTATCCTTTTACTAATCTCTGCCTGCTCGGTGCACAAAAGAGGGGAGCTCAGTTTTCCAGTGAAATCAAGACAAGTTTCTATCATGCAGTAACAACAGCGAACATAACCGACTTCACAAAAACCGGCAACTGCGAGACTGTTAATTGTTTTATTTATTTTTATTTATTGTTGCGCTGTATAGCCAGCAGCAGCAATATTCTGAAAAGTACAGTAATCAGTCACGTGTGTAATGCAATATAAATACCTGACACAATAACAGGCATATGAATTATTAGCATTGAGCTTTGCAGGACCAGAACACAGTGATCAATTATTGAATGCCAGGCTGCTGGATAGGGTGACTGAGTAGCAGCATTATAGCTTAGCTGATGGCTCTGGTGTCATTTTGACTCTGTTTAAGAGGTCAATCTTCTGTGCACAGTGAGCAACCCCAGTCAGGAATTGTTTCCACAGCATCATGTAAATATAAAAATCGCTCTGACCTTGCCCATCACTCAGCACTCTGAATTGTGCGACTACAGCTAGCTTGTCACAGACACACACTTGTTTAAAAAAAACGAAACACTTGGTTTATGACACTCGTAAGTATTTTATTTTAACCCATACATTTTAAAAGGGGAGTGCACCTTTCTCATGAAAGAGTAACGCGCCCCAGGGTTAAGGAAGCTGGAACCCTGACGTTTTTGCTGTCAAAAAGCCATCTGTCTACACAATGTACCTGCTAAATATTTCACCCGCGCTGCTCAATACTGCATGCAGGATTTGTGTCCCCAGTCTGAGATTTCAGTTCAGATACAAAGACGAGATCCTTGCAAGGATTAAGTTCTCATGAACGTCTTGTGACGGAGCCAATGTGTGCTTCCAGACTGTGCGAGGAAACAGAGAATATTCTTTACATTATTAAGTGATCTAAGGCTAGGGGGTGAAGATTTAAACCAGCGACTCTCCCTCTCTCTCCCTCTCTCTCGTGATCTTTCCATGGCATGTTGAGCAGCTGGATCACAAACTATTAAAAACCAACAGAGCCAAAATGACAACGAATTACGTCATGAAAAAGCATCTCGTTTTGACTTCTATAAAGAAAAATAAATAAAGATATAGATTTAGATACACATTTTTTTCCTTTTGCCGACATTACATTATTCTTAAAATCTAACAAATATTTCAATAAAACGGTGCACAGGATATTAGGAAGACGTTTAGCTTTTTTTATTATTATTAAACTGTCTCTTATCAAATGGGTAAAGAATTATGCTCTGGGTGGGTAAAGAAACACAGTGGTGCTCAGCCACTGCGCACTGCCAAACAAAACAGGATCATTAGCAGCTCTGCATCTTCCTTACTGCCCCCATCCACCAACGCACTGGCAAGGCATGAAACAACTGTACCCTGCCGAGGAAAGCAAAACCAAAGCTACTAACTGCGTGCTGGAGAGTGATGCTACAGCGAAGGTGGGTGGGAGGAAGGGTCATTTTGCCTGCACTATAAACGCATTTTTTTCAACACAGCTATCTGGACACATTGCTTGGTTGCTTAAATGTCTGTGATGAATTTCGGTGCTGGGACTGGGAACACTGGAGACACTGTAAAATCGTGTGGTGGTTTTGTGATGCCGAGCACCGGGCCGCAGCTTCTTTTCTTTCTTTGCACTGCATTGGGAGTGAAATGATAAAACGAGCTCTGTTAAAAAAAACAAAAAAAAAAACAGCAAAGTGATTGTACGCTATTGCAGTACAGTGCTCGGGCTCCGAGGTACGGCTCTGAAAATAAATAGAAAAGCCAGAGGAGGACCAATTATCCCAACCTCTTGAGATTGAAGTGCGTTCAGGTACTGCACGCCGCATCACACATGCATGCACACACACACACACACACACAAAAGTTTGGGAATTTATTTGAAAAAGTCAATCAGATGTGCTACTCTGCATACACAATTATAATTATATAGTTTCATTCAATACCTTTTTATTAAATAATAGTGTATTAAAAAAAAAAATCCCAATGCACCGTGTTCAATTCCCCTAGACAGACAGAGAGAGAGAGAGAGAGAGAGAGAGAGATCAGCATCCTGAATAAAATACAGATCCTGGTGTTCTGGGAAGCTGGGCACAAGGAAAGTGATTTTTATGGACTAATAGTAGATGAGCTCCAAACAAAAAGCCTTAAAAATAGCTGAAGACAGCGCAGAGAATCAATCTGACAGATCAGATTCAATGCAATACCCCAGCGGGATCCAAAACCTCAGCTGGAAAGCCTTCTCCAATTCACTAATGCAGGTCTGTACACTGGCAGCAAGTCTGCTTGGCAATGCCTTCATCAGGGCACAAAGCACACAGAGGACTGGCAAACATGTATCCATTCCCATAACAAGCAAATTAGCAATCAATTTGTTAATAAAGATAAATAGTCAGTCAATTATGACAATTACATAGCAAAAAATAAATATATATATATATATATATATATATATATATATATATATATATATATATATATATATATATATATATATATATACAGTACTGTGCAAAAGTTTTAGGCAGGTGTGAAAAAATGCTGTAAAGTAAGAATGCTTTCAAAAATAGACATGTTAATAGATTATATTTATCAATTAACTAAATGCAAAGTGAGTGAACAGAAGAAAAATCTAAATCAAATCCATATTTGGTGTGACCACCCTTTGCCTTCAAAACAGCATCAAGCACCAATTCTTCTAGATACGCTTGCACACAGTTTTTGAAGGAACTTCGGCAGGTAGGTTGGCCCAAACATCTTGGAGAACTAACCACAGTTCTTCTGTGGATTTAGGCAGCCTCAGTTGCTTCTCTCTCTTCATGTAATCCCAGACAGACTCGATGATGTTGAGATCAGGGCTCTGTGGGGCCATACCATCACTTCTAGGACTCCTTGTTCTTCTTTACGCTGAAGATAGTTCTTAATGACTTTCGCTGTATGTTTGGGGTCGTTGTCATGCTGCAGAATAAATTTGGGGCCAATCAGATGCCTCCCTGATGGTATTGCATGATGGATAAGTATCTGCCTGTACTTCTCAGCATTGAGGAGACCATTAATTCTGACCAAATCCCCAACTCCATTTGCAGAAATGCAGCCCCAAACTTGCAAGGAACCTCCACCATGCTTCACTTTTGCCTGCAGACACTCATTCGTGTATGCAGCTCTCCAGCCCTTGGCGAACAAACTGCCTTCTGCTACAGCCAAATATTTCAAATTTTGACTCATCAGTCCAGAGCACCTGCTGCCATTTTTCTGCACCCCAGTTCCTGTGTTTTCGTGCATAGTTGAGTCGCTTGGCCTTGTTTCCATGTCGGAGGTATGGCTTTTGGCATAAGTCTTCCATGAAGGCCACTTCTGACCAGACTTCTCCGGACAGTAGATGGGTGTACCAGGGTCCCACTGTTTTCTGCCAGTTCTGAGCTGATGGCACTGCTGGACATCTTCCGATTGTGAAGGGAAGTAAGCATGATGTGTCTTTCATCTGCTGCAGTAAGATTCCTTGGCCGACCACTGCGTCACGGTCCTCAACTTTGCCCGTTTCTCTGTGCTTCTTCAAAAGAGCTTGGACAGCACATCTGGAAACCCCTGTCTGCCTTGAAATTTCTGCCTGAGAGAGACCTTGCTGATGCAGTATAACTACCTTGTGTCTTGTTGCTGTGCTCAGTCTTGCCATGGTGTATGACTTTTGTTATACCTTGTTAGCTGAGTTTGGCTGTTCCTCACCCAGTTTTATTCCTCCTACACAGCTGTTTCTGTTTCAGTTAATGATTGTGTTTCAACCTACATATTGAATTCATGATCATTAGCACCTGTTTAGTATAATTGTTTAATCATACACCTGACTATATGCCTACAAAATCCCTGACTTTGTGCAAGTGTACCTAGAAGAATTGATGCTGTTTTGAAGGCAAAGGGTTGTCACACCAAATATGGATTTGATTTAGATTTTTCTTCTGTTCACTCACTTTGCATTTAGTTAATTGATCAATATAATCTATTAACATGTCTATTTTTGAAAGCATTCTTACTTTACAGCATTTTTTCACACCTGCCTAAAACTTTTGCACAGTACTGTATATATATACACATTATATATATATATATATATATATATATATATATATATACAAAAAATAATTTATATACTATTGCCTTTAATGCACTTCATTTATTTGTGTATTTTAATCATTCACTCCATGTGTGCTTTTGAGTACGTCGCTCAGATTAGCCATTACTCGTCCCCAGAGAATATGTTTGCACTACATTATAAAAGTGCTGTCAATGCAATAGCCCCACGCTAACACACCACTCTATACCGATGCCATGTTGATGGATTTCAGCTCTTGTGGCAGCCATGCATTGGCTTGAAAAACACTGGAGGGCTAAATGCAGCCGGATACGTCCCGAATGCCAGAGACCAGCCTGCTGCCTTGGTACCCTAAGGGTGTGCTTGAATCCAATCCCCAGTAGAACCAGTCCCACCACCAGAACCGAAGCGACCAGTATATGGAAGCAAGACAGGGAGCCGACTGCGCCACTGTCCTAGCAATCTGCAGCACAGGGATTACAGGAGACTTTGGTTACTGAACTCAGGTGTGATCCAGACCGATTCCAGTCCCGATGGGACAAGTGACATGTTTCGTTACTCAGATAAGGATGTATCGATTTAAGCCGCCTCTCTGGCTGCTGCTGGAATCCTAACTGGCCTGGTCCCTCTAGACTGGTATTAATCCTTTGCCTGCCCTCGTAAAGACGTCGCTCCGTATAGCAGCTACACCACTTAGCGTGACAGCTGGCATTTTCAATTGTAAACCTTTTTCAAACAGCAGCCTTAAACTCGCTGGGAAAATATAACGGTCTGTCCAGCTGTTCTTATCTTATGTTACTGCTGTTGAGCTGGATTACATGGCATCTTATTCTTTGTTGTTGCTGCTGTTGTTGTTTTAGCTTTAAGCTTCATAGTTTTTGAAAATGTGAATTGCAAGCAGCTTCCTCCAGTTTTTTGTAAACAGTAATTTGCAATGTATTTATTTATTTGTATATTCATTTTGATCGGGTAGGGGTAGGGGTAGGGGTAGGGGTAGGGTGGGGGCATTTCGTTCTGGAAGCATTATTTATTCATCGTGGTGTTGTTGATATTTTGCATCCAGTAACACGGCTTGCTGTGTGTCTTCCTGACTGTTTTATGTATGAGTAATGTGTTCAGGGTCTGGAGGTTGCTTTCTGCCTGATTTAATTCTGTAGCCGATGTCCCAGAGAGCACTTGATTACTACTGCATGGCTGAACAAGGAGAGGCAGCACACTCCTACACACATCCACAGAACCACACACCAACACATACCCACACAAACACATACACCCTGTACACACGCACCCACACACACATTCACAGAAACACACACCCACAAACACATACTCACATCCACAGAAACGCACGCACACACACCCCCCCCCCCACAAACACTCCCGCACACACAAACACTCCCACACACACTCACAAACTCTCCCACACACACAAACACTCGCACACACACACCCACAAACACTCCCACACACACACACACACTCCCACACACTCCCACACACACACACAAACACTCCCACACACACACCCACAAACACTCCCACACACTCCCACACACACACACACACACACACACACACACACACACTCCCACACACACACACACACAAACACACACACACACACACACACACACTCACACACACACACACACACACACACACACACACACACACACACACACTCCCACACACCCACGCAGGCACTTCTTTGCCTCACTGCTCTTCTTTCCCTGCCTAAGACTCCCCTAAGCAGAAGCATATTGTTTATCTATGCTCTGCCAAAGTGGCAAGACCGGAGAACTGGAAAACTGGAGAAAAATAAATAAATTAAAAATCAGACCTCCCATCAGGGATCCGTTAAATCTGCAGCAGAGACAATGTGAAGAAGGTTTTGTTGAAATGTCAGAGCCTGTGTATATATATAAATGTTCTTTCTGGTCCCCATGTGATACACTTGACATTAAGGGTGTGAGCGTGAAAAAGAAGCGTTCCAAGAACGCTCAGCCCCGGGGCTGGTGGAAGACCTGTGCACTCTGATCCCACACAGTTAATCTGAGCAGCAGCAGCAGCATTATTCTGCCGTTTGATTCTGTGTTGGTTTTATTCTTTCCATTCCCCCTCCCTGTTTCCGAGCCGCCTGCAGGATCCATGTGTGCTGATACAGCCACTAGCAACTATTCTCTCCCCAGAGCGAGGGACACCGTGCACACATTTGGGGTTTCTGATACCATCATGTTTTATACACTAATACGAACATGGGTAGTTTTGCCTATTTGAATATTTGTCCCAGCGCTAGCGTTAAATACCACAGTTATATTGTGCTGTTTTAGAGAAAATAAGACAGAAAAACGATTCTACAAATAAAAGAAATCAGTTGGATACGGACCTTTTAATCCTCTTAACTGTCTTTTGTCTTTTGCTTGGACTGCCCTCGTCGTACTGGTTGCATAACGCGCACAGGCATTTAAATGAAGAAGCAAGAAAACAGTGTCAGCAGCTGAGAGGCTTATATAACTCCTGCTTCATACAGTCTGCAGCAATGAGGGATATGCACCCTTATACAACAACTCTCACTCCCACACCTGCCACGTCCTGCAGTACTCAACAGAGATTTCAATGCAAACCAGTGCTAAAGAGCACAGTGCTTGTGAGTGTGTACCGATAATAGGAATCAAGAGATTTCTCAAGTAAATCAATCACCTCTTCCTCCACATAGTGCACTGTGTACAGTGTACTAATAACACCCCCACTTCGGCTTTAAGGTCATTACATATCAGATCCAGCGCAGAGCAGGATTGCGTAATTGCATTGCTACATTAATGGCTATTTGGGAACGTCGGCTTTTGTTTTTATTTTTGAATGATCCCTGAAGCCTCCTGGTGACTCACAGAGCATTATTAAAATACATCATTTCAAGCTCTTATCAAAATTAGCAGAGACACGACTTACAATGAAGCAGGTTCCCAGCTGAGATGAAGCTGTTAATTCAGCTGCCGAAAACGTTACCTTTAAGAGAGTCTCGTGATAAGCCACTGCGTTCCTCGTAAAACGCCTCATCATGACAGCGAACACCTTTGTGTGTTACTTAGGAGTCTGCAAATTACATTACAAAGGGAACTACATTTACAGCTACTGTAATGGATCCTATCCCCTTTAAAAAAAATAAAATAAAAATGACCAGCGCGGTGAGCTGTTTGAAATTTGACACTGTCAGTGCAAACACATAATAGCACCTCCAGATATCAGTTAAGAGGCTTAAACGTTTAAGTTTCATACAAGTATTTCACAAGAACCTGGTAACTTACTGCAAAGGCACAGAGGTCCTTTCATGTATCAAAGCCATTACTCCAGTGTGCAATGTAATCATTTACATGTAACAAAACTGGCACTGGCTCATTCGAGACAAATACTTTTCAGGCTTTGTTAAGCCCATGCTACCACCACCCCTTACTTAGCAAAGTCAATACCAGGTCGCTTTTGTTTTTCCAAACCTGGCGTTTTCCGCAGAAAGCAGCAGGAGTTTGTGTGCGGTCTGTCGCTGGGCCAGCTCTGCCTACTGCTCGCTGCGAGCAGATTACTCATCAGCCCACAGTGCTGCCACAACGACACACGCAGTCTGAAACAGACCCATTAAATGTCAACCACAGCTGTTCCTCAGTTTGTCACGGCATATATTATTCTGCATTCAGGGCTTGACAAAACTGTACCGTTTACACTTAGGGATCAATCTGATCAGCCTTTACAGCTGGGAGAAGCCAAGGCTATTAAAGAGCATTTTAATGTACCAGGAAGGGAACCACCTGGATTGCATTTATTTTATAGGAAATCTCAGGATCGGGATAACCACATGTGGAGATTCCCAAAGGGCTGGTAAATGCACCTGCTGTGTGGTGTATAGGTTATATAAAAACAATGTATCTATATATACAGTATACATATATATATATATATATATATATATATATATATATATATATATATATATATATATATATATATAGGACACCAAAGTAAGGTACTGTGCATAAATGGTTAATTGTTAGTACAGTAGACTGATTTAGTCTGTTGATGTGTTTTGCAGTGTAGAATATTCTATCAGGACACCATGTACAAAGTAAAACTCAAGCTACTGTACAGCAAAACACCAACAAGGCAACAGTGATTTAAACTCTCAAAATCTTTACAGAAAACGAAAATAAGGGAGTAAAAAAGTGCACCCCAAGCAGACGCCCACATTCCAGCCCCATGCGCGGAGAGGGGACCCGCAGCCTACCTATACTGCATGCCTGGGGTCTTCATGCTGCAGTCACTGGAGGAGGGCACGTTCTGCACGGTGAGGTGGCCAAGGCTCCGTGCCACCATGGCCACGGCCCGGAACTTGCTCCTCGTACCCATGCTCGGGCTGCTGGCGTTCTGTTGGCTCAGCCGGTCCTCTGTGCTCCGGTTTTTTAAGCCGTGGTCTGAGCATACAAAGGACACCTGCATCCTTCCTGGAGAAGCAGGAGAAGCTAGCTACAAGCGCAACAGTACCGCGCCGAAGCACAGTGCCACAGTATCTACCGCTGTGCAGTATTAGGACTGGAGTGCCTTCCACTGCAAAACAAGAGGAATCTGTCTTGTGCAGCAGTACTAGTACTACCAGTAGCAGTTGTATGTTAAATGTTTTCTCAGCCAAACTGCTCCAAAAGCAGCATGTGAAAGAATTCTAACAAGAATAGACACAGGAGTAGAATGGATTACATCAGAGACCCTCTTATTGTTTCTTTATGTTCAGCATCCTTCTGCAGTCAGCCTGAAGAGATTTCTTTTTTTTTTTTTTATCAAACCTGAAACAACTTCCTGCGGTCTTAAATCAATCCATAACCACGGACAAGTCCAGAGACTCAGATATGTTTTTTTTTATTTTTTTTAATTCCTGCTCCAGTGAGCTACCTCACTATCTATGGTCCAGCTTCTTAGCTTCTTTCCTTCTTCCACATCTCTCCACTCTCCTCCTGTCCTTCCTTGCTGGCTGGATAAAACTGTGCTGTTGTATGAATCGAAACAGGTTTGAATTAAAACACACACACACACACACAACTAGATCTCTCTCTCTCTCTCTCTCTCTCTCTCTCTCTCTCTCTCTCTCTCTCTCTCTCAGAGAGAGAGAGAGCTCTGCCACTGTACTGTACAGTACAAGATTATTCTCCCTCGCAAGCTGATAGACAGAAAGGTTTCCAGCTCCTACTGCAGCTTCACGTTCATCCAATCCCACGTGTGGGACATTAAGTAGATGACAGAGCACAGCATTGTAGGGTTATCCTTTGTGACAGGCTTCAGCTGCTTGTATTGTGTGTGTGTGTGTGTGTGTGTGTCTGCATGTCTGTGTGTTTTAAGAGTGCAAAAAAGCAGATTTATTTGTTGTTGATAAAAAAAAAAAAAACATTTATAAAATCCTCCCTCCTGTAGTGAACTAGAGAGAGAGGTCAGAGAAGGGGATGGTGCCTGAGTCAATACCCCTGCTCTTCTACAGCGTGCCTGAGTCAATACCCCTGCTCTACTACAGCGTGCCTGAGTCAATACCCCTGCTCTACTACAGCGTGCCTGAGTCAATACCCTGCTCTACTACAGCGTGCCTGAGTCAATACCCCTGCTCTACTACAGCGTGCCTGAGTCAATACCCCTGCTCTACTACAGCATGCCTGAGTCAATACCCCTGCTCTTACTACAGCGTGCCTGAGTCAATACCCCTGCTCTACTACAGCGTGCCTGAGTCAATACCCCTGCTCTACTACAGCGTGCCTGAGTCAATACCCCTGCTCTACTACAGCGTGCCTGAGTCAATACCCCTGCTCTACTACAGCGTGCCTGAGTCAATACCCCTGCTCTACTACAGCGTGCCTGAGTCAATACCCCTGCTCTACTACAGCGTGCCTGAGTCAATACCCCTGCTCTACTACAGCGTGCCTGAGTCAATACCCCTGCTCTACTACAGCGTGCCTGAGTCAATACCCCTGCTCTACTACAGCGTGCCTGAGTCAATACCCCTGCTCTACTACAGCGTGCCTGAGTCAATACCCCTGCTCTACTACAGCGTGCCTGAGTCAATACCCCTGCTCTACTACAGCGTGCCTGAGTCAATACCCCTGCTCTACTACAGCGTGCCTGAGTCAATACCCCTGCTCTACTACAGCGTGCCTGAGTCAATACCCCTGCTCTACTACAGCGTGCCTGAGTCAATACCCCTGCTCTACTACAGCGTGCCTGAGTCAATACCCCTGCTCTACTACAGCGTGCCTGAGTCAATACCCCTGCTCTACTACAGCGTGCCTGAGTCAATACCCCTGCTCTACTACAGCGTGCCTGAGTCAATACCCCTGCTCTACTACAGCGTGCCTGAGTCAATACCCCTGCTCTACTACAGCGTGCCTGAGTCAATACCCCTGCTCTACTACAGCGTGCCTGAGTCAATACCCCTGCTCTACTACAGCGTGCCTGAGTCAATACCCCTGCTCTACTACAGCGTGCCTGAGTCAATACCCCTGCTCTACTACAGCGTGCCTGAGTCAATACCCCTGCTCTACTACAGCGTGCCTGAGTCAATACCCCTGCTCTACTACAGCGTGCCTGAGTCAATACCCCTGCTCTACTACAGCGTGCCTGAGTCAATACCCCTGCTCTACTACAGCGTGCCTGAGTCAATACCCCTGCTCTACTACAGCGTGCCTGAGTCAATACCCCTGCTCTACTACAGCGTGCCTGAGTCAATACCCCTGCTCTACTACAGCGTGCCTGAGTCAATACCCCTGCTCTACTACAGCGTGCCTGAGTCAATACCCCTGCTCTACTACAGCGTGCCTGAGTCAATACCCCTGCTCTACTACAGCGTGCCTGAGTCAATACCCCTGCTCTACTACAGCGTGCCTGAGTCAATACCCCTGCTCTACTACAGCGTGCCTGAGTCAATACCCCTGCTCTACTACAGCGTGCCTGAGTCAATACCCCTGCTCTACTACAGCGTGCCTGAGTCAATACCCCTGCTCTACTACAGCGTGTCTGAGTCAATACCCCTGCTCTACTGCAGCGTGCCTGAGTCAATACCCCTGCTCTACTACAGCGTGCCTGAGTCAATACCCCTGCTCTACTACAGCGTGCCTGAGTCAATACCCCTGCTCTACTACAGCGTGCCTGAGTCAATACCCCTGCTCTACTGCAGCGTGCCTGAGTCAATACCCCTGCTCTACTGCAGCGTGCCTGAGTCAATACCCCTGCTCTACTGCAGCGTGCCTGAGTCAATACCCCTGCTCTACTACAGCGTGCCTGAGTCAATACCCCTGCTCAACTACAGCTGCCTGAGTCAATACCCCTGCTCTACTACAGCTGCCTGAGTCAATACCCCTGCTCTACTACAGCGTGCCTGAGTCAATACTATTGGAGGCTGTGTGGTCCAGTGGTTAAAGAAAAGGGCTTGAAACCAGGAGGTCCCTGAGTTCAAATTCCACCTCAGCCACTGACTCATTGTGTGACCCTGAGCAAGTCACTTAACCTCCTTGTGCTCCGTCTTTCGGGTGAGATGTAATTGTAAGTGACTCTGCAGCTGATGCATAGTTCACACACCCTAGTCTCTGTAAGTCGCCTTGGATAAAGGCGTCTGTTAAATAAACAAATAATAAAATAATAATAATACCCCTGCTCTACTACAGCGTGCCTGAGTCAATACCCCTGCTCTACTACAGCGTGCCTGAGTCAATACCCCTGCTCAACTACAGCGTGTCTGAGTCAATACCCCTGCTCTACTACAGCGCGCCTGAGTCAATACCCCTGCTCTACTACAGCGTATCTGAGTCAATACCCCTGCTCTTCTACAGCGTGCCTGAGTCAATACCCCTGCTCTACTACAGCGTGCCTGAGTCAATACCCCTGCTCTACTACAGCGTGTCTGAGTCAATACCCCTGCTCTACTGCAGCGTGTCTGAGTCAATGAGGTGATCAGCGAGCTAGATCAGAGGAAGTACTGTGCTGTCTATTATCAGCAGTGGAGTTGCTGCAGCAGGGAAGCACAGGCTGTTTTTTTTTTTTTTTATAACAGTGGTACTGCAGAGACTGAGACAGTTAGTACTGCAGATTGGAATTAAATACAATTTGTGTTCTAGTGAAGACGCCCAGGTCGATACTACCTTTCATGGAATGTGTTTACATGCCGTTAAGCCTCATACACCATCCATGTTAACTGTGTCAATGTGTGTGTGTGTGTATGTTTTATGTATAGACTTAAAAATACTATTATATATATATATATATATATATATATATATATATATATATATATATATCCTTATTTACTGACATAAAAACGTTTTGTAGGGAAACTGAAAAAGAAAATCAGAAATCAGCTTCAAATATGCATACAGACACTCCTCCCTGCTTAGTGGTGAATCGCACGGCTTGTTTAAACAGATAATGGATGATGCACATTGCTGGCCCCCTGCTACCCAGGTGTCTGGTTACCTGCTCCATTGTGTTTGGTCATCAATGATTCATACATTAAAACAGAACAGGCCATCAGGATGCTCTTGTGTTTGCGGTTTCTCCTGCCTGGTAATCACGAGAACATAGTATTATCAACATCATCATCATCATCAATCATTTCTGTGTCTACAGAGTAATACCCGAAGACAATAAAGCACATAAGAAACGTTTGGGAACGAGAAAAGGCCATTCGGTCCATCAAGGCTCGTCCCTTGGTTAGCACATCATTCTCCCCTACTGGGGGGCGGAACTAATTTAAAAGCACAGAATCTAGTCTTTTTTTTTAATGTTCCCAGTGTTTTAGATCCTACTATTTCATCAAGATGAAAAGTGGAATTAAAAGTATTCAAGCACATCTTACTATCAACACTCAAGGAAGACAAATACCATCTGGGCGCCTTACAGGTAATGGACGGTCCAGCATACTGGATAAAATGGGTTAAATCCAGCTCAGAACAGAAGGGTATTCTCAAAAGCAAATCGACAATGGTACAATCTCCCCAAGTTGTGTTTTTTTTCCTCTCTTTCAGTTGGAGTGCCATCCGTCTTTCACCAGATTTTAATCTCCCAGGCTTAGTCTGCTGGCTTTGATTAAGATCCCTGAAGCTCATATTCTCACAAAGCCTAAGCCACTGAAATCCTTCAAAGATGTACAACAATTAACCTCCCAGGGATTTCCTCCCCAGATTACGCAGAGCAAAACCAAACTAGGCGGTCGCGACTGCAAATTAATGAAAGTCTTTTATTACGGCAAAATAAAATCAAGCACGTGGGTTAACTCAAATATAATTCAGAGGGCTCCGGGTACCCTAAAGTGCCACAAAACGTTTTCAGCTTTAAAAATTCAAACCCTGTGTAGAATAAACCGTGCTAATGCCTGCAATCGTACCCTGCAGATTATCTGATAAATTAAACATGTACTCTGACACTGAAAGGCACTTAACACAGGGGAGGGCATACTCGCTAAGAGAAACTCTACAGGAACCAGGCTGTAGAATGTTATTGGCGCCCTGCTGACTGTGCTGATAAACCTTAACCAACAGCACTCATAATTCATCCGTTTTTAACATCAAAGCCTAAAAAACGGTTCTTCTTAGCCATATATTTGTTTTCCTTAATTGCCACGATCTGTTTTATAAATTCTGCATCCCATTCTCGTATGCAGTTTCATCTAGGAGTAATCTTATTTGATTCCCTGTAGGAAATCCGGATCTAATCTAGGAAAGCAATTGGAAAAACAAAGGCTAAGCACCGCGCTTGGCATGGAAACAGACCCGCTACACCAGCTTACACTGCAGGCCACTCTTCAGAAAATATAAATGTCACTGCAAAATGAGGAAGGGTTTATTTTTAGTTGCAGGTTTGATTTGATGCAACCGCTTGAGTTACAGAGAGTTTCCTACACTCTCTGTGTCACAGTGACGCAGAATCAGCAGTTTCAAGTTTCCGAGTACGAGAAGCTATGGGAAGAAAGGCGGCTCTGGAGTCTCTTGAAATGACTCTGCAGAAATTGAATCGTCTTTTTTTTTTCTGGGCATCACTCAGAGTTATACCGACTATCTTACTTTGTTTTTTTTATTTATTTTTTACCCCCCCCCCATATCGGCAGCATAGAGAGGACTCGTAGCAGCATCAGATGAGTTCAGTAAGGGAAAAGCTTTACATCACAAGAGACGTCCTCAAATCTCTGACACCTTCTGCTGAACACATTCACTGACATCCACCATGCCAAGGGGGTGCATAATAACCACACAGTACCAGAAAGGTTACAAATATCTGTATAAAAACTGAGAGAGTTAAACAGATGACAGCCGCACGCAATCCAGAACGTCTACAGGGCGCTAGGAGCGTACGATCAAAGGTTGGTGTGCAAACTGAAGGCAGGTATTGTGTGCACCATGTGTGACTGACAGACGGACAGACAGACAGGATTAGCACATAAGAACACCTTTTTTAAAATTAGGACCCTAAAAAAAATAAAAAATAAAATTATTATAGATGCAGTAGGCTATTTCAAATATGTAAAACAACGGTGTATCTAAATACATGAATCCTGCCCGGGTTTGATTCACAGTCTCTCTAGTCTATCCTTCCCTGGCTTTTACAGTCCGCTTACTGGATTGCAGGCATGCTATTATAAAGCATGTCATGCAGATACAGGGGATCGGGTATCACTTTTCCCGTAATTCCACTTGTCACATGACCTGTAATAATCGACCTCTGTGTTTAGCTTTGGGATGCCATAGACCGTACCTGCTAGCTGTGCTAAGGAATAGGGCTTTTGAAAGTGCATTTTGCATGCATGATTTGTGCTTTACTGCAGATGTATTCACTGAATCAGTCAATGCAGACGGGTTGCATTACCTGGGTGTTAATGCTGCCCCACTGACTGGGAAGGGCTTAGATCACAAATACTAAATTAAAAAACAAAACTACTACGCTAGATTTTAGCATAGAAAATGAGCGAAACATCCGTGTGTGTATAATGCTCTGTAGGCTGCGGTGAATATTTGTTCCATTGCATTGCACAAAAACAAATAGAGTTTCCTTCATTTTAATAGGCAGGAGGGTCCTTTCAAGTCCAGTAATTTTAGAATTGTTTTTTTTTTACGCATTAATAAGTACGTTTCCCTATTTAGAGCTCCCACTCTGTTTCCTTGCTCGCTCCACTGAACCGTTTACACATTCAGATTTCAGTGAGTTTCTGCACTGAATACAGAGCTCCCTGCCTCAAAATATAGCAGTTCAGCAGTACAGTTGGGTTTTTTTAAACGTAGTGTTCCAGTGCTGTACAGATGTTCTGTGTCGTTATCCGTTTGTGCTTCAGCTTTATTTGCATGATTGCCTTTACCTTGTTTTAATCTCCTGTTCCTCTCCAGTCTCTCTACTAATGTACCAGCTTTACAGCATTTTTTTTTTTTTTTTTAATGTATTCTCATTCTGTTGATCATTAATGAACATTTCTGTACTGTGGGTCGAGCGATTGAAAACAAGACATTCTGTGTTTCAATTGAAAGCGATGGTCTCGAGGAGCTGAATGGGTCAAAGTTCAAGTATATTTTCCTCTAGAGGAATTATCACTTTTTGATGTCACTACTGTGGTATTATGCTTTTTTTTCAAATGGCTCAGGATGCAAATATAGACTTCATCCATGTATATATATGTATATATATATATATATAAAAGAAAAACAAATTAGATAATGTACAATACAGAAGAATAAAGGAAAATAAATGAATAAATAGATTCAATACTATGATACTAGAAATGACATCACAAACACAAGCATAGATTTAAATACAGTCAGCACTCGGATATCCGTTACCCAGATACATGTCAGCGTCACCAATCAAACTCTACCAACATAAGATTTGGACAGAATAAATCTACTGCCCCCTTGTGTTGACTGCTGGGAAGTACATACAAAGGCATGCCTTTCCTAGGGGAGAAAAGCACTCCTGTGATTTTATGATGGATCATTTTGAATATTAGCACAGCAGGAGCTATAAACTGGACCGTGGTCCTGCTGAGTCACCTTTTTCTGTTTTACTTTCTGTGATCAAGAAATCAGAAACACATTGGAAATGCATATAATAAACCAAATGAATGCAACAAAATAAAATGTTATATGGATGGTACACTGCTGAATTAGCATCATTGAGGTGCTGAATTAGCAACTTAAATGAGCATATCTGCAGCTTGTATAAAATTATAGCACTACTCTAGGTTTTCTTCAAAAAGGGAGTTTTCTTTTTTTTGGCTACAAACAGTTGGATAGAACAACAGTGCCATCTGCTGGTGATGCATGACAAAATAAAAAGCAAAAATAATGATGGTACTAATACAAAAAGAAGACGACGAGTATTCACTACCATGCAAATAAAAAAAAAATCAATAATAATAATAATAAAGAAAATCAATAGCGAAGCTTTATTACAGCTCTTACAAGACGCTGAGTGATGCGTTCCACAAATCACCTTGACTTTAGGCAGCGAATTGGCTTTTTAAGAAGCTACCAGGAAATGGTAATTAAACATGGACAGTAAGAGGACAGGCTCTCCTTACAGAAAGACTCCCTCCCTCCTCAAGTATTTCCAGAGCCACTGAGAGTGCAGGGAAGTGTATGAAGCTGACAAACAAAAGAATATGATAATCTGTGATTATTATACAGTATAATACACTACACTCCACTCCAATCCTCCAATGCAGTAAAATCAAGATTCTGACCATTTTCAGGTCTCTTATACTCACTTTGCGCATGCAGTGTCAATGTAATTGCAATTATATTTACTTGTAATTTTGGGAGTTGCTAAAACTTAATTTTAGTGTAAATAAACAATCTGTGCTGTCTCAGCTATTAATGAATGCAAGTAAAGTATTCTCTTCCATTCAGGGGCGCAGGGGTAACAGTAAGACATTATATTGAATCAAGGGTCTAGCAATGGGTCAAACTCACTAAGTATTTATTCCACGGCTGCATTTGCAACTGGTAATGATGCAATAATTAAAATAAATAATGTAGTTCTCAGTGCATTTACAGATTTGCTATTCATCCTTACTTTGTAACATTACCAGTTTATATCTTTATAGATGCTGTGAAAAAGTGGGTTTTTATGATGGATGCATGAATGCATGACAAAAGTGTTCACTGAATAGCACAACAAAAGCTGTTAAAATAAAGTGCATTCATTTCACTGCTCAATTAGTTTATATGTATGACAAAATAAATACACGAAACTGCATTGATGTTTCTAATGTTGCACCTTGTTCAGATTCAGAAAACCATTATTAGAATGCAATGGAATAGATGTGTAAACCCGGGTTCAATGGGGTGTAACAAACACAATGGCCATGAATGAAGTAACAGCCGGTTAGATGTCTGAATGCACACTGTTAAACAAATCTCCCGAGGCATGTGAACCCATCCGATAGCCCTGTGACGGGGGGGGACACGGTCCGCTCGGCAACGCAATAGGCGCCATCTGTCTGTGACCAAGAGTGCGTCTCTGACTGCATTTCATTAGCTTGGGCAATGGTCTGCTGCTTTCCTGATCATTAAAGCACACTGAACGTTTTAAAATCCCTGTGTGTTCTGGAAGGTTCAACAAAACAGACAAAAAAAAAAAAAAAAAACGCTCTGAAGATGCCATTTATAACCCCCTGCCGCAGCATGCGGTGCGAGAAGCGACGCACTGCAATGGCAAAAAGGTTGCAAGGAAGGAGGAAGCCTGTGCCCCTGTCCTGTGTGTGTAAAAAACAAACGGGACAGTCAACTAAGCCTTCACCGATAAGAGTAGACTGCAGATACACTAGGTTTCGATGACTCTGCTTTGCCATATACCCAGAGACACCAAATTCAGTGCCAAACAGACTCCGCCAGCTATTTTAATCCCAACAGGTAACAGTGTTGCAATCACTGTGCAGTATCGAATGCCATCTCTAGTTCCAGACACATTAGTCTCTGGTTCCACTTCACTTAGCAATTGCTTTGCTAATGATCTCTAATGCAGAGTCCTGGGACTGTAAGCAGTCAGGGGATTGTCCACATTACGAAGGCGCATGTAGACTTACTAACCTGAAGAGGTCTGACTGCAGGTTTAATGTGATTTGCAAAGGAAACACACACACACACACACACTCAGCAATGCTCAGGTCAGGTGAGTTACCCATCCTCTGGTGAATAAGTAATGATAAGGACACTGCAGGCTCATTAACCCCGGGACTGTCTTTTCCTTGACCTGTTTTACCCCTTTGAAAGAAAGCAGCTGATCAAAATACAACACGTTGTTAGGACAAGAGACTCAATTACTGATAGAAGCCCTTCCGGCAGTCACAGGACCCATCTTCTAGAGGAAGTATAGAGTTCCCCTCGGGAGCTATTTACTATGCACACCACTGAAGAAACGAGAGCGACACAGTATCAGTGAGAATAGTGTTAATCATAGAACAGGACAAGGCGTCTAGCAGATAGGAAAATGAAATATTTACTATGGACGTTGTTGCATCTTTAATGGAACTACCATCGGATAGATTTGCAGAAATGAACTTGTCTATTGCCCCCCATTCTTATCCCCCCCATCTGTGTCCAATCAATGTACATTTGCTAAACAATATACTGAAGACAGGAGTTGTTTGAAGATGGCGCTCACATAAAAAAATGGATTTTATTTTTGGACATCACTTGAAGCCGAAGTCCCATCTTACAGACCCTTATACTTTGCATGACACACTTATTTGCTTTTCCAATTTTGCATTCACTGGTTTTACTGTAAGTGGTGTACAGAAACCAGGCTCCGAGGCAGAAACCCTGGGATCCTTTAAGAGCCGACTTGACAAAGTTCTGAGATCAATCAGCTACGAGGAACCGGATGATCGCTGATGGACCGAATGGCTTCTCCTTACGTTCTCATGCTCTAATGTACTGCACTTGAGTAAATGTTAAACCAAGACCTGTCTACACTGTGGACAAGAATGATCCCATCGTACTGTAGGTCTCTGACTTACCTTTCACATAATACCACAGATCCTTGCTGTAGTGGTTATATTTATGAATTTTGCAAACAGGTAGTGGATAACTGGTGCCATCTCTGCATTAAGTGGTTAAGATAAAACAGCCCACTCTACACAATGTGGCAGGTGACAAGCGTCTCTGAGACCAGACCCCCGAAGTCTAACTGTTGCTCATTGGAACTACCACCACATCAGACACGAATGAGTGATTGAAGCACAAGCCGACATTAATACAAATAATTAAATACTTCCCTTTGTTGCTGTCTGATTTATAACCTTTGTAACACGACTACTACACTTGCTTACAGTATCTATGCGGCCGCACTCTCCCCATCTCCCCAGTGTCAGAGAATCAGCTGGAGCTGGTGACACTGCACAATGTGTTCCGTTTTCATGCCTTTATTTCCGTGCTGATTCTTGCAATGTTTTTTTGGTAAAGATTCTCTCGCATAAAAAGAAACGATAACTTTCCTCTGAAACTGATGGGCGTCTAGACAAGAGCCAAAACCTTCCAACCACATGCAACGGGGAAAATATTTTTATGATCAAACGAGACACAAGGGAATCGGCTCACGTTTATACAGCACCTTCCATGGATCCATTTCAAAGAAGAATTGGATTACTTTATAGAAGCCCTTGTTCAATCTTCAAACATGGGCTTTCACTGTGCTTCATAACACTCTGCCTGCTTTCACTGTGCTTCATAACACTTTGCCTGCTTTCACTGTGCTTCATAACACTTTGCCTGCTTTCACTGTGTTTATTACACTGACATTCTTTCACTGTGCTTCATAACACTCTGCCTGCTTTCACTGTGCTTCATAACACTTTGCCTGCTTTCACTGTGCTTCATAACACTTTGCCTGCTTTCACTGTGCTTCATAACACTTTGCCATGCTTTCACTGTGCTTTATTACACCTTTCCCTGCTTTCACTATACTTTATCACACTTTGCTATGCTGTCACTATGGGGATACCCGGTCCCCCGACGCTTACCTATACCTCATGCCGGTGCGGTACGCCACGCACTCCTCCAGCGAGAGCCCGTTCATCTTGAGGAACTCCTCCATGTTCTTGGCCTGTGCGGCCGCCCGCACCTCCCTCTGCCGCTGCAGCTCCCCTGCGTCGGCCTGGCGCGGCTGGCTCAGCCCCGGCTCCGAGTGGAAGTGATGGGTGCCGCTTCGCAGGCTGTTCTCGCTGTATGACATGGACAGCATCTTGCCGCCGCTGCTGCTGCTGCTGCTGCTTCTTTTGCCGCCGCTGCTGCTTCCCGATGGTTTTGGTATCTGCGGATTTTCAGCGGGGACACTCTGTTTACGAGCCAGGCCCTGCCTCACGCCCCCAGGGATGCCCCTCACCTCGCTGTAGCTGAACATTTTATTTCTCGGCCGAGGAACGGCGAGCCAGAACGGGCCGTGTGTGTGGCATCTCTTTTAAACAGCACCCGGTTTATAAAACAGCTCGCCCTGCTCTGGAAGCTACACTATCCACCACCCCCACCCTCCCCCCAACACACCATGTGGCGGTGCATCCTGTAACCGGAGTCCTGCTCTGGCGCAGCACCTTGGTCTCAGTGTGACATGGAAAACAATACAGGAGCTTAACTGATAGGGCCCCCCCCCTTCCCCACCCCCCTGGGTTCGTTCAAGGATCCAGCGTGTAATTAAGACGCAAATCAAAAGGCAACATAAACCACACGCATGCAAAGAGCTTGCTGAGAGTGCGGTCGACAGAGGGGCTTTGCAGTGAGGCATGCAAAGGCATGGTTCGGGCAGGACTGGGTTTTGCAGTTTGGGGAGGGGAATGCTGCTGCTGCACAGGACAGTGCAGGGAGAATGCCATGCCAGGACTCTTGAGATCTGGCCAGCACCCGTTACTGTTATCCCAACTGAAGCTGTCCGCTAACTTGCGAAAGGCATTAATAGCCAGGCAGCAACCTGAGGCCAGTGAAAAGCCTATAGGATGACTTCCAAGGTTCAGAAGAAAGCACTTTATGTTGTGGAGTCAGTCCAAAAATGCTTCACTAACTTGAATCCATGCCATGAAGATCTGATCACCGTGACATCCAAGACATGTTGGGAATAATATGTCAAACAAGTGCTTCTCAAGACACAGCCTTTGATAGAGGTTGTCAAAATAAATAAATAAATAAATAAATAAATAAATAAATACAAAACAAAAAAGTGTGGTACGGATAGGTACACCTCCAATAAAACAAAATAGAAAACTACAGTATTTATAAAAGCAGGCAAAAAAATGAAAGAAATCGATACTTAGGTCATGGTTGAAACAAACTCCCTGACTGTTAGCAATCCCCCAAGGCCTGGAGTTGAAAATCACTGGAGTATGGAATTGGGAAACCCGAGCAGTCAAGTAGTAATGTGATTATATTTACATTACAAAAGGACATGTGTACAGTAAAAAACAAACAAGCCAGGGATTTGGAGTTTGCAACACAATACGGTACAGAGGCTGACCCTGAATGTTCCCGTTGAGCTGCGGTTGGCTGGGTTTTGGGGTTCAACCCAAGTTACCTTCCCAACGACAATTAACAAAGGGTTCCTGCGGTCGCCCCTGTCTTCAGACGCAGCGTCCCCTCGATATTTCACAGCTTGTTAATTCACTCATTTAGATCATTCGCTGTTGGGCTATGTTGACAGGAAATCATGCTGGCTATCAGTCATTTTAATACTACAGATTTAAAAAAAAAAAAAGTATGCATGTTATGTTTGACTGAACTGAAATCTAGCTGTGCATTCAACAAACTATTTATGCACCCACAGTAATGAATATCAGGGCAAGAAGTCGACAAAGAAATAGATCTCATTAACTTTGCAACTAGATCCCCACACCCCGCCTTAACCTTTAAGGAAGGAGGGATAACTGCGATATCAACTCCTGTTACCTTATTATTGAACTGAAGCCACTTATTTAAAAAAAAACAAACAAAAAAAAACTAATTTTACAAATAGGACACAACTGTCTTAAAAGACAGAGAGAAATCCGAAAGCGCTTTACATTAAAATCAAAGAGATAATTTATGCGTTAAACAGGCTTTTTATAGTAAATCCAATAGTTTATTTTATGAAGGTGGGTCTCTGTGACTTAAGTACACCAAAGAAATGCAAGTCCCCTTTACAGATCAGCGGGAGATCAGGATTTCGCTATTATTATTATTATTTATTTCTTAGCAGACGCCCTTATCCAGGGCGACTTACAATTGTTATAAGATATCACATTATTTTTACATACAATAACATTTTTTTTACATACAATTACCCATTTATACAGTTGGGTTTTTACTGGTGCAATCTAGGTAAAGTACCTTGCTCAAGGGTACAGCAGCAGTGTCCCCCACCCGGGATTGAACCCACGACCCTCCAGTCAAGAGTCCAGAGCCCTAACCACTACTCCACACTGCTGCCCCTAGTTAAATAATAATATTGGAAGGTCTGGGTATCAGCTGCTCCCGAACACACTCCCCAATCAGACTCCCTTCATGGTTTCTCCCCGGCCGTTCCACTGTACTGTAAAGCACAGCAAAGCAGCAGCAGCAGCAGCAGCAGCCATGCAATGGCATGTCAACCTCTCCTGCACGACACATCATTATTATACATGGGAATAAAATCTCAGAAACTCACCCTATTTCTTGGAGGACGGCTCATGAAAGAGGATTTGTTTCATGCAGCTCTTATAAATCCAGGGGGAAAAGAAAAAGAAGGCACTACTAATTTCCAAAGGGAGGGTCTTAAGGAGGAGCATTAAAACCAATTAGCGAATAAAAACCATGTTCCCCTTAGATTATGCTGCTTCGAAGAGGAAATCCACTTAGGCCTGGTGACTTGCATCTTTTGCAAACCACAGCAAATAAAAAAACAGTTCAATTATTCAAGGACCCTTTTTCGCTAAAAGCCTGCAATTGCTGTGTTCTGCAAAGAGCGCTGAAAGCATTTTCCCCTGTAATGAGGCACACACGCTATCTGAAAGGGTTCACATACTGTATACCCCACCCCACACCCCCACCCATGCACAGCAGGGCTAACAGGTTCCCAACACTCACCAGCTCTGTTGATCAAACACGCCACATGACATTATTTAACAGCAAGCGGTCCGTAAGCATTCCTATATTTAAGCAATCTGGAGAAACGCTGCTCTAAAACTGACCCTGCAAAATTACCCACGAAGGGTTTGATCTCCCTCTCTCTTTTAAAGGACAATCGATTACCTTTGAGCTGTGTGTTGAAAGCTGCTGCAGTTACATGGTAATGTGATTATTTTGACATTAGTAAAGGACACGTGGTCCCCGAGTGGCTCATCCAGTTAAAGCGCTGCCACTGGGAACGCAGGATGAGTCACACAGCTGGGACGGCGCCGGTTCGCGTCCGGGTTGTGCAAAGAAGACGAACTTTGCTGGGGACTCAGAAGGGGGCGTCAAATTGGCTCTGACGCTCCCGGGATGGGAAACCGGCAGGGACTCTTTCTCTTCATAGCGCAACAGCGAACCCTACTGGCCAGACACCAAGCACATTCAGAGTGGATAAGAGGCAGGGCTGGTCTCTGTTCTCCGGGATCAGTAGCCCTGCCTACCTCTGCTCTGGATTGCTCGGCGTAAAAGCGATTCTGGCTTCAGGCTTGTGAGATCGGAGGACGCTCACACTCCCTCAGAACGTCTGTGCTGTGTGGGGACTCGCTGCGGTGAGGAGAAAAAATTAGGGGGGGGGTAAGTGGGAAAGCGATTTTGCAGTGTCAAGACTTATCCAATTTAAACCACATATATTTTATCTGTATTTATTTCTATTGCTTGTTCTTTCGCTTTGCTTGCATCCCCTTAGCAGAGGCAGCAAGTCTAGTTGTGCAATTACAGCTGGTTTTTCTGTATTTGAATTATGAAACCCATAAATCCCAAACTACTGTACATAGAATAACGCACCTCTTCACCTCTAGAAATCACCCATTTCCAACACCCCCAAATGTGTACCCCTAGATAACAAGCCATGTAACAGGGTGGAGGCTGGGTGCAAACCGGTGACCCCGCGCACCGCACGCGGGCGTCTTAACCACTGTGCAAAAGAGCCGGGCTTGCCTGCATTTGTGGTGTTAGAGCTTTCAACCTCATCTCCCCGACAGAGGTCAGAATCTGGAACAGCAGTGTATCACACAACACTGCCTGTTACACCTCCACACTGATGCCTTTCAAACCACCGTCACCAATGCACACAGCCACCAGCCTGTACTCGGTCACAAGTGAGGTAACTGTATCTAAAGTACATGTTGTTTTCTACAGAGACCGGAGAATGAAGCTACCATGCAGCAAACCCAAGCTGTTACTTTAGACGCTTATCAACAGCCACTAACAACATCACCTTGGGTTTCAGATCACAAGATTGCACACACTTACAGGATTGGGAACAGTAGGAAGCTATTGTACACTGAAGAAGATTTTCCTCAATGGATGCAGGCAAGACACAGGGTTAAACTAATTAGATGGGACAGGGTTTTTTTTTTTTTTCCCTGCAGTTTTGTAAAGCTCCCCATCAGTGGTCTCAACACATGTGTTTTAAGACTGTCAGTCATTTTAGTTTGAATTTGGTTGCCAGTACACTTTTTCTCCACCACTTAAATCCTGCACAATCAGACAGTCTGTGTAAAGAGCAGTAACATCCATCCTAAGCACTGTAAGAAGACACTGATGGTGAAGCAAAGCAGTCAGGGATTAGCTAGCTGTATCAATATTTTAAGCTTAATAGGTCTAGGCTAATGAGTACCATGTTTTTAATAGGGGTATAACAATTCATTGTGATACAAACCTTATCCATTAGACAACGTCACCTAAGCTAGTTCGATAATAATCAGAAATCACACTTTGCATGTTTTATATAGCATTTATTTTTGAGTAATTAAATAGAAAAATCAATGCATGCATATTTAAATACAACGATTTGTATATCACTACTGTACTTTAAAACACACACACACACACCCCATCCAAACCCATTTATAAAAGACAAAGAGAACAGAGAGCAATCGATACCCCCTTCGAAACCGGAAAACTGGCCACTATGCGTTTCAGAAGAGAAAATGTTAAAAGGCAGTAGAGCTGAAATTGCGTTACACAATAAAGCTCATTGCGTTACACATTCGGATCTGTGTAGCTGTCTCAGCTAAATGCAAGATAATTGGCACACAACGTGCCCCTCCTCGTTGGTGTACTGGGCAGCATGTGGAATGGTACCAAGTACATAATGGCAGATGCGTTTTAATTCAAAATGTTTCACCGGGGTAGCAGAAAAATGGAATTAAATAAAAAACAGCCGTAGGACCGTACATTTCAGAACATTAAGACATGTATATCAGAACAAATACAAGTCGTTCATTACTGCACTGAAGTAGTCAAATGAAGCATGCAGTATTTTCTGTCCACTTCACAGAACACAATCACCTTGTGACATCTAGTGGCTAGTGAGACACAAGACCGCACTGGAGGGTTAATCCGAGCGATTTCTAACCTGCTGGCCACTGCTGCAAACTGACACATTGCTGCATTGTTGAGTCGTTCCTCGAAACTGCGCATGTAAAGCTGCTATCGTACAGGAAATTCAGCATTAAAGATGAATTAAAAATAGTACTGCTAAAATAACACCAAAAAAAGAATGCAAGAGTAAAATGACCAGTCACTGGATTAAAAAATGACATCATAAAGCAAACCACACTACGAGCCAGTTTCACAAGCGGTCACGCGCAGGATGTCACTTTATAAGTATTTTTGCAACTCTTAGAAGAGGTAGCGCAAAGAGAGACCTGCACTGAATGAGATCAACTACAGTACATGTTGGTTACAGGTCTGATAATAACACACATTAACCCTCCTAGTTTTAATACATCAAATACAGGGATAAGGCAAGAGAGAGAGATACGAAATTCAGTTAATCTACCCAAAAATTTCATCCGGATACATCCGAATGGAATTTGAAAATGAATGAATAATTTAAAAAAAGAATACAAAATGAATCCGTAATTGTTTATAGAGTTTAGAAATGCAGAACAGACTTATAAAACTGATCTGGATGCGGATTGTTGACCTCTTTTTAGTTTCTCAAAACAGAAAGAAGTGTAAAAACACACACACATGGGCGACGAGCGCAGCCCCGGGGCGTTGCAGGGGTGCAAAGCCCTCCCGCACATGCAGAGCGAGAGGCATCAGTGTGTTAGGCTGGGAGAGAAAGCAGAGAGGTACCTGTAGAACTGAAGCTGCCGCTTGGGACTCCCATATCGAGCACTGTGGCCAGCGTGAGAGAAGAGAAAAGAAGAGAAGAGAGGGTTTGCACATCACAATGGAGGGAGACATGGGTTAGAACACTGCAACTCACCGTCTCATGCATCCACACCTGCACTGCACCTCTGGTACATTTTACATGATGGCAATGACAAGAATGTGGACTCTTAATACTTACTGAAAAGTTTCTATAGGACAGGCACACAAGCGCATACTAGAATGTAAAGGCTGGGAATGAATACCGAGTTATTTTATTATTATTTTGTTTTTTAATTTAGTGATCTTGTAGCACAGTCTAGTGGTTAAACTGCATAATTACAACTGGTCCTTTTTTTATATAATGCAGAATATTCGTTATCTAGTAAATCATCGCCACACTGAACTGAATATACTGTGTATAAAAAATAAATAGGAAGTACTGTACATCCAACTGTCTCTGGGATTCTTATCATGTCATGTTTCATTGAAGGTTATATGGGTGAATCCACCACCCTCTCTCCCTCCTCATCCACCAAGAACCTCGGTGTCACCCTCAACCCCTCCCTCTCCTCCTCTCAGCACAGCACATACGTACCACCTGTTCTTACTGGACTTTAATCACATAAGCAAATATTTACTAGAAGTTTTAACTGCTGTGAGCCGAACTCCCACTTTCTTATTTACTGTATTCTTTATTTTGCTCTTGCTTGAATTTGATCTTATTGTACTTTCAAAACTGCTCTTATCTGTATTCTGATATTCTGTAATGTGATATTTTATAATGTGATACTTTGTACTGTGATATTTCTGGATAAGAAAGTCTGCTAAGAAATAAATAATAAAGTAAGAAAACACTGGTGATGTGGCTGCAATTTGTAACTACAATTAGGCCTTTTTTATTGCAAGGATTGTATGAGAAATAAAAGAGGGTTATTAATAATTTAGTCATTTATCAGGCGCTTTTATCCAAAGCGACTTACAGAGACTAAGGGGTGAACTGTGCATCAACACCTGCTGCTGCAAAGTCATTGACAGTAGGACCTCGGTTTTTACGCCTCACCCGAAGGATGAAGCTTTAAAGAAATCAGTTCCCAGCATGAATCAGACTGTGTTTAGCTGTGTGTGCATGCCTGTACATGCGTGTGCGTGTGTGCGTGAGCGCTCACCTGTAGATCATGCCTGGGGAGCCAGTCTGTCGGAGCGAGAGCCGAGCTGGGGAGTCGGTGGTCATTTCAGGATACATGGAGCCACCCTGGTTGTTTGGACAACCTGCAGTAGATTCACGCACTCACCTTGCAGGATATCTGATAAAAAACAAAAGAAAGAAAGGAATACAAATGAAATAAATCCCCCATTGCACTGAGCAGTCCAAGATCAGTTCTAATCGAGGTCTGTGAAACCAGCCGTCTAGGTTCCAGTAGGCTGCTTCAGCTAAAAACTACCTTTAGGGAACGTAACCACACCGTACTGTCAACAAGGCATGCATCAGCTGCTCTGTAGTCACGGACGATCACAGCGGTAATTCCATGACAAAATAAACAAAGACATATTGGGAAAACAAGGTCGGCAAAGCACAATACAAGTGAAGAATGAGATCGATCATGCTAAACTTTCACAATGGGTATCCAGTACAATGGAGCAGTGAAGCACCTGCGTTCTGGAGGTATCTGCGTACAGCAAAGAGCTCATTGTGACAGACATGACCCCCAGTGACTCCTGGTACAGCACATGGTCTGTGACCTGACTGCCTCGCTTTTCTCTTGAAACTTTACTCTCTGGCTGTTGGGCAACTCATTTGTTCCATTTATAAGAAGCTCATGTTACAAACACAAACACAGCGACACTGAGACATGGTCCTGGCAGGTCAGGAAACAGACCTGTTCTTTTACACTGAAACCAGATTACAAGGGGGGGGAACAGGCTGTCCCTTGCTGAACCCTGAGCTGGAGAGAGAAAATCAACACCTACAGATAATGTGACTGGGTGAACTCTGTCTGAACTCTGTCAGATGTGCACACCGACCGCTCCAGCCACTCAACTGCTCCGGGGCTGAGGACAGGCTGTCGACAAGGACCACAGCTGCTAACTAGGGGGAGACTTGCAGTGCAGTATAATGAAGTGGTGTTTAAAAAACATGGATGCTGTACCACCTACCACCTCATCACTAACTTTCAGCACCCAAAATCTTGCTCAATTGCCTTTGAAATCAAATCAGTGACTAGATGTGTTAGTTTGTCACATCAAAGTCATTGTTTTGAAACGCTGATATATAGATCTATTCATAATATATATCTTTCTTTTCAGACCCCATTGGATTTGCACAGTGCAGTACGTCGACTGGATAATTACTCATTAAACCAACTCCTCCAGGGGGCCTTTGTCAATTATAACTCATTAGCACACGCTGCATTTAACATGGTCTTCACTTTTAGCCTTCGTAAAGAAAAAAATCCAAAGGCGACTTTTGTAATAAAACAATTCATTTCAATTCCAAAAGGACAAGCATCACATAAACTCAAAATCAAGATTTTCAGTGACAGTGTCCGGCAATCAGGGTCAATTTTAGACTAAAATGCTGCTGTAGCTTAGCTTCCTGTACACTGCCTTATCAGGGATGGAAATAAGAGCATAGAAGTGAGATGCATTCCTGAAGTTTAATTAAACACACCTGAACTTGACTAATCAAGCTTGTATTAAAGTCTTTATTTCCATCGCTGCTTCTGAGAAACCAGTAAAGATGCAAGAATTCTTAAATAATAATAATAATAATAATAATAATAATAATAATAATAATAATAGGTAACTGGAGATCTCCTTTCTTTTCTTATTTTGCCTTTTTAATGATTTACAAGAAACATGTTCTCTGGCTTGTGAGGCTTGTCAGTGCAATGACTGTCTTTTACTGCCTTCAATACCAATGCATAACTTTATTCCTTGATGTAAATTCATACTGGAGGCATGACAGTGGGTCTAATGGCTGGTTTCACAGACTCTGATTAGTAGTAATCCTGGATTACCTAATGTTACCTTAGGTAAGGCAGTCCATGGATACTGTCAAATCGGGGTCTGTGAAACTAGCCATGAAGGTTTATCCCTGCTGGTCTTGTGAAATATACCAGGCGTGGGGGTGAGGGGCAGCAGCATGGTTACAAACGAAGTTAAAACTTTAAAGAAACCGCACACTGAAGAATGCACTAGCTGTAACGTTGGCCTGCTTGGCTTAGCTTCTTTACATTAGTAAATTCTGCTTGAGTGTTTTGAAGTTATGGATGGTTACATATAAAACATGTGCAACAATCAAACTATATATAAAAAAATACTTCTAAAAATGATAATGATAATAATGCAATGTGGAGTAGTGGTTAGGGGCTCTGGACTCTTGACCAGAGGGTTGTGGGTTCAATCCCAGCTGGGGGACACTGCTGCTGTACCCTTGAGCAAGGTACTTTGCCTAGATTGCTCCAGTAAAAACCTGTATAAATGGGTAATCGTATGTAAAAATAATATGATATCTTGTAATAATTGTAAGTTGCCCTGGATAAGGGCGTCTGCTAAGAAATAAATAATAATGATAATAACATATGTTGCTCCCAACAGAGACATGGGCCAGCTTCCCCTACACTCTAGAAAAACCTAAAGCTAAATATCGCTAACTGGGAAATAAATATTGGTAACTGTCCATGCCCCGTACCTATTAAACTATCACTCAAACCCAGTCTAGCACAGGCTAGCTCTGACCCCAGTGTTAATCTAATCCATGTTACATTATAATAGATGCCACCAAATCCAGATTAATGGAGATATATACGGCAGGCGTTCTTGTGATCTACAGCGAGCCAATCCATCAGTCCTCCAACGCCTCTTCCCAGACAAGACACACACACCCGGCAGTGACTGAACTCAGACACCGTGGATCAGGGCTGCTAAAAATAGAAACCGCTGCTTGCGATCTAGCGGGAGTTCAGCCAGCATGATCCTTTACTGACACGGAGACGGGAAGGGCATCAATCATTTTTTGTTCAGCGCTTTAAAAAAAAATAAATAAATAAAAAAAGTATAGCACAGTTCCAAAACTGTCCCTTCATTCCTTCTCCTGTACCCGCAAAATATGTTTTTTAAGCTGTTCAAATACATTAGACTTTGATTAGTGGCAGGGCCCCCAACTGATAAAAATAACAACAATCAGGTAGCTAATTCCACTAACCTACTATAATTTAGTACTTGCCTGCTGCTCATTATAATGTACAAGCCATCTGTGTTTTTTTTTCCTCATCCTAAATTAAGCATGGGCATCAACTTGCTTTAGACTTCCATTTACATCTTATTAGAGATACCAAAAAAAAAACAACCTGAATCCAAATGATGGTTTTATTATTAGTGTGAAGGACAGAGAGGCAGTGACAGCCTAGTCGCACCATCAATCAGCCTTAATATGTACTAATCTTTCAATTTACTGCAGAGTGCCGTGCCGAGGCAATGAATTAATGGGAATCTATAGGAGTTGAAAAAGCAATAATAGGAACAAGATGAAACACATATTTGGGTGAATCAAGGCAACAGCGGATTGGCAAGGATTAGAGTTCAGAGAGTGAAGAGCCCCATGCGGGCCACATGTTCATAAAATCATACAAATCCGAATCTGCATTACAAACAGTGGTGCTAAAAGATTTAACCAGAGCCCTGAAAAAGGCTTTGTCGTCCTCTCGGGTCTTGTAATTTGAGTTAGTTGCCTATTATCTCCAGATGACTGGGTGAAGATTGAATTCTGCTCCCCCCATGTTTATAAATGTCTGGATGCTTCACACTTTTCCGGATTGCTCGGTGTGAAACCCTGTTTGGGACGCAGGCTCACATGAGCAGCTTGGGTAGGTAGCCAGCCAAGTTGGAGCGCGGACACCTTATGGCAGCCTCAGAGATCTCCAGTTTCTTTTGCATTTCAGCTTTCTCTCGCTCTTACAATTCTGTCAATCCCCCCCCAAACGTCATTTATGCATTGGATTCCATTGCATGATATCTTTCTGAGACGCTCATTTTTAAATTCCGTTATAACAACATAGTTATTTTTTTTTAACCCCTGAATACATTCCAAGTAGTTTTGTTAGGATATTTTAATACTGGTACTCGGCCCTATATGTTGCGGTTTTTTACAATTGCTACTGTAGGTAGACGCAAGTGTAATAAAGAACAGTCATTTCAAAAATGATTCTACATTTTTTAACAGTAATAATGCCCCATACTGGCACAATACACCAGCCTCTGTACTGTACGTATCCGCCGATGCTAGAACACCTATAAATACGAACCTCAACCTAGCCCTTGTTACGAGAGCCGCTGACACCAATCACCTTTTCAGCACCATGACAATCTCACGTTGCTTTAAACTCTGTGTAAATAACTTTCATTAAATATTAACTGCGCTGAAAACGGGAGCGGAGAGTAAGCCCGCACTGTCAAGGTGATTTATTCAAAACGACAAAGTGGTACCTGAAGAGCGAGTGTGGCTTACCTCCAGCCACAACGAAATGCATGGTGCATTAATGAACAAAATTACAGCGTACAGAGTCTGGTAGCTTGGCATCTAGCTTCCCAAACAACTGAACAACAGACATCTTAGAAGAATGCATGGCTCCAGTATAATCAGCCCTACTGGCATTATCTTGAAAACTCTAGTAAGAAACTGAATGTACTAATCTGCAGTTTCAGTGTATTAATATTATTATTATGGTTACATGATCCCAGGTACAGTACATCCGGGCTGTCAATGGCACATTACTGATTAGAGTTTTTATTTGTTTTTATTTTAATAAACTTGTAGAATATAGCATATAATTACTTAGAATATAGCAATTATCGAAGAACCAGCAGTACAGTAACTTTGATATGAAATTGCTCTTGTAAGCCGCAAGCAATAATTGATGTCTTTCAGCACTAATGGATTTGATTTGCTGTCTCCTGGGCCCTTATGTTTTTATGATGTTTATACTGTGATCATTCAGAGTGGTCCTGAGTGTCTTCGATCTAATATTGATTTGTATTTGTATTTGTAAGTAGCCTGTGTTTAAGCTGCTTTACAAGGTCAGCTATTCAGCAGGGACTGGCTTTCTCTTTTTAATGTCCTTGTTCCTAGCAGAGTCAGTGTACAGACACAAAGACTACCACTGACAGCGGTTGGATCCATTCCTGGTTTTATTAAGAGTTTAATAAGCTTGTTACCTACACTGAGGCCTCTTCGTTTGGGGTTTTTATTTTTGGTCACGTGATGTCTCCTTAAACGTTATATTCTGACAAAATGGAAAGAGACTTCCGGTGAAAAGTCAGTTACATATTTACAGTGTACAGTATATACCGGGCTGCCACAACACACAAACTACTGCACAACTTCCTAAGCAACCCTCAGTCAAAATGTTTTCTTGCAGGATATTGCAAAAGCTCGCCAAAGCCAATGATTGTGGTCAAAGCTCCTTTTCGTTCTGACTCAAGGAGGTGGCTGTTGGACCAGCATGTCGCAGAGGGAGGTGACAGTAGCACCTCCCTTCTCTTGCTTGTCTAATTTAACCCCCCCCCGCCTCGTATCGAAAAGTCTAAATCGTCTAAAGCAGAGTGGCTCTCACCTGCAGGCAGCAAACAGTAAAACTGAAACCCGTCACATGTGCCCAATCTCTGCCTGCCTCTCCCTCTCTCTTCCCCTGAGCGCTAATTCTAATGCTGTGAGACAGACAAAATGCAAGATGCAGGGTCATAAATCACAAGTCGTTTCCCACCCCCCCTCTCCCCCACATTGCAACAGACAGAGCAGGTTTCATTGGTGGGCAGAGCCACGCAGCAACTCTCTCATTGGTCACTGCCCAGCTGCAGAGCAGAGAAAGAGCCACAACTTTACTCAGCGATTCAGTCCTGAAGCACCTTCTCTCCCCGGAGCAGCCAAGTCACTTGCAGCGAGGAGACAGGAAGCAAGCAAGCAAGCAAGCAAGCAAGCAGCTGTAGCAGTACCAGCTCACAGACAGAAGAGACGAGCTCTACCAAGCACGAGGGATTAGGCACAGGACACAGGCCCAGGAACGTATTGACAAAACAAAAACACACACAGTATGTACAGTAAGAGAGACAGATGTCCATTTTTATTCAATCCCTCACATTGCAAAAAAAAAAAAAGTAAAAAAAATACACTGACAGAATAGCAAGAGCAGCCGGTTCGCCAAGTCAAATACCTGATTGGGCTGCAGTTTAGACTCAAGATCTCAAAGCACGCATCCACTAGGAAGACTGTTATCTCTTTGCAAAACCCAGCCATTTGCAGACGGTACACATAAACCACTCAGGCACATGTGCAGATGTATATATGGATAATATGAATGTACCATTCCCCTGTAGCTTTGCTACAGTGGGATGGATAGTTGTTGACAGTCAGTCAGTTTGAAGAGCTGGCTCTGAAGCCGTGACCCTAAATAAAAGCCACATCAGTGAGGGGGGATTGTTTCTTTGATTCATGATGGAAGCAATGTCAGGGACTACGAAGGGCAGCAGGCAGACAGGCAGTACTGCGGTAGTGCACCGAACGTTTTTACAGCGGTATTGATCCGAGAGGCTGCTGTATTAAAAAGAGAAAAGCGCAAAACACTTTTCAGCGACCTCTTTAACCACCTGCCTCCTCGGTTAGGCTGAAAGCAGTCTTGGGAAAACACCAACTTAATATATGCCTGTCAAGACATTAATTTGCAATCTGTACTTAAGCCCATCAATAACATTCAGGCACACAATAAGACGCGCAGGATGTTCTTTTAATGCATTCTGGAGAGGGTGCTTTGCGCTTTTTAATAGGCTCGTAATGCATGTTGATGATAAATAGCTGCTCCTGACTGAGAGCACCACTTAGGATGTGGGTTGCAGGGAGTAAAAAATAAAACCAGTGAGGTTCGGAGACCATGCTGGATTTAAAAAGCTGTGTCCTCAAATTGCTGTCGTTATCTTGCTTGTTGAACAGACAAACTGAATATCCTGGATGCCTATAAATGGAGATCTGATGTCCTATCAGTCACAGCTGGCTCCTCGCCACGGGCCAGAGTTAAAACTAACAAGGCAAATGTTCTGTTTACACTTGCTGTGTACTTGAAATGGAGTTGTCAACAGCGCTCTGAAAATGACATATATTCCTCACAATGCAGCATTGTTCCTTTTGATTAAAACAAAGCACAGAGTACTTATTAAAATTATCAATGTCAACACATGTTAACATCCTCATTGTTAACCCCAAATTATTGCTGACAAATAATAAAAACGTATTTATTCTTGTGATATAACCTCTCCTGAATGCATGTTTTATAATCCCCATGATCAAGAGCAGATTTAGGAAATAAACTGTTAACACAGCATTTGCATAACTAAAGCAAAACTGCCAGATCACATAATAAATAAATAAATAAATAAGCAGTGTACACATTACAGGGAGGAAAAGGGTGCTGAGTCAATTAATAAACATCAAGTCTCTACAGCAGAATCCATGACTTTGCCCAGGCAATGCAACAACTTACTTACTGCACCAAAAACATACTGGCGACACTGTATTCAGTTTTATCAATACAGCATTCATACCTGGACAAGATTCAACAGGAGCTGTTTTACACACTTCCAAAGAAAGATTCTTATAGAAACTATACACTGCATAATGCTGTCTTAAAAGGCTGAAGTCATGAAATAATTTATTCGATATACTAAGCTTGTTTCTGTAATAGATGTGGAATAACATTTATACAACTACCATTACATGTTGTCCCTGTTAATTTATTAGGTTTTCTGTAAAATAAAAATATTAAAAAAGTTAATTGATATATGCACTGTTCTGCAAAAGGATGTGTAAAGGAGACTCAAAACATTACCACGCATTCATACAGATGTATAAACAGTACATCTAGAATATCCTGCAATATAGCTAGATTGTAAGATTAAATTAAAGAGGATAGGACATGCATTAAACATGACAGGGATGCTACAGGGGAAGCAAAACCTTCCCCCCTGTGTAATATGGTATGCATAGATGCCTCTCTATGCAGCAGGAAAGATGGGGAGAGAGAGAGAGAGAGAGAGATAGAGGAGAGAGAGAGAGAGACAGAGAGACTCACAAGCAAGACTCCTGCTGCACTGCATCTGCTAGTTAAAAAAAAGAGAGAAAGAGAGAGAGGGAGAGAGAACACGAAAGAATCTTCCAACAAGACAAGAACCTTACCTACCTCTGTCCTTTCCTGTTTTCCCAGGTCGGCAGTCCCAGCTTGGCTAGTGATGGAAAGTCTTGGGAGGGTAAAAAAAATGGGAATCCAACAGGAAGGTGTGAAAAAAGGGGTGGGATAAAAGGCAGGGGTGGGATAAAAGGCAGGGATGGTGCCTGTGTTTGCTCGTGTGTGAGAGTGAGAGAGAGGGAGGAGAGAGTGTGACTCTGAGGAAGAGAGCAGTGCAGATGAATAAAAGGAAAAAGGTCTCCCCTTAGCACAGTCAGCACTAGAGCAGATGAGTGAAAACAGAGAGAGAGAGAGGAAAGAGGGAGAGAGAGGAAAGAGGGAGAGAGAGAGAGAGAGAGCGAGAGAGAGAGAGAGGAGAGAGAGGGGAGAGAGAGAGGGGAGAGAGAGAGAGAGAGAGAGAGAGGGAGAGAGGGAGAGAGAGAGAGAGAGGGAGAGAGAGAGAGAGAGAGAGAGAGAGGAGAGAGAGAGAGAGAGAGAGGAGAGAGAGGGAGAGAGAGAGGGGAGAGAGAGGAGAGAGAGAGAGGTTTCTCCTGATTTGCAAAAAAATATTAATAATAATAATCAGCTGATACTGAAGCTCTGCTAGACCTGCCTGGCTGAAATCCATGTAAAATATCACAGGGAGGGAGAGGAGAGAAAAAAAAATGTAATTACTGCAGCAAAACGACATCTTGATTAGGATTTCAAGCTTGACTGCAAGTTATACTCCTGCTACATAAAACAGCACAATATCAAACAAAAAATTGATATATATATATATAAATATAATCTCTATATAATAACTCCGTCTCAATACAGGTTGTACTGAACACAAGCCGAAACATTTTAAATTGCTATCACAGACTACTCCTCCTAACACCGTCTTGCTTGAGGAAGGAAACAACATTTTCACGCACGTCTCTGCTGCAAGTAAGCAGCAGTGACCTGGTATTAGAAGCTCTGCTCTCAAAATGAAAGGCCATGCATCTTAATGAAGGTCACATTAGCCCCTATCGAGACGTACTTGTCTTGACCTGAATATCACACATCATATTGCTGCTCTACTTGATTTCTGCCACTCAGCTAAATTCCTCTTGAATAGCAGGACTGGAGAGTGTCCTGATGTTATTTTATTATTTCTAGGGCTGCTAAAATGGAAACGTGAGGGACAATGGTACTGGATCCATAAGCTGCTATTCATTGCACTCAAGTAACTGGCGACTGTGACGTCATTGAAAAACGTTCTAGTGCTACTGTACAGTGCATTACATAATGTAATCAATACCTCATTATAAACTTATGTGTCGTTACAGGATGCTTAGACCAAGGACAGGCTGTTATTAAAAAAAATGGAACGCAAATAAATTAATGCATACTGCAGCATTTCTGTCAAAAGAATGACGGTCAGGTTTTGAAAAGGGAACAGCTTCTGCAACAGATGGCGGGATTCAGATTATTTTAAATCGATTTTAAGAATGACCAGTTTTTTCAATACGAAATGTACAGTCAGTTTGGCTAGACTGTTTGGGCTGAGGGCTGGGAGCCTGCAGATGCTGGTTTCAAATTCAACACAGACACAGATTTACAGCCCAACTCTGAGAAAGTCACTCCACCTTCAAATGTCTCCGACCACCGAGCTCCAAAACTGGATTCGGCCTGGACCCCGCACTATACGCAGTTTGATCTGAGGTGGATGAAAACATTTCTAATTAAATACACAAATACAGCTCTGGCCAAAACTTTAGCATCACCTAGAATTTTAGTATTGAGACAAAAAAAAAAAAAAAAAAAAAAACTATATGAACGTAATTTATATTTTATTTAACATCATGTAATCAAAGAAACTACAAAATGATATCGCAAAAGTATCGTGGAAGCCACAATACAGTATTTCACGTTAGATTTTGAATTATCAGATTTTTTCAATTTGTCAGTTTTTGGAAAACTACAAAGCGGTATGTAATTCAGTATGCTATCGTAACATTATTCAGCAGGTTTCACTCAACTTTATGAAGCAAAATGTGAGTTCATTCTATAGGGTGATGCAAAACTTTTGGCCACAGCTGAACATACATGAATACATAATAATACAAAATAAAAAAAACAGCAACTGAACTGCACGCCGTTTAATATAAAGTGACAAGCGGCCTTCATGAATATTCAACAACATGCATCGGAGAGCCTGCTGCAGCATGCAAACACATTTAGCAAACTTCATCTTTTTCAAGGTCAACAGCAAAAACAAATTGGGTCGCTGTGATTTTAAGGGTGAGGTTTTCCTTTGGCTGAATCAGACTAAACCCACCTTCCCTAAAACCATCTCACAGATCGTTCTCCCGTGCAACTGTCTCTCTTGTTAAAATGGACAGGACTGCCCTGAAACTGGCTCACAATATACCCCAAAACATTCAGTAGAACTTTTACATTGAAAATTACCATAAGCTTGGGCAGCTGTTTCAGTTAATGCAATCACTGTTTTAAAATGACCCTTTTTTGTATTTAGTGTTTAATGTTATATTTCAACTACACACATTTTAGTTAGATTTGCCTCTACCCTTTTTTTACAGTCTGTTCTATTGAAGCTCTAACCATTTGCTCTTTATGTAGCAATCGTCCACAATAACAATGATGTAACAGAGTAAACTTTTAAAGTTAATTAGAATAACTATCAGCTTGGGACTGCAGTGTGTGTGTGCGTGTTTACATTAGATAAGCAAGCGCGCCAGTAAATGTGTACCAAATGCAAGATTATGTATTTCTGACAATTCCTATAGGAATACACAATGCAGAAAATTTTTTGAATGATTTATTATCTGGGTTTACCATTAACCAAAAGCTTTTACCCACTCGGAGAGCTCTCATACGAGAAGAAAACGGTTCATTAATTAAAATCAGATGCAGCGACTATTCAAAGCTTCAGAATTCAAAGCTTTTCAAAGAAATTAGTTGGACAGCATACTGACACACATACAGTTAGCTCTGATTATAGACCATCTACCTGTGCCAGTCTAGGCTATACAGTACATTATTGTGATAGAGGGGACAAATGGCATATTAACAATCTGCTAAATGAATGCAGTACAGTTATGGGCTATAGCGTATACCGGTCACTAAAGGATTACATTTTTCATATGTCCGGGATATAAAAGATAAATTCAGCTTTCTATGGAGCCACTGAAGTTCCATTAACACGGCATACGCGTCTAATGGTAGATAAGGGGACCGAGTCATGAAGTGCAGAAGTGTAATGGAAGCCAGGCAGGTTGAAGGGTACAGATGTAGGGATCATACTGTAGATGCCTAGTAGTAGGGAATTATTTGTCTCAGCTGGCTTCCTGATAAAGCCTGCCTCTTCCTTCAATGTCGAGCACTAATGTGCCAACCCTGTGGAGGGCTCAGCAGTGCTTCAAACCCCTCCTTTGTCTCTGAGTCATGCTTGGGGTTTACTGTAAAGCACATGCACTGAGCCAGAAAAAACTAGAAGGTACTAAACAAATTGCTTACTACACATGCACCCTGAAGAACTCTGACGGCACTGCTTGAAAGAGTTCCTTTTCATAAGCAATCACACAATTACTCTTGCCATTATGGACATATAATTCCGCACGCCATTTTTAACCATGTGTCATAATGAGACAACAGAACAGCCACAATCACCACCCCCATTATTCGGATAGTCATCATTCAGTATTATATCACATTCATATTTAATTGTTCATAGAATATTCTACACTTGAACACAGACACAAATAACGCTGTAACCCTATCTAAATGCAACACATTTAAACTCCAGGCCTCCGCAGATTGTAATACATTACTGGTGTCACTGTTGATAATTATCTCTTAATCGCTCCCCCATCCCCTTAAACAGATACGGGTTAGGGCCATAAAAGAGACAAAGAAACCAGGGGGTTGTTTTTTGGTGAAAAGATAATAAACGGTCTGAATTTTACTGGGTTGGAATAACTTGGGATCCCTGGCATTAAGTGTCATAACTCACAAGCTGCTGGGTCTCCAACATACATTACTATGCAGAGTCTTTCCCACACCATTGCTGCAATGTTACAGCTGCCAGCACCTAGACAGTTTGCAACAAAGGCAAAAAAGACACCCGACACAACAAATACATTCATTAATTTCAACAAAAAGTTTAGTGTCATTACTCTTCTATCAATACAATCAAGACCAAACCCACTACTGTATGTGATTACCATTAACTCGCTGGAAGGGAGCCCAGGCTGTAAGCACTGGCTAGCCATGAAAGTGCTGCACAAACCAAGCTATCAAGAGGTTTAAACACTGGCAAGCTGTCAGCTTCTGCCCACTACAGCTGTGCAGTCTAACACATCTCATTCATTAAAATCACTCCCTATTCAGTCCACATCCGCCGGGAATGGCCTGGGTAGGAACTATCAGATCATTAAATAACCCTGACCCTTAAACTCCTTTCAATTTTAATATTACGGACGCACTGAAGGGCCAAGATGTTTATTATGATGTCTTTTTTTCCTTGTTGTAGATGTTTGATGCACCCCTACAAGCTGTTCCCTGACTCAGCAGTCTGAAAATCCAATGCATGTCAATGGTGGTAAGATGCTTGTTTCTTAGACATTGTGGCTCATCACAGGTGAAACTGCTACATCCCTGGAACCGGCAATCTTAAAAATACCTTGACAATAAACTACAACACATGGCTTGGTGTGCTGGCAGGCTGATGCCCAACGCTTTCTTGGCTGTGCTTTTACTGCCGCAAACCATAACACCATAAGTGAGAAGCACAGACTTGCAGCCTTCGACAGCAGACTGATGAGTGAGGAATTAAAAGAGCGACTTCCACTTTACAGAAAAATAAAAAGCACAAATCTAATCTTACTCCACGCAGCCTGAAGAACAGGAAGATTACTCTGCTGGATGCCTCTTTGTCAGATACTGGCAATGTTGCTCAGACACAAGAGATTTTCAGGCTGGTTCACGCGTTTAAGGACCCCCTACTTTGGGGCAAAGGAGGAATAGCAGAACACAACACTTTAAAATCTGTCATCCATAATGTCACTAAGGATGGCCACATTTGTGGGCTTGTCAAGCTTCATATTACAATACAGATGTCAGAGAAATTGCCCTTCACATATGCACTACCTGCAATGTGCTGATTTTTATTGCGATGCCCTTCACAGTGCTGCACCTGTGCCATACACACCGTCCTGTAATGCCTCATTTCATTTTATTGAAATATATCAAAATGTCTTTCCTGTGCGGTAAGCCTGTTGAGGGTATGCCTGCTCGCTCCGCAGATGAGATTGCTGATGCAAACAGGGGATCTGGGAATAAAAATTGCATTTTCCATGAGAGGATTACTGTAGTAAAATAATAACACTGGAATATTAACACACCGCCCAATATGAAAGATTATAATTTCAGCACATAATCGTAATCCTTTTTACTCCTACACATTAAAAGGAGTTTAATTTGTGTTTTTCTAAACAAACAACATGCAAAAATTTCCACTTAATCACATAATAAATCACAAGCCACTTTAATCGGCAAAATAACAGCTTTTTTATTGAATAGAATTCATCCACAAAATGAACAGTGTTTTGCACAAATCTCACTTATCTCCAGGTCGGTTAATGTCAACTGGTGCATTTCAAAAACTATTAGAACATACATTACAATACATTAATCTCCCTGTAGAAATCTGCTATACCATACACCTTTATGGAAATGACTAACACGAGTCACCTCTAAAAAGGTCAATGAACATCATGAGGAATAAGCCTTGATCAAACACACACACAGGCTATAAAATGCTAGCCTAGAACGGGTTTAATATTGCTGTGCTGCACATGTTTTTTTCTTAAATCTCTGGGGCAAAAAAAAGATGCAGAAATGAAAGTCAAATGAGGACAACCTAGGGATACACAGCCGTTACAGCTTATAAAACCTAAAGAAGCAATATGGAGAGTACTCTGCAGGATATGCTAGAGCCTGCATAGTGCATCAGTTGAGACAGTGCATTTATTTAATGTTAAAATGCACCCCCTGATCTAGCCTGCTGCACAAAGATATCCATCAGGAGATCAATGTGGTGCTCTGGTTTCAAAAATCAGATGAACAACAAAAAAGAATGGGTTTAAGTCTACAGTAAATAAAAACAAAAACATCACCACACTGCCTTGTCTAATACACGCAAGCCCATCACGGGGCATCACTGCATCCATTAAATGTATAATCTCACCCCTGATTGATTTCATGTTCAGAAGCAGGCTGATTCAAGGTTGATTTTTAATCCATGCAGAACAGTTTCAGGCATGTGGGGGGGGGTTTAGTGCTGAGAATCAGGGGACACAACAGGTTCCCTTCGCTGGGAGTGAAACTCGAAATAGCCCTGAACCCAGACCCGCGCTTCCCAGCCTCCCTTTTTCCCTGCTCTGAACTGATCACACATATCACAGCATGAATCAGTCACATGCTCTTGAGTCTGTAGGTTTACTAACAGGAGCTGTCCATGCAGCTACATAGGGCACAACAAGGTATTTATCAGACATCAAGCTCGTGGGTCCTGTTCATTTAAAGAATATTCTTTACTGGAGTGAGCTTAGAGCCCTGAGAGTTCTCTCTCTGAGCTGGAGTCCCTGCCTTTATTGATGACACAGCTCGGCTTTTGCAAAGGGGTTTGTGCGGCTGCTGCTATTTATGGCGACTTTCTCAACGCTGAAGTGCAAAACAAGAAGCGCTGACAAAGAGGAAACGCCACAACAGCTTGCATGAAGTGCGTGACTGACGGCAGCTCTGAGGTCTTCCTGTCTGAACACATTTTAACACCAACGTGCTTCAAACACACGCGGGTGGGGGGTCGTCAGTAAATAATTCTAATTTTACTGGCAAGCCAGCAAGCCTCCCCTGCTCCCCCAAACTAGTATCATTTCATTAGTCTGTTAGAGAAGCAGTGTGTATCCAGCACCTGATTGTAATTTTAAAAAAAACACTTCTGTTCACAGCATGCTGGTATAATGAGCATCATACAAATATGGTATTAGTGTGCTGCATTTGACATTGAGCCAACTGCACTTAATAGCGTGAAGAAATCACTAGTGCCATGCGCTATGCTTGCCACATGTAGGTCCACAATGCTAATGTTAAGAACTACATCTGTTTGTTAGATAAATAGATAGATAGATAGATAGATAGATAGATAGATAGATAGATAGATAGATAGATAGATAGATAGATACCACAGTAGATAACATTATACTTTCAAGTTATGCAAAAAAGAAGTTCAAATAGTTCAGACAGCCATCCATGCTGCTGCAACCCTTGAATATTTAAAATACTAGCACTGAACTGTCATAAAGTCTCTCTCACTGCAGCGCCTGCAGACCACGGTGCAGTGCGGTTCTGCTGTAGGGAGCAGCATCCTCTATCATCCTACTGTAACTCGTCCCAGGTGCCACCACAAGATGACGGCACCTGGGACTATATCCAGCCCGTGTTGCAGAGGCGGAGCGCACCTATTTCTGACAGCGCAGTGGCGCAACACAATGCAGTTAAAGCCAGCCTCATGCAGCACTCCGGGATATACAGAGCATGCCAACTCCCGGCCGCACAGCGTCCTCTCAACACAAGACAAACGCATTATTATTTGCAAACACACGCAATTGAAAACGCAGTTTTGTACGATCAGTTTTTTTTTTGTTTTTTTTTTTAAAGCAATCCCTTTACTTACCGAAATGGATCCAATTAAATAAGAACAATAATGACAACAGCAACAATAAACACGGTTTTAAATAAGTCACAATAGCCAAAATTAAACAACCCGCATATATTTATATTTAAAACAAAAAACAAAAAAACATAAATACAGTATTACACACTATCCAGCTGTCGCCCTGACAAAATAAAAGGTACACTGTCGCTTTAAAACAGATCAAATAATATTGATAGAAAAGAAAGCACGTTTCATTTCTGGTAGATTCCCATCACAAGCACATATAATTAGAAGTCATTTTTTTATTAGCATTTTAATCAGGTCAAGTTAATACTAGTAGTAGTAGTAGTAGTAGTAGTTAATACAGTACTGCATCAAATATAGATACACACGCGTAGGTTTCACAATTGGGGGACGAACCCCCTGCCTTTCTCCTCTGAGGCACAGCAACATTATTACAATTTGTTTTCTAAAGCGGGGCCACAATTTAGAAACAAATAAATAACAACAAAACGTCTAACCTATCAGTTTCCTGTCAGGACCAACAGCAAATCCGGAGCTTTTGTTTTTTACAGCGACCATCTACGACGAGACACCCAACCCTGCGTTCCCGCAGCTCCGCTTGTTTTTACCGCTTTGGAATCCCCTCCACGAGCTGCCGCAGACCCCCGCCCGCTCGCCTATTGGGGACCTGTCATTGGTCGACAGGGCAACCGTCGTGATTCCTAATGGCCGGAGCGGCTGTCAGTCAGAGGTAGGCAGTCCTTGCTTAAACGTCCCGCCCCACTCGCGTCCCCACCGCCCCATTGGTCAACAAGGGAGTCTGTCTCCCAACACTGCTTTCTGATTGGCTCAGGTGACTGTTTTTAATGCTGAGTTTGCCGCACTCTCGTCGGCGCTGTACTGGATCAGTCGGTGCCGCTTTATCGGGATTTCTAGGGAGAAATAAAAAAAATATCCGAAGCAGCGGCCGTCCCAATTAAGCATTTGAGACGACCTTAGTCAGACTTTTTTGTTTCTAAATGAAAAAAAAAAAAATGACATCACATTATGATTAAATGTTAAATACATAATTTACATTTCGACTCATTTGTTTATTTTTTTTATTCCTAAACAAAATTAATCTTTTTTTTCTTCTTTTTTTAAATTTCAAGACGAAGTTAAAAATAATTCAAGATGAAGTTAAAAATAATGAAATCCTATCTCATCACAAGGCGTGGCGGCGCCTACGATGTTGTCACGCCAACTTTCTTTGCAACCGCAGCCTGAGAAAAACCACAGGAGAGTTTACCGTGGCTTACGCAATTTACGCAAGTCACAGCGTAATCACATACTCACTGCACTGTGCTCTAAAAAAAACTATTCATCAACCATTCATTAGTTCCGTTTAGGCCAACACAAATACCCCACCACTTAGAAACAATGCAACAACTGAAATATATGAAAATAGCAATTCACTATTTATTATAAAGTGTTTAAATTTCATTCATTTCCCCCTGCGCATAATGCATTTTAAAGAGAGAAGTAATGATAGCCACAACATAAATACATGAAAAAAAAAAATTCCTTCTTCCTTCTTGTTGCGTCCTTCGTTTTCTCAAGCACAGCAAACAGGATACAGCTTAAAGCGTGTATTTGCATATCGGTCATGCAATGCAAATTAGTGTTGACACTGTGACTCGCCCCACTCAGCAACAACAGCTAATCGACCTCCTCGTTGGATTGCTTTGCAGGACTTTTTAAAGCTGGTCACTGCCCAGACATCAGAGTATTGAAATGATTCACCTGCACTCATGCCCACAGTCACCAGACTCGTGCTTTCACACTAAAACTGCATGATGCATGCTCAAGTGCTGAACTGTGCATGCAAGCTGCAAAAACGAGCAACGCGCAGTGTGAAAATAATTCAACCACGTTCAATTTCTTTCAAACTGGAAATGCTGTACAGTGGCACCTTCTTACCTTCGTGTGATTCACCAGTCCCAAAGCTTGGATTCTGATTTGCCATCTTTCTTCAACCTCCCCCTGCCCCCTTTCCTACCCCGTGTGCATTACCTCTGTGGGTTATGAGGCTGCTCATGCTACATCAATGTGACTGTATCTTACCATTAGCACATTTTATTTAAAAAGATCCTGGATTGCAAAGAGCCATCTTTAACCCTAAAACGACACAGCCGACAATCTCTCAAGGATACAAACACTCCTTTAAAACCAGGGACGGTAAGCTTTGTCTTTTTAAAACAGCATTTTACACAAATCAGTCAAAGGCAGGTTACATTTCAAGTTTATTGAAGTTTGATCAAGCAGACGCTCACTCTCTGTTAAAAGTACAAGAAATCAACTATAAAAAGCCACAAAATCATAAACCCGCGATTCCAGCTTTAGCAGCGCGGTTCTGCCAAGGTGGGTACTGGGTACAGTCACCGAAGTGCGCAGGGTTTTGCAGATGATGTCATGAAGGTGCAATTAGAAGGCCACAGGCGACAGCCACCTGACAAGTGCTCTTTGTTTGGTTTGAATCCCGCGGAAGCGCTGGTCTCTAGTCTTTCAGCACGAGGGGAGCTTTCACTTGGTCGGCCACTTCCTTGCCCATTAGGGCTTCCACGATGGCCAGTGCAAACTCAAAGCTGGTGCCAGGCCCGCGGCTTGTGATGAGGTTGCCGTCCTTTTCCACGCGAGACTCGGAGTACTTGTAGTGATCTGCAGGGAAGAGACACAGGGAGACATGAGAGAATGAACTCAACTACTTTTAAGCTATCGAAGTACTTAAAAATAAAAGAGAATACAGTAGTTTATGTGCTATTTTATCTTCAGTACTGCACTGATTGTGGGTCAGAAAGGTTATTCTGAGTACCAGGATAGGGATTGCATAGCAGTTCGATATTTGCCAGGTTTTGCCACCGTTGAGAGATATGTAGCTCAATACAATATGGACAGGTTCAGACTGCTATGCAATGGGAGTTTTAATGCCATCCCTGTGGGATATTAGATTATATGATTTTAATAACACCAATGAATTATCCCTAAAGTACGGCCCGGCAGCAAATGCTCTTGAAAGAAAAGCTCAGATCAATTGCAGCTGTGAGGCGAAACAAAAAAAGCAAGAGCTTAGACTGCCCCCTTCTGGACACAACGTGCTACTACAATTTGTCTTCTTGCATGCAACAGCTTGTTTGCCTCCCTCCCAGGTGCACGTTACCTCCAGTCATCATCTTGTCCCTGGCCAGCGGGTGGGTGGTGACTTTGCTTCCGTAGGCAATGCCGTGCGCCAGGAGGGCAGTGGGACCTGAAAGAGGAGAGAGCGGCGACTCATCACTCTGAATCTCGACAGCAAGTGCAGAGTAATACAAGGAACCTCGGAACACAGGATGCTTCAGACGGAATGTCGTCGAATTCTAGAACAGAGTGGAGGATGCTGGGCATACAGTTACACGTTAGGGGAGAAACAGCGAGATGCATGCAAAACCAACTAAATCATTGAATAAAAAAAAATGACAGGTGTTAAACTGAAGAAAACACCCCGAGTCACTGGCAGTGTTAGACAGAGGGCCAGCCCTGGCTTCCCTACCTGCACAGATGGCTGCAATCAGCCTCTTACTGCTTTCTTGGTCCTTCAACACGTCCTTCACAGCAGAGGACTGACAAAAAAAAGAATAGAACAAAAAACATCAAAGACTGTCGCTTATAGAGCAATTTAAAAAGGACTTCATCTGCAAGAGAAAAGCTGTGCACATTTAGAGTACTGCAACGCATTTCGGATATAAAGGAAGCTTTAGCGTATGTCAAGTGTACTTTCCTTGTAGGTTACTTGCGCCCTGCTCTGAAAGGTCTCCTTGCTGAAACCCTCCCATCTAAGCTAGCTCTTACCTCTGAGAGGTTCTGGGCTCCCAGGTTTCCTCCTGGCAGGACCACAACATCATAAGGACCCTGGAGAAAAAAAAGACAGAAAGGACGTTATTGTAGGGTGACAGTCAAAACAGTTGATCTACCATTTCCCCCCTTCTATGCCCCCCTCTGCCCTTACCCCTCACCCCTCCGAACCTGTTTCCGTGCCTCTTCCAGGCTGGCATCTGGGCAGAGGAGCACATCCCGGCTGCACTGCACCGGCTCCTTCCCACTCAGTCCCGCCACGGTTACTGTAATCTGGGACAGAACACAAAGACTCCTTTATACCTGCAGCAGCTCCACTTAGAACAATACAGGTCAGAACACAAAGACTCCTATTGCATCGCAGATTCACCTAGTCCAGGTATTACTAGCAGCTTGATTAGCCCCAGTGTACAGCTAACAAGCTCAGGTGTGTCTTATTAAACTCAAGTTGTTTTTTCTTCCTAATCCCTGAAGTTACATAAAAGAAGGATCTGCACAGATCTTACATGATTTACATTTCTGAAACATTGCAGGTGCTTTTAAATGCATAAAATGATGTACCTGTCTGTACCTCTGCTTAGCAATTTTACACAAACTGTGTAAGCGTGCATGCAAGCGATGACTAGCAAAGCAGTCCAACGCTAAACTCTGACATTTACAATCGCCTGCGGGTCTATTTCCATCACAGAACACATCCCTTTAACTGATCCATTTCCACGCCAGACTTTAATTCGCACAAGTGATTGGATAATGACAAGCATGTCAACCCTGCGGTAATGCATTGGTAAGGTTAACTACGCAATCCACAGCTTCTTTCTACAGAACCAGCTGGTAATTCAGAAACATTTCAGCCTTGCCTGCTATCCTAGTACCTGTACGGCGATTATAACCGGACCTCAATAATATCAATAGTCTTTGTACCGTAACTCGCAGTTCGTGCGTAAAAACATGTTGTATGTTGATTATAAACGCACACAGAAATGAGGGCAACATGCATAAAGCACTAGCGCCCCTTACTCGTATATAGCAAGCACATGTTGTAAAAACATGACATAATATATTATTAAACTGTACAGTTCTTTTTAAAAAAAAGCCTAGTCGTGGGAGGTCGTGCATTTGGACCGACCGTGTAAACAGCCGATGTGTTTGTTCCTTCTCACGACATTAGAATGATATCGCAGAGTAAACACACGATAGTTATATAACTGACCCCGGCTCTACGCATGATGTCCACCAGTATAACAGTCTCCATCTCCTCGGCTCCTTTTGCCAAAATGACCATTGCACGCTTGGCCGCCATGGTTGTTTATCGGTGGATTTAACCTGCAAGGCGCAGTTGTGCGACACAGCGAGGTTTCTAAATCTGTCTGCAAAGCGAGATGAGACAGAGCGGCGCGCACGACTCCCTCTGCAGACTTTTGTAACTCGCGCACACCCCTTTACAGCTACGGCGCCGGAACAGGGACAAAATACAAAAGAAATATAAACGCGATATACGACATGTCTTTACACGGTAATGTTAATGTTGCAAAATCAAATAAATGATGGATACGTTTGTTTGTTTTTTCTTGTTAAAAGCGTGATGATGTCTGGAAACGGCTGCATCTGTAGATGTTTCACCAAATATTAAGGTACAGAACTATTCTGTGTAATAAAATGGCCATATAATAAAGTTAAGACGTGAAGGTGTTTTATATATATATATATATATATATATATATATATATATATATATATATATATATATATATATATATATAGTGAGAGTTTACATTAAGTTCTAATATTTAAAATAAACAGTAAAAGCTGTACAAAGAAAAACTATGTTGTCAATTAAAAGGCGGTTTCAATTCATTTGAAATTGCACGTGGTCAATATGAACCGAAACTAAATCGCAGACGTACCTACATAGGGAGGATTAATGACCTCAGGAAAATACTGCACATGCTAACAAAACAAAAGCGTTGTGAATATTTCAATCTGGTATACCATTACCTTCCACCAGGCGGCAGTCTTGCCTAAAGAATAGTCCATTACTTTTCCAATCCGTTAACACGTATACCATTCGAGGGAGCCATTCACCGCGAGTTAAATACAATACCACAGTAAAACGACACATTTGCACGTTGAAATGGTGCCGGGTGTGACTGCAATAGGCAAACACAGTGACTATAATACTGCTCTCCCACACACACCAGGGGTCTGTTTTGTTCTTGTGTGTGTGTCAGTGTGTGTGTGTGTGTGTGCGTTGCTTTACTTCTGTGCCAGTTACTATGGTGGGTTTGTGATGAGGGTCAGTTTCCATCCTGGCCATTACTCAGACCTGTTTCATAGCTAAAGATATTCCATCCTGAACACTCTAGAACAGTGGTACTGTCCCGTGACTCTGTCAATCCATTCTAGTATATCACCGGGTTCCAACCGCGTTCTTACAGAACGTAATGACGTCATTAGAGACCTCCATATAGCAGCTGTACTTTATAATGATTTAGCTATACTTTATTTAGATTTAATCCTGGCCCTGGTTAGAACAAGTGAGTACTTCAGAACTCAGAATCGTTCCTAAAAAATGAAGCAACGGCTTCCCTTCTGTGATGCGAGCAAAGAAAAAAACAACAACAACTGAACCGAATAAACCAGCAGCGCGCTGTTCTGTACCTGTGTGAAGTCCTTTCCTGTCGCCTACGTGTAACTGCGGATTAAGGAAATGCGATCTGAAAGGTGTGACGCTCTTTAAACTTCATCACGCAGAACGTAAGCGCTAAAGCACGATTCTTAGTCTCATTAAAAAGAAGGAAAAAAAACACAATGAGATTATTGTGGTTTAGATTGCCTTCGGGCCCCTTGATTTTCTGGCAGGATATCACGCTTGTCCTTTTATTTGTATACATTAAACCTGTCTTTACATTCACCTGAACTAATCGCTCACCTGTCTGATTGATTCCAATACCAGCTTGTGTCAGAAGCACCTGCAGCAGGCGGAGGTTCACAGAGTCTGCGCATGGCGGCTGCGGTGAACAGGTGCCTCAGTGCCGGACTCTCTCATTCTTTGTATGGCTGATGGGTGCAGTCCAGCCAGTGGCTGATACAGGTTTTCACTGATATATTTTCAAAGATTTGATTCTTTAATCAACTCCTCTATTTTTTTAAAGAACAAACAATCTTTTTTCCGCCTCTTTAGACAAAAATCGGAGTTCATTACAGACTGGAGGAAACGCTTTTGTGAAAATATGCCTCTAGGAGTCTCCAAGTGCATATAGACTTGGAATAAATAATCATAGCCTGTACAGTATAAACGCTACCGCTGATCTTCCCATCATTGAAAACATTTAGAAAAAAAATGACTTGGAAAATGTTTATGAACATCCCCGTTCTACGTGCATTGTATGAAGTTCTATGAAAATGCACCGTTTAGTTACTAGACCACAGTTAGACTGCAGTTGAATTGAACCCGAACCACAATGCTAATAAACTTTAGGTTAGAATGACCAGAGCTGGTTCGTTCTAACCCACGGAGTCCCAGGTGACAGGCAAGCGTCAGCTTCAACTCGATTCATCTCGTTCTAACCCACGGAGTCCCAGGTGACAGGCACGCGTCAGCTTCAACTCGATTCATCTCGTTCTAACCCACGGAGTCCCAGGTGACAGGCACGCGTCAGCTTCAACTCGATTCATCTCGTTCTAACCCACGGAGTCCCAGGTGACAGGCACGCGTCAGCTTCAACTCGATTCATCTCGTTCTAACCCACGGAGTCCCAGGTGACAGGCACGCGTCAGCTTCAACTCGATTCATCTCGTTCTAACCCACGGAGTCCCAGGTGACAGGCACGCGTCAGCTTCAACTCGATTCATCTCGTTCTAACCCACGGAGTCCCAGGTGACAGGCACGCGTCAGCTTCAACTCGATTCATCTCGTTCTAACCCATGGAGTCCCCGCTGACAGGCACGCGTCAGCTTCAACTCGATTCATCTCGTAGACTGCGTGCTCGTGAATCACAAGGAGCGCAATAACACAGCGGGTTAATACAAGATCTGGAGGTGCTGATGCCAGCCTGTCTTCTACGTGTCTGCTTGCAAATCCAGCAGGCAGTCATGAGTCCCAGGATACGTGACAGATCGGACAGACGCCGATGCAGTCGCGGTCTCCCCCCTAAACAGGCGTGTATTTGTGTGTTTACTCGATTCTCTTTATACCAGACGCTTACCGTGAGCATGTGATCACGTGGAGGGGATGCTTATTAAAGTCGCTTGCAAACCAGCGGACGCTCTAAGAACCGGGATTAGGGGCTGAAACACCGACGATGCAATTTCCCGCCACCAGCCATCTGCGGCTTCACGCAAACTTAACAGCCCAAACTTTTTCTTGCGTCCCGCTTCGCTGCTGTAATGCGCTGCAGATCCATTGTGAAAAAACAACAGCCTCCGGAGGTAGATGCGACGAGTTCCATGCTTTCTGTTTGGGTTCCAAACCCCCCCACGCGGTTGGCTTTTCTATTAAAGAATGGATTCCATGTAAATGACAGCCCCTCAATTAAAGCGGGGGCATAACTGTGATTTGATACAGGTCACAGCTGAGTTAACCATGAATAACAAAATGGGCTTGAATCCTTTTATTTGATATCTATCTATCTATCTATCTATCTATCTATCTATCTATCTATCTATCTATCTATCTATCTATCTATCTAGAGAGAGAGAGAGAGAGAAAGAGAGAGAGAGAGAGATTATTATTTATCTTCTATTTTATTTATTATTATTTTGTTACCATTGTTCCTTGTTTGTATATATATGCATCTGTTCATAATATGTATGTATTTGCTTTGGCAACACTATGGAAAATAAGTCATGCCAATAAAGCACTTTGAATTGAAAAAATTGACAGAGAGAGAGAGAGAGAGAGAGAGAGAGAGAGAGAGAGAGAGAGAGAGAGAGAGAGAGAGAGAGAGAGTCCTGATTTGGACTCATTCTGATTTGAATCACTTTCTCTACATATTTGAACAGTATTTCCACACTATGCTACATTCTGTCTCGAGTGTTGGGTTTGTAGAGACTCTCAACGCACACTGAGGATGAGAAATCGGTTTACTCAATTACAAACTATTAGCCATGGTCATATGCATAGATTTCATGGTAGTGTAAAGTCTTCAATTTGGAAAAAATGTTTATCTCTCTGTTATTAGGCGATATTATCACCAGCATATCCTTTTAAGAGTAATCCATTTTATCATAGTGGCCCGCTTATTAGTTACAAAAATGTGTGTTGTTCCCAAGCAGTCATACAGAACATACATACATAATACATACATACATACATACATACATACATACATAAAGCATTTACTTACAGACCACACTTGGTCAAAGAAATCTCTGTCTGCAAGACCTGCTTTCACATTGCCTTGCACTTCCTGGGTCAGTATACCTGGACAATGAAATGGTCCCCACCCCTTCAGGGCCTTCCTTCCTGTCAGTAACCAACTAACCAGCTGCTTCCTCAAATGACTGACATGCTTTGCAGCCAGTCATATCCTTGGACTGCCCGCCATGACACTGCTGACAAGACAAGAAGACTGAGAACATCGTGCAACATGGCCTGTTTTAAAATGGACACGCGCGTTTGCTATAGCACCTGTTTCTTCAAACAACTGCACAATTGAGACATATACTGTACAGTGAACAACAGTGCAGGACAGCTAAGACTTACGAGAACCACTTTAGGCATGCAAGTTTATTTCCAAGCAGATGAGTGTAAAGATACATGTAATATACAGTACAGGCACTGAGCAGAGGTGTGTAGCTCTGCCCGCTTCAGTGCAGCAGTCTCTCTATCTCCGTAGAGGAGGAGGATCGGCAGGGAACAGTGTTTCATGTTTAAAACGCCAGCCTGCTGGATCCCTCCCAAACTCGCGTCCCACCAACCACAGGGCTTCAGGGTGCTAATTTAAAACAGCTTAGACCATGTGAACAACAGATATGAACCAGTGTCAGGGGCTTTGATCTACTGCTGGCAGAACTGCAAAACATGCTTTTGATTTTGATTTGCATGCGTCTCCCCTTAGTGTCGTCGATTCCAGCCTGAAGAAATGCCACTGGTGTTTCCTGGTAGAGGGTTAAGAGAGAGGAGGATTCCAGAGGTTTTACACTATGGTCTGTGTTTGGATGATAAGTGAGGCTGTGGAAGGGAAGCTGGCAAGGAGCAGGCCACGCACACACACTCACACACACACACACACACACACACACACACACACACACACACACACACACACACACACACACACACACACACACACACACACACACACACACACACACACACACAGGCAACTTTTAAGACATATGTTAAGAATAGTTTTCTTAGTGAGGAAAACAAGAATGCAATCAGAAATCGCTTGTTTTAGGAACTTTTTTAGGGGGTGTTAGCCATGCTGTTCCCAATAGCAGTGTGCCTTGCCTTTAAGAAGTATTTATCGGCAGGTATTCAATAAATCCATTCATTAGTGTGCTGGTTTCCAAACAAGAAAAGCTGTTCTTCCATCACCAATCAACGGCAATTAACTTGACTTCTTATCAGTTATTTTGATGCTCTTACTGTGTTCTTTCCCCCACCCGTTTGGAAAATAAGGGTAAACCGTTCAGACCCTAGCGGGGAATACAACCGTTTATAACATGAAACATGACTAGCCTGTTATATTTCTGAGAGGAGAACCCGACAGAGACAACGGACCAATTGTGAATCAAGAGCGCAATGAACCGATCGATCAGCTAAGAAAGTAAGCAAAATATAAATAAATAGCGAACGCGCCTGCATAGTCTTACCACAAGATGGTGCTGTTCATTAGTGTTTTCATAGTTTTATAGTTGGTAATAAACAGCTTTACAGGATTTTAGTTCAAATCAGACCCTTGCATGTGCACGCACTGGATTCATACAGTGAAAGAGAAACAACATGCCTCCCTGACCCCCTCCTCCTTGACCCCCCTCCTCCTTGATCCCCCTCCTCCTGACTCCCCCTCCTCCCTGATCCCCCCTCCTCCCTGACCCCCTCCTCCTAGATCACCCCCTCCTCCTGACCCCCCTCCTCCTTGACCCCCCTCCTCCTTGATCCCCCCTCTCCTGACCCCCCTCCTCCTTGATCCCCCCTCCCTGACTCCCCTCTTCAAGCTTGAGCTGGTATTGATTGATTGGTACCCTTGAGATCGAGCAGGTGAATTCGGCTGCAATTCCCACAGCTCCCAGTCTGTCTCCTCTGCCTGCCCGTTAGAAACAGGCCTGGGAGAGCTGCGTGACCGATCAGCTGTCCCTCTCTCACACACACCAGAGCGCTTTTCACACGGTAGCTGTCTTAAGCCGCATTAGCCACCACCCTGCATTTGGCTCAGGTCAGGCATTAGGTAATGCAGTTTACTGTACGCACCCAGACTCAACTGCACATATGTTGTCCATCAATTTGTCAGTGTGTGCTTTTCCTGTTGCTCCCACTACCTCTTTACCTCTCTCTCTCCATCTCTCTCTCTCTCTCTCTCTCTCTCTCTCTCTCTCTCTCTCGTTTCTCATGCACGCTTTTAGTTTTTCCCCCCCTTTCTTCCACAATCAGTTTGCTTTCACTTCGTCACGCTGGTAAAGGTTCACCACGGTAGCCGTGTGGCGTGTTTAGGATTAGAGGCAGTTTTCTGCTAAAACTTGGCTAAGTTTACATGTTCGTTCACACCTGATTACCAGTAAAGGCTTCTCTTATGTTGGGTAATTGAGATCCATATGTGGGCAAAATCTACAGCACTGACAGGAGATATATATATATATATATATATCATTCTACTTATATAGAATAATACATAGCTTGGAGTTCTGAAGAATGTTTCTATAGATGGATTTTTTGCATAGAGCATGCTGCCACCTAATGGCCAAATTGATATATTTGCAGCAAGGATCTTTAAAGGGATAATCCAATCTGAATTGTCAGCACACACCAGCTCCATGCACAGTGGAGCCTTGGGTTAACCTTGGGTAATCTGTATAGGCTGCTTCAAGAATATCCAAGCAATAAGAAGACTGAGCATGGTTAGCTGTCATACTGTGTCGAGAGGTGTGTGAAAGTGGCACTTTAAAATGTGCATGCTTTTCCATTTAAAAATCGGCATTCACATAAACAAATTCAACAAATTCTAAAGAAAAATGTAATGAAAGAAATGTTAAAGAAAAATGATATATATATATATATATATATATATATATATATATATATATATATATATGATATATATATATCATACGTTTGAGACACGAATGTCGATTTCCATTTAAAACGAAGCCTGAAAGAGGGTTGATTTGAATGTAATCTGGGCTGGATTTGCTGTCTCGCGGAGATAAGGTAAGTGTTGTGTGATTCGAAAATAAAACACTTACAAACACTTCTCTCTTCTCCATCCTCGGCTTGAAAGTGAGAGGAAAAAACAACCCAAACGTGTTTGATGTGTGCGCCTTTCATTCTCCTGCTGCTGTAACATCACGCGTGTGACATTTCAGTGGCAGCGCTGACATCCAAAGCTGGCTGAGCTGCTAGAACAATCAATTATTTCTGCATAATATGCCATCAGGATGCAAAAAAAATAATTAATCAACCGAGATCATCCGTCCCCCAGACTTTCTTTCCCATGAAAAGAAGAAGTGAAGTGAAATCTCAGGGTGGATACGAATGTAACACAAATCCCTTTACATTGTGAAAACTCTTAGAAAGAAGTTCCCACAGTGAAAGCATGATCAAGCACAGGGAAGCATTGCAAGACTAACCCTTATAAAAGATTCCCACAGTATAAACATATCAAAATGTGCTGTAATAAAGTATAGTGAAAGCATGCTAAAGCCCAGAGAGGTATGGTAAAGCATAGGGAAGCATTGTAAAGCACAGAGAGGTCTGGTAAAGCATAGGGAAGCATTGTAAAGCACAGAGAGGTCTGGTAAAGCATAGGGAAGCATTGTAAAAGCACAGAGAGGTCTGGTAAAGCATAGGGAAGCATTGTAAAGCACAGAGAGGTCTGGTAAAGCATAGGGAAGCATTGTAAAGCACAGAGAGGTCTGGTAAAGCATAGGAAGCATTGTAAAGCACAGAGAGGTCTGGTAAAGCATAGGGAAGCATGTGTAAAGCACAGAGAGGTCTGGTAAAGCATAGGGAAGCATTGTAAAAGCACAGAGAGGTCTGGTAAAGCATATTTAAAAACAAACTAACCCTTATAAAAGTTTCTCATAGTGAAAGCATATCAAAGTGCAACAAAGCATGGTATAGCATAGGTAAGCATTGTGAAGCACAGAGGTATTAAAAACATGGTATGATAAATGCATTGTACAGCCGTGTGCACACTGTTGTCCTGCTAGTTACTTCCACTGCAGTGACTCGCTAACCTCCCTCTGCCTAATGATCTTCAATACCACTGCACTGACCATGATCCTCTGTGTGTGTGTGTGTGTGTGTGCGTGTGTGTGTGTGTGTGTGTGTGTGCGTGTGTGTGTGTGTGTGTGTGTGTGTGTGTGTGTGTGTGTGTGTGTGTGTATGTGTGTGTGTGTGTGTGTGTGTGTGTGTGTGTGTGTGTGTGTGTGTGTGTGTGTGTGTGTGTGTGTGTGTGTGTGTGTGTGTGTGTGTGTGTGTGTGTGTGTGTGTGTGTGTGTGTGTGTGTGTGTGTGTGTGTGTGTGTGTGTGTGTGTGTGTGTGTGTGTGTGTGTGTGTGTGTGTGTGTGTGTGTGTGTGTGTGTGTGTGTGTGTGTGTGTGTGTGTGTGTGTGTGTGTGTGTGTGTGTGTGTGTGTGTGTGTGTGTGTGTGTGTGTGTGTGTGTGTGTGTGTGTGTGTGTGTGTGTGTGTGTGTGTGTGTGTGTGTGTGTGTGTGTGTGTGTGTGTGTGTGTGTGTGTGTGTGTGTGTGTGTGTGTGTGTGTGTGTGTGTGTGTGTGTGTGTGTGTGTGTGTGTGTGTGTGTGTGTGTGTGTGTGTGTGTGTGTGTGTGTGTGTGTGTGTGTGTGTGTGTGTGTGTGTCTGTGTGTGTGTGTCTGTGTGTGTGAAGCATTATATGCAATCCTCAAATCCTGTAATGGTAACACAGTCCAAATACCTTTCAATCCCCAGCGTTATAGAGATGTATTTGTCTCAAGGATTTTGCTTAGATATATTTTTAAGAGGCCTCTGTTCTTGCTTTTCTTACTAACAGCAACCAGATGGATTGAACCATGTATTCAGAATCTAGGATCGCTGCTCGGACAACAAAAGAAAAGAAATCATGTTTATTGCAACCTATCGTGATTAAGACTGCTTGCATGTACAGTGAGGGGCAATGCTGGAGATAGAAGAGATCATTCAAGTCTTTGGTCAGTTAAAAGCAGACCCTGAACCCCCACTCACATGTCTAATAATAAAAGGCTGATTCTTCCCTGCCAGTCGAAGCGGTCGGGTTTCTTTAGAGCACGCTCTGAAGAAAATGAAAGTGATTCACTTTGTTTAAATTCTAAACACATCTTCTGCTCTTTAGAAAGGGTGCAAATTGATGTTTCGGCCAATTGCCCGTCTAACTTGTGTTTCCTTCACAGTGACTTCCTGAACAAGCCCCGACGGTCAAGCTGAAGATACTTCAGCCTTATAACATTTACATAATCGCTCTGCTGTCTTGTTAATGCAGACTGAAAGTAACGCATAATTGAGTCTCAACAAGCGTCCGACTGGAGATGTCCCTATATCGAAACAGCTTGGTGCAGAAACAAAACGTTCAAATAACGAACACACGCTCTGAGATTCGGGTGCAGCGCCAGCAAACCATCAACAGAGGGCGCTGTTGTCAATTACAAAAGTTTTCCAAGCTTTCTGAAATTTTAAATTGCAAACTCGTAAAGCTTCTGGTTGATAATACACAAGCGCTTGTGGTTTATTGAATTAAATGACTACAGATCAAGGTTTTAAAGAATATTCTCACTATGCAGGTGCTCGTCTACATCGTTGTATATGAAATGTTTGCATGTCCTGAATGAGCATTAAAAAAGAAAACTGTATCTCAGCACAACTCAATGTTAATAAAACTTAATGAAGCTCAGTAGCAGCTGGTTTTTCAACCTGAGTTGTATTTTTGAGCTGCCAGCTTCTTACAAAACAAGACAATTTGAAGGTCTGCAAAGAAAGCTTTGCAAGGGTTCTGAAGAACAGCCATCTGGGGATATACTGTCCATCTTTATTAATGAAATCCAAGACTGCGAGTTAGTCTCCTGCTTCTCAGCATTGTGTGTTTTTTTGCACAGTGTTTGTGCTGCATGCAGCAGAGGTCAAGCAGCAGCATGCCTGTGCATCACAGCACTGTAGAGTTATTATAGTGAGTGTGTGTGTGGGGGGCTGGGTAAGAGGAAAGAGCAGATTAAAAGCTAGCTACAGCAATACACTGCATGCTTTTGTAAACGCAATTTCCAAGGGAAATGGATGCCCTGAGGCAAACGCTCTGTCACCATCCACTTGTCCCATTATAGATACAACTTGTTTTGTGATGATGAGGGTGTGTGTGTGTGTGCGTGTGTGTATGATGTGTGTGCGTGCATGTGTGTGTGTGTGGGGGGGGGGTCATGTGTCACAGGACCGTCTGTAATTCATTCAACAGTGTATTTCAATTCACATACAAATATCTCTATAGAGGAGCATGCTGGTCTATTAGAGCAGGCCTTACAGTATACGGCAGCTTTGGGGGTCAGGGCTGACAGACCGTTTTCATAAGCAGCGTGTTTTATTTCCCAGTTAAGCAAAAGAGACGTTCAGGGCAGATTGTAGCAGTGTGAAGGGACGCTGTGAAGAGCTCTGCTCTCAGCTGTGTCTGCGCAGCCAGGGCTCTGCTCTCAGCTGTGTCTGCGCAGCCAGGGCTCTGCTCTCAGCTGTGTCTGCGCAGCCAGGGCTCTGCTCTCAGGTATATAACACTACAGTATATTACACTGCTGAGTCTATAGATCACCACAGTGTCTATTTAACACTACAGTACACTGCTGAGTCTATAGAACACTACAGTATATTACACTGCTGAGTCTATAGATCACCACAGTGTCTATTTAACACTACAGTACACTGCTGAGTCTATAGAACACTACAGTATATTACACTGCTGAGTCTATGGAACACTACAATACATTTCACTGGTTTTTTTCTGGCAGGGTTTGTCTAAGCAAGGGTTTCGGGGTGGAAGGTTTTGGGGTGAGTTATTAAACAAAGGGATGATCTTTTTCTTTTCTTGGTAGAGCAGGATCCTGTGTAATAGTACAAGTGTAATTGGCTTTTCTTGGAATTTTACTCCACACCTGCAGCTCATAAGTCAGACCACAGCCTGCGGCTTCCCAATTGGAGCTGGGAGACAAACACACCCACCTCATCCGCCTCTTACATCATAGCGGAATTGCTTTCTGTGATGCGTACCCGGCGCCAGCTGCCTCCCGATGACATCACAGCCCGTTTCCAGCTGCGTTGGGCTGGTGACATGAGCAGATATTCACACTGTAATCCTCTACCGCCCCTGCAAAACACACACAAACTGTTCCAAACGTTTCCCACACGCAGCGGCTGCCAGCTTCCAGCACTGGCACCTGCTCTGCGGGGGCGGGTCCACATCCCCGTGGCAACCCGAGAACCCACCTCACATCACCCCAGCAACATCCTGCCGGTACCGTTGCGACACATTCCACAGCACTGACAGCACGATGGGTGCAGACGGCTGAAAGGTCACTACACATTTAGGGCTGTATTCACAGAAGGGTGATGAAGAGAATACCGCCATGTGGCTGAGATAGGTGGCCGATTATGATGTCACCGCTTTGAATCGCAGCTGAATTTCCGAGAGGTGCCTCAGGTCTGTCTGGGCTTCAAAGCAGATGATGTTAACTGTGCCGTTATTGAGAATAAAGCACGACAGAGTCTCAATGAGGCACGCTTGACGTCACCCGTGGGTTTCCTTTGCGATCCTCAGCAAGTCATTTATCGGCACAGTGTTTTCCATGATGTCTGTTACCAGGATACACCCCTGACTTGCTCCATCAATGACTTGATCTTATTCTGGGTAACTGATTCAGCTCTTCCCATGACTCATTACAGCAGCATACGACTGTGATGTAACAGTTATACATACATGCTGCATATAGAGGGATACAGTGCACAGATATAAGGGATTAACAGACCCTGCTTCTATAACTACAGATATCCCAGTAGCCCCAACTCCGATACATGCTTTGTATCTGCTAGCATGCCACAGTGCCACCTATTGACTGGATCTTACCGTGCCGCTCTCTGTGTTAATAACTTTTCACTAGCAAACTTGACAGGTATGTCGCGCAACAAGTAGCTGGTTGATCTTAAAACTTTGTCTACTTTGTCAAGGACCCATGGTAGCCCATTCCATCCCCTCACCACTGTCTGTGTATAAAAACCTCTTTCCTAAGCCCACTTCATTTCCAGCTGTGTGTCCTCTGGTCCTGGTTTCTGTGCTGCACTTAAAGTACTGGCTAGGATTAACTCAGTCAGCTCCTTTAAAGCTTATGCCTTGATTTGGTCCTATATGAAAACGCAGAGACAGCATACCCCACTCCATCATGTTATCATTCACATCAAACAGCCTCCTCCCGCACCCTAGACCGTAGGCATGCCAGTGCTGTCCAGTGTGCAGGACCGTTCTGGATTCCAGCTCCCTTTATCATGATTCACTCGGAGAGAATGAGCCGCAGCTGCACCTTAATAAATTCTCATTCTCCTGGAAAAAAAACCACACAGCTCTAAGTGAGAACGTGTCCTAATAAACCCTCTGTTTTCTCATTACGAATCGTTGGCTGTTGGCATCACATCAGAACCCCTCACCCTTCCGTCCACTCCAATCTGTGAAGGAGGCTCAGCTGTTCCTGCTCTCCCGTAGCCTGGGAAAGTTTTTCCAGCAGCCCGGCAATGATAAGTGCCCTTCTCTTTAATACCAGTGAAACCCGAGTCTTCTGCCCCTCTCATATTTTGCTGGTGACTCTCTTAGAAGAAGGAGCTCTTGGTACCAGGAGGCTTAAAGAACAATTTAGGAGAAAAGCACTGATTCCTTTTGGTTTGATTGATGAGGCTCTGCTGTCTCTTTCTCGTCTCTCTTTGCGCCGGCTTTGCTTTAGCTGTAAACCCCTGAACGCTACACAACACAGAATACAAATACAAATATCCCAGAGTATCAAATAGTCAGCTCCCGGTCAGCCAGGTCACGCAGAGCCACGGTGAAGCTCAGCTGGGATGTGAATAGCTGTGTGAGAATCATTGCAGGCTGGGTCTCTATATGCACCCCTGTCTCAAGAGCACTTTTCTGGACGGGGTTTCTTTGATGATTGCAGCTGCTTTTATACATTCCATAAATGCATCAAATAATACAGTATCCTTCTATAGTGGAGGACAAAACACTACAGCTGACAGTACCATTGTATATGTATTACTGTGTAGTACAGCTATGAGTCAAAAGGGTTGCATCAACTACAGTTTTAGGATTGAGACTCTAATAAACTATAGTGCCACAGTGCTGCAGGAATCTTATAGGATCTGAGGTTCTTGTAGGATGCGTTTGGAAGTCTGATGTTGGGAAGACAATGGCTGCAGAGGACTGCGAGGTTTTGGAACGAGGCACAGCTCCCAAGGCAAGGTGCTACGTTCTGCGGTTAACAGTTGCCTCTCTCTGCTGTGGCTGCAGAATCCACACCCCTCTCTCCAGGAACAGCATTTCAACCCCAGTGATCCGCGAGGTCTGTGGAATCAGGTGCCAGCTGCATCACACAGGTCCTATTTGATTTCATCCCCTCCTCTCCCCTCTCTCCTGTAACCCTCCAAACTATAACATGTTCCTTCTGATTCAAATCACAGCTGGATTGCACATGCATGGATCTAATGAGGGTGGAGCATTCTAGTGATTGATGGCTAGTAATCCTGGGCTCACAAGGAGCACATTAAATCCCATTGCAATTGAGTTCTCATGGAACTTAACGAAAACCAAAAGATTCCAAACAGAACCTCACTGGAGTCAGTGGAATGCATGGAACTTCTAACCAAGAGTTCAGAACATACGAAGCGCTACCGAACTGAAACTACTCAAGGTACAAGGCTGGTGGTTTTCATTTCATGTTGAATCCATGAACACAGCCTTCTCTAACCCGGCTCTCACATGCAGATATATGTCGATAATGGCATGGCCCATCATACTAACACACAGCAACAATGTGACCAGTACCTGCATTCAAATACCAGCCACACTCGTTAACCCACTGCTTACCTCACAGAGAAGAATGGTGCTCTATACAAATACAACAGAAATCTATTAAGGGTTCTAGAGGGGAGCCCCATAGAAGCCTGTCGGTTCTAGACAGCCGAGGAACCCTGTTTGACTGGGAGCACAGCACCAAGGAACAACCACATGACCCTCAGAGATCTCCAAACGGAGTCTTTATCCTCAGCCATTGCATCCATAACTGCTGTACAAAACAGCGATGCAGCACTCAGAAATACTGACAGCAACCTCGGCAATTCAATGCTGAAACGGTTTTGCAAGGTCTTCAATGCTGGGATGAGCTGGGATTGAGATACTTGCATGAGTGGGTGATGCAGGCCCCTCTCCCAAGTGGTACAGTGTGAGGGATCTCTTAATGGTCCTGTTCAGAGGAATGTGCAAATGACGGGGTTTGCAGTGTTACAGTAACCTTGCACAGGTGTGAATGGGGCTGGTTACAGTCTTTTTTTTTTATTTTTTACCTCAGCTTTGCACCCAAACTTAAAGCCAATGTCAATTAAGAAAACAGGCACTTTTTTCCCGCTGCTAAATACTTTTGCGCATTAAACACAAAATAAACGTGTTTTTTAATCTTTCGCATTAACAGAAACATCATCGATACGTTGTCTCTTTTTTTTGCACTAAGCATAAAGTTAATAATCTTTTTAAACGTGTAAAAAAGCTTTTCAAATTCACTTGGTTGCTTGTTTAAATAGACCCATTTTTAAATACGCACAGTATGAAATGAAATATGTCGCTGAATAAACATTTCAAATGTAAAAATGTAAACGAATATAATAATAATAATAATAATAATAATAATAATAATAATAATAAATAATAATGCATGTATTCTTTCTTCTGAAGAGACGTCCTGTGTTGTTTGTGTTGCTGTCTGTCTGAGCTGGTGCTGGTCAGGCAGGTGTCAACGAGAGATGAGTCTTTGACAGTCTTTAATGAAAAACTGATTACAGAAAGACAGCTATTCGTTATCTTTAATCGAGACAACAAATGAGACACGACTTAACAGCTGTGAAACGCCAGCAAACAGAAACGCGCCTCCACAATGCAGAGTCCAGGCGCATCATTATTAATATATTAAATCTCTCTCTCTCTATAGATAGATAGATAGATAGATAGATATGTTTTCTTTGACGTAATTCGATACTTTGTTTTACAAACGTGAGACTTCCTTTTCAAATTCAGCCCTGTGAAAGGACAGAAACACGTCCCTAGCCGCACTGCGTGTCGTTCATGAGAAGGATGCGTATTTAAAAAGCCATTGTTTGTATCTAAAGTGCAGCGGTGGAAGTTGAGCTGCTGTTGCTAAGGTGAGAAGTTAGCAGCTGTCTGCTAAGCCCGTTCTATTGTGGTTGAAGTGTCAGGGACTTACCGCAGGTGCGTCGAACAAACCCCGCCCACATGACCAGGTGAATGGAACTCTTCGGGAGTGACGCGTCGACGCTTAGCACGTAGACTCTACTGGAAATGTGAAACATGTGGAGGTCTTTGGAGCACAAAGACACAGCCGTATACATTTGTTAAATGTCACGTTTTGTTTTCTTTTATAATAATAATAATAATAATAATAGTAATAATAATAATAATAATAATAATAATAATTGCTCTTTATATAAACTATACATTTTTATTATTTTGTATTCTTGTTTTCCAAATGTTTTTTTCTCATTTATAATTTTTATTGAACAATTAATAATTATTACATATGGTATAATTCATTTTGTATACACAACAAAGATATATTAATGCTGGAATAAAAACAATCCATATTTTATAAATTTCAAGGTACAGTTGATGGCTAGTTTTCTTTTACTGATTTATTTTATTTTACAAATAAATAATAGATTATTATATTAACATTACCAGTGGCGTTGTCAACTCTAAAACATATGCAAGCAAGATTTCATGTAATAAAGTAATGATAATGGGAATATGTATTATAAATGAGGTAGTTATTTATTAGTCCATAAGTTGTTTACATTAATCTAGGCATGACTGATAAAAATAGGTAACATCATACAATTCAATAATCATTAATAATAATTAATAATAATGAAGTATTCTCTATTCAGTGCATTATTAGACACTAGGAAACGTTGAATAATAGGACTGACTAATTGACAGAAAATAGTTTATAAAATAATACATGATACTATTTTTGAAGTGTAGATATCAAATTTAACTTTGTGACGCAGGGTGACTAAAACCAGCATGAAGTGTTTAACATGCAAGAATTGACTTCTTAAAAGTGCCATCCACCAGGATATCATCCGAATGATATCACAATGGCACTGCAGCACCAAGCAGCGGTCAAACACCGAACCCTTTACAAGCCAACAACACACTCAAAAGTACTATCAAGTTTTATTTAATTAATCACAAAACAGGCTTTAGCGCATGAGCTGGTGACGGCGTTCTTCCTCAAAATAATACCCCTTCCTTGTTTCCCAGCTTTAAAACCCCTGGTGATGTCATAGGCGAGTATTCTGAAGCCTCTGATGACGTCATATATACAGGTGAAGATTCTAAAGTCGTGTTCAAAGCGTTAATCTTCACTTAAGTGGGGTTTCATCAATGTGAAGCAACCTGGCACACGCAGGTGTTTCTGAGTGAGTGCTGAAAAACAGTGGCTGCATGAAACACCGGCAAAACAATTAAAAACAAAACAAACACCTTCCGAGCCTACATACCTTTAATAATCTTCCAAATGAATGACGCTCCCTAACGGGAACTAAGCGACACACACAACAAAACGCCGTCCATAACTCTCCATTAATAAGAAACGCAACCGCGATGGGTTAACATGACAAACCAGGCAGAACATTTTGTTTGGCGTCATACGAATTAATCAGTCAAACGCGCGGACGTGTTGGGGTAAACACAGGCTGGCTTCGTTTCTGCAGTGCGATGGCGGTGCTGATTGAATTAGAAGGCTCTCTGTCTGCAGCAATCACGTCCGGACACACATGGCAGACTGTCTAGTGCGAGGGGCAACACGGACTGACAGGCTGGCACATGCCCGTCGGTTTTCTGTGGTGCACTCAGGGGCAAAATCAGGAGTGCTTTGCACACAGCGTACTGCATGAACCCTGGTGCTCCCCGCACGCCGGCCAGGACCCCATTGTAAAAGAGTGGTTTGATTTGAATTAGTATTTGAAGTTCTTAAACAGTGCCAGACCTTGACAGAAATGTTTTATTATAAGCAGTAGTGTAAGTATGTAATTCAATATGCTAACGTAACATTATTGAGCAGGTTTCAGGTAAAGCCTCAGGTGAGCCTAGCCGGTGTCTCCTCTGAAGGTTCATTCAGAAGACGTACCTGTAAGAACGCATCCCCAGTTGAAAGCGTGCCCTAAGCCTCCTGCTGTATGTAATTGAATGTAATTGGTGTAAGAGCCCTAAGCGGTGCAGGAATGCTGGCAGGGCAGAGTCTGCTTGACGTGTGAATGGCGTGTGAGAGTGAGGTGCTGGGTGTCACGTGATGGCGTGCTGCTGTCAGTCACTGCCAATCAGAGCCACGGGTATCCGCTCCTGACGAGGCTCTAGCACTTTGTACCGGTGCCCGAAGGACAAGCTGGCAGTCTTTTCGGACCAGGTGAATTATACTAACTAACAGACATGAGTTTTCCTTTGTCGGACATGTTTGCACGTTCGACCGACGAACTGCACGTCAGGCGGCTAGCTCTGCCTGCTTGCTTGTCATGTGAACCCGGCGCGGGATCGTTAGCTATGCGTTGAGAGTTTGGGCTTTTATCAATCCCTCTCTTATTATATTCACTCTCTTACAAACGATATATGTTACAGTATGCTGCCATCTAGGGAGAGCTGATGGAAATGCACTTGCACCATTGTGTACATCCGGTATCGATATTGTGAGTGAAACCTCCATTTAAACAAAACAAAGGATTCTGATTATGTAAACAGCTCCTGAGCTCAGCCAAAAGTTTTATAAACTTTGCAGTTCAAGCGAGGTCATTTGATACTTTTGGGACTGGAGGTGGTGGCCTTAATACTGAACACAGGGGTTGCTGTATTCCCAATCGGGCACCACTCTAAAGGGTTAGTTCCTCCGTGCTGTCCTCCTCAGTGAAGCAGCCCATTCTGCAGGCGAGAGAAACAATGCTGTACACACGCACACGCACACGCACACGCACACGCACGCACGCACGCACGCACGCACGCACACGCACACCTCTCCCTTCTCCACCGTTAAGTTTGCAAAGTCCAATTGTCAGCTAATACTGGGGTGGTGACAGAAGGAGCAGAGGGCCTGGTAGGAGATAATGGCTCTGGAATTGTAAATATTGGTTCCAGCGAATCCCCAGTGAGAGGACTGGAGGAGGAGATTTCCATCGAGGCTCTCTGAGTGTCTGCGGGATAGCTTTTCCATGCTAGTGTGTCTCATTAGATTTTCAGAGGGGCTCGCTGGTCGGTACACGGCATTAGTAACACTTCACGTGGTAATGAAGCTTTTTATTTGTCCGCCGCGCAGCTCATGAATGAATAAGGAGCCGGGCTCCAGCTGTGACAGGCAGCCCAGCCTCGCAGTGCTTCAGTGGGTCTGCAATCCACTGCCCTCTCGAGAGCGGAGAGGGGAATCCGGACAGCTGAGGTGCCCCGGATTCATTAGCAGAGTGACTGGAGAGACACAGCGACTGCATCGCCGGACCGGAGCAAACCTACTGGACCGGATTCTAAAACGCTCGGTCACAAAACGGGAGCCAAACTGAGTGTCGAATTTAAAAGGCACGTGTTTGTTTTCACATCGTTTGAAAGCTCATCCGGGCCTCTTCCTTGCTGGTTCAACACAAGAAGAAGTGTGAGCGAGAGGAGGCCTCTTGTCCCATTAGAAATGGTCTTGCAGACACTCTTTCTAGAGGCTGGCTTTGTCCTCTTTGTTTAATGTTTTAAATCAATTAAACAGAGATGAATGTCATAGCCTATATTGTCTTGTATACAGTAAAAGCACGTCAGTATTTACTGTATATATATATATATATATATATACAGTACTGTGCAAAAGTTTTAGGCAGGTGTGAAAAAATGCTGTAAAGTAAGAATGCTTTCAAAAATAGACATGTTAATAGATTATATTTATCAATTAACTAAATGCAAAGTGAGTGAACAGAAGAAAAATCTAAATCAAATCCATATTTGGTGTGACCACCCTTTGCCTTCAAAACAGCATCAATTCTTCTGGGTACACTTGCACAAAGTCAGGGATTTTGTAGGCATATAGTCAGGTGTATGATTAAACAATTATACCAAACAGGTGCTAATGATCATCAATTCAATATGTAGGTTGAAACACAATCATTAACTGAAACAGAAACAGCTGTGTAGGAGGAATAAAACTGGGTGAGGAACAGCCAAACTCAGCTAACAAGGTGAGGTTGCTGAAGACAGTTTACTGTCAAAAGTCATACACCATGGTAAGACTGAGCACAGCAACAAGACACAAGGTAGTTACACTGCATCAGCAAGGTCTCTCCCAGGCAGAAATTTCAAGGCAGACAGGGGTTTCCAGATGTGCTGTCCAAGCTCTTTTGAAGAAGCACAAAGAAACGGGCAACGTTGAGGACCGTGAGACGCAGTGGTCGGCCAAGGAAACTTACTGCAGCAGATGAAAGACACATCATGCTTACTTCCCTTCGCAATCGGAAGATGTCCAGCAGTGCCATCAGCTCAGAATTGGCAGAAAACAGTGGGACCCTGGTACACCCATCTAATATCCGAGAAGTCTGGTCAGAAGTGGCCTTCATGGAAGACTTGCGCCAAAAGCCATACCTCCGGCGTGGAAACAAGGCCAAGCGACTCAACTATGCACGAAAACACAGGAACTGGGGTGCAGAAAAATGGCAGTAGGTGCTCTGGACTGATGAGTCAAAATTTGAAATATTTGGCTGTAGCAGAAGGCAGTTTGTTCGCCGAAGGGCTGGAGAGCGGTACACCAATGAGTGTCTGCAGGCAACAGTGAAGCATGGTGGAGGTTCCGTGCAAGTTTGGGGCTGCATTTCTGCAAATGGAGTTGGGGATTTGGTCAGAATTAATGGTCTCCTCAATGCTGAGAAGTACAGGCAGATAGTTATCCATCATGCAATACCATCAGGGAGGCATCTGATTGGCCCCAAATTTATTCTGCAGCATGACAACGACCCCAAACATACAGCGAAAGTCATTAAGAACTATCTTCAGCGTAAAGAAGAACAAGGAGTCCTGGAAGTGATGGTATGGCCCCACAGAGCCCTGATCTCAACATCATCGAGTCTGTCTGGGCTTACATGAAGAGAGAAACATAACTGAGGCTGCCTAAATCCACAGAAGAACTGTGGTTAGTTCTCCAAGATGTTTGGGCCAACCTTCCTGCCGAGTTCCTTCAAACACTGTGTGCAAGTGTACCTAGAAGAATTGATGCTGTTTTGAAGGCAAAGGGTGGTCACACCAAATATTGATTTGATGTAGATTTTTCTTCTGTTCACTCACTTTGCATTTTGTTAATTGATAAATAGAAACTATTAACATGTCTATTTTTGAAAGCATTCTTACTTTACAGCATTTTTTCACACCTGCCTAAAACTTTTGCACAGTACTGTATATATATATATATATATATATATATATATATATATATATATATATATATATATATATATATTTAGTGTGTTTCTGTGCCTGGTTGAAACCCTGATTTAGTTTTCAATGAATTCTGCATTTTACTCCACAGCACACACAGGCATAGCAATGCATTTGAAACTATAGACACGAAGCTCAATAAACAATCTTCTCATCTGTCTGCCAGACCACTGCACACTGGACATATTTCATTCTGCTTTTATGAATGAGCTTTTTTAAGTTATGGATGTCATGGTAATATGCTGTGAAAAATGACAATTAAGAAAGCGTTAATCATATCATTCTGTGCTGCGGCACACACTGGATTACATTCCACTGCTCGGCAAATAAGAACGAAAAAGAAATAAATAGCTTCCTGTGTACAAGTTCCTGGGCTGGCTGTTTTATTTGACTTTTCTCTCTTTTCTCTTGGCAGCTTAGATATCTTATGTTTCGCAAGGAACAAGTTGGCCTTAATTTCCCTTTCATCTTGTCTGTGAAATTGGCTGTGGTGCTGCCTTGACCCCAGTATTAGGAGGTCAAGATTCGAATCTGAGGCTCGTCTCTGAGGCTGGCTGGGAGGGCACATGTTTATAAAGAGCGTCACTCGAAAACTGCGCCTTTACAGGAAACATGTTGCGAAAGGAACACCAGCCACGTTTTAAAAGAAATCCACTCAGGCGATATTGCTGCCGTTCCTCTGGCTTTTACACTTTATTTTATACTTCAGCTTGGTGTAGATGAGAAGTTGCTGCGGCTTCCTGGTACTTAGTCACTTCCTGTTGTGTTGCAGTTGATCACTTCCTGTTGTGTTGCAGTTGATCACTTCCTGTTGTGCTGTAATTCAAACTCACTCACCAAGTGCCTCACAGCAAAGGTAACAGGATGCAGCAACATTCCTACATTAAAAAAAATCTAACTTATAATGTTATTAAAAATTATGAGAGGAATCTATTTCAAAACATGGATTAGAACTTTTTTTTTCATGTTAGTCTGACAAATATAAAAAAACAAACAAAAAATATTGATTTCTTTAGTCCGACCAAAATACAATCCTTATTCAAAAGCAGTTTGTGTATCCTGTAGAAGCTAGTCCGAGCGTTTTGAGACACAGTGTATCGATAACAGCACGTATCTGAGAAGCTGTCTTTCAGAGTGATGTTATGCTGTCATAACATCCCAGCTCATATTTTTTTTGAAATGATCAAGTCTATAATTGCAAATCTGCAACCCTTACACAGCATATTCAACTCTTACCTTTCTCCCGGCTCATATCCCATCAACGATGAAATAACCGTCTGCTTTTTTTTTTAAGTTAAAGTTTTGAATGCGGCAGAACTTTGAATCTAAATTCTCTTCAAAGGCAACCCATAATCACAAATAAATAACATTTCTAGTAGTTAAGGGGGAGATGGGGAGGAGTGGAATAACATACGAGATGATGAGTGCTAGACTTGATTCTACTGATAAGCTAAAATAATTTAGCTTTCAGAGATAAACTCCAGGGGCTTTGGAGCTGAACAACAACAATTTATTTATTTATTTTTTATCTTGCAAGTTGAAGGCTTTTTCATTGCTGATATATATATATATATATATATATATATATATATATATATATATATATATATATATATATATATATATATATATATATATATATATATTTTATTTATGTATTTTCCCCAGAAGGTGAGATCACATACCCACAGAAGCCAGAGTTGCATGTTTTAAAGCGACAGACAAAATACAAATATTTGAAAATGTATTTCATGGTAATTATGTCAAGTTTCATGGCTCCAGCTTTAGTACTGAGGCACTGCCTGGATGCCTTAATTTGTATAGAAATTGTAATCATTTGTTCATTTCAAGGTGAAAATTGCATTTTTTAATTTAAATTGTATCCTGCGTGCTAGGCTATTATCTAGAAAAATTGTCTCTGTGTATGAGTGTCTATGCCCAGGCTTCACGGCTGTTAAAAACCCTACTTATATTCAAAAAGGGTTTATGTACAAAAAAAGGCACCAGGTTTTGTTCTTTATTTAGGTTTTTGCTCGGTCTCTGCTCATTTCCATTTTTGTTATTAATATTAATTAGTCTGGAAGCTGAGCTCTGAATTTTTTTTTTTTTAATGTAAATCAAACATAGGCTTCATAGTGATCGCTATCTCTTGCATGATCTAGGGATTTGTACAACCTTGTTTCTCCTTGTTTTATTTTTTATTTATTTTGGAGGGGGGGGGATTAGATGACTTAAAGAAACATAAATGTTTCAGTTTCTAACACCGATGTGTGTAAATAGACTGGGGAGACTAGTGGCCAGACATGAGAGCTAGGGAGGAGGGAGACAGTGTTTAGTGTTTAGAGCAGAGAGACTGGGTGTGAGGGAGGCAGTGTTTAGTGTTTAGAGCTGAGAGACTGGGTGTGACGGAGGCAGTGTTTAGAGCTGAGGGACTGGGTGTGAGGGAGGCAGTGTTTAGAGCTGAGGGACTGGGTGTGAGGGAGGCAGTGTTTAGTGGTTAGAGCAGAGGGAAAAGATCCTTGTTTCTGAAGAAGTAAGTAACGATGGAAGCTGAACTGGCTGCTTACCTTTCAAAGCTGCAAGGCGATCAGGAGATCTTGCTGCACAGGCTGATTATCTGCAGTCAGGAGAGGCTGTCAGGGCTCAGATACAGTGTCTATCCTGCTCTAATTACGGGATTTAAAGAGATGTTAGGCTTTGTAAGTGCTTTCATTGTGACATCCTCAAGGGTTTAAATACCAGACTCCTGGTGCCAGAATACCTTCGGGGCTGAAGAAAAAAATCAAGTTTGAACTGCCCTGACACCTTTTTAATCTCTCTTGACTACTGTGTTCCTTCAGTCTTGCGAGTAGCATTTAAATTTAAAGAAAGCGAAATTGTTAACACTCCCACCCCCCCAGACCTGGCTGACTGCTGTAAAGCTGTATGTTCTAGTGATGGTTCTCTGAAGGGGTAATTGCTCCACGGTGAAGATCACGTTTCTGGGTTACAGTAGTTCGCTCTCGTCCACAAGCTTACCAGGAAGCCTTTTCTTTCACCGTCGTAGTTTGATTTTTTTGGTGTTTGCCAGAGTGGTTCTCAGTAAGTCCTTGTCACACTGCAGGCAGTAATGCACAGCAGACTCATTCAGCCTCGCCTTTCAAAAGAAGATGATGCTTTTAAACTGAGCACTCCTACTTGTAGAAATGAGATTCATGCATTATATATTAAAGGTGTTACTAGAAGTTCAGTGTGCAAATACAGTGTGAATTCGTATAATAATTATTGTTTAACACAATCTGTATTTTAGTGGCGTTCCGGTACTGTCAGATTTAGGACACTGGTGCTCGTGTTTTATTTTAATAATAGTCCTTTATAGCTTTGCTGGATCTGTTATTGCTCCACACAGACAGCCATGGCCTGAAGCCACATTTCCACCCCCTCCGGGACGATGCTAGATTTATATCCACTGTCACTGCAAGGAATTCCAAGCGGACTTCGGGTTGCAGCTCGGGGAGTATGTCGGTTATGTTAGGGACAGCGAGTGAGATAAATGACCTCCTACAGGTGGGAAGTACAGCAAGAGACATCTCGAGTTCTCCACTCGCTCGCTCCGTGGATCCTTTCCCAGCTCTTCAATTACAAAGCAAGCAGCAGCCTGGTCCACTTCGCTTTATCCTATCTCTAGATCACTTCTGAAAGATTATAACAGAAATCCTTTGAATAATAGAGAGTCCCCTAACGCAGATTATAACCACTCAGGGATGGCAATAAGACTCCTATTGCATAGCAGTTTAACCCATTCCAGGTTTTAATGTGCGAGTGAAGAGCCACGTTGCACAGGTAACAAGCTCAGGTGTGTCTTATTAAACTCCTAGTAAAACCAGGAATGGATCAAGCCGCTTTGCAACGGGAGTCTTATTTCCTTCCCTGAAACTCCGATCTAAAGGTCACCATCTGATTACTGTGGAAAGCCAAACTATTGCCAGCATATCTATATCATCACAGACTCACCAGCATAGTCACTGCTGACAGATGGGCCTTCTGTACAGGGCTAATTGCATTGCCTGAAGCAAGGAAAACAACACCTCACTGTAGTGCAGTTCATTTAATATAACAGTAAGATCTTTATATAGCGCCTTTCATAGTGTACCCCCATCACAAAGCGCTTTACAGAGGCAGGCTGTGAACTGTGCATTATATGCAGAGTCACTTCCAATAGGATTTAACATCTCACCCGCAGGACGGAGCACAAGGAGGTGAAGCGACTTGCTCAGAGTCACACACAGCGAGGCAGTCAATGGCAGAGGTGGGATCTGAACCCGTGACCTTCTGGTGACAAGCCCTGGACTTTAACCACTGGACCACACTGCCTCGATAGATAGGGATGATAACCTGCCATTGCGAAGGAGTGAGTGTGTGGTAGACTTATCGAGTCACTGATTTCAGCTCAGCTGGTATGAAGTGTTGTCAGGTTATTGATTCATTGCAAACGCCTATTCACCGCACCTTTGGAAAGTTTGATCGAACGGCACTGTAGAACATGGGTGTTGAATGTGGGTGCTGGATTCTTTCATTCTGTTTTAAATCGGCTCTGTGAATGGAAAACGTGTAATATTCTTATCATGCGAGTCGTGGGAGACACAGCGATTGGAATGGATTTCAAAGGCTGCTGGTTCTCGTCTCAGGTCTGGACTGGAACGGACTTCTAGGGCAGGGGAGTCCGATCCCAGTCCTGGCGGGCCGTTCCACTCCGCGTTTAACAGGTAAAATGAGATCATTAACTGCTTCAGGGTATGGATGGAGATTTCATTGGTTCTATTAAACAATTTAGAACAGGGTTGGAACAAAGACCAGGACTGGAAGGGCCAGCTTTGGCCAGCCCTGTTTTAGGGTCAAAGTTGGGAAACGCTGCTCTAAACGAATTTTCCAACTCTAAGAGAAAGAAAAGCAGACATGGCCAGCAGACACGTTCGTTTTTAGAGCTTTAATGGATAACAGTTACGCCAGTGTTACAGGTAAGACACCAACAGGCTGCAGGTATTAAATGCCGATACAAGTTCCCACTATGCTAATACTTCATACAGCAGAATAAATTATGCCATGATAATATACACACATGCTGAACAGAAATGTAATAAAGCAAAACACAGGTGCAACAAAACAGCAAGTCAACGGGTTCGGGCTGGGGGCTGGGGGCTGGGGGCTGGGGCTGGGGGCCAGGTCAGGGAAGAACGGGGGCCATATAGTGCTATAAATATCTCAACGTCGATAAATGCAAGTGTTAGAAATGGGTGTTATACACTAGAATTCTTTTTTTTTTTTTTTTTTAAATACACAAAGTCTTGAACGATCCGTTTTGATTGGCGAAGGAGGAGAGAAAGTTTGTCTTTTCAATCCTGAAGATACCTCAAATCCTCCTGTCGCAGTTCTCAGCCGAGCGCGCACACCCATGCATGCGCCTGCAAGGTTCCTGGCTGAAGAAGACCGATTGGTTTTTTGTTGAGAAACTGGAGAAAATGTCTGAGGCTTCAGCTCTCCCACGCTGTGAAGAGGCATTGTCATTGGTCCTGCCTCCAGCCGGGCTTCAGTTGAGGATAGAAGAGGCTGAGGCAGCCTGGTCATGTGTGCCTGGAATGTCACATTGTCATATCAAACCACAATAATGGAGCTTTGCTTCCAGTAGTTACTGCAAAAATGTAAACGCAAAACACTTTCAAATGGAATGGTCCCAGTCACTTTATCCATTGTAGATGTGTCCATATTGCATGGATGAATGAGGTGGGTGTTTGTTTGTTTATTTAAAAAATAGTAATAATAATTTTAATGATTTTTTTTTTCTGGTGAGCAAAAGTGATACAATCTGTCAGGTTGCAATTTTTTTTTTTAATACATTAACGCAGTTTAAAAAAAAAATAAACATATTATAAAAGGAATGTAAATTAAAAGCACACCATTGATCTCCCTTTCAATCTACCACTGCACGCTTTGTTTTAGTATAAAACATATGCTCTTCAGACACATACAACACACAATCACGTTTATGTCTGCTGCACAATGAACTGTATATGTGACTATATCGATTGTGTCCAAGATTAACTAGGAGGAGTGCTACACAAAAATGTTTGATATTTACTATTAAAAGGTGTTTCTCTTTATGTCTGTGAATGGGTACTGCCGGAAATCAAAGAGCTGAAACAGTAAACTCAGGCAACCCTGATACTAAAAGACAGGAAAAGTCGAAGAGAAACACAGGGTTCTGCAACTAAACCAATACAAGTTCTTCAAAGCAACCACGCCATTGTTTTTATTAGATTCCTTTATATATATGACAGCAGCACCCTTAGAGAGTCTTTTAAATTCTCAGCATCAGAGTTAATCCCCTCTTTAAACACACACACTAACTCCAGTGGAGTGGTATAAATCCTGTTCTATATGGGATGTTTTACTGTGCCACAGAGATCACAGTAGCTGGAGCAACATGGTCCCTTCGTGCAGATATATATTTTTCTGCATCTCCTTCTTTAGAGGTGTCGAGGCAAAGAGAGTTTACGAAAATGACAAACTCAATCTGGAAAAGGAAACCTAAACTTGGTCTGGTTATGGGAAAAAACAAGTGTTCAATTGAAGAACCTTTTTTTTAATGATCTCAATTTTCCTCTTCTCTGAACGCTTCAAGATGAGCACTCTGAATGGTGTTTGACTTTGGCAGATTAGTTTTATTTTTTTATCACAGATAAACGTCCCACGCCTGTTGGTTTGAGTTATTTTGGAATGTTAACTTGTAAGATTCTCTTTTTTTTATTTGATCATCTACGGGTTCCTACAGCAACCGCAGAGATTGTCTCTCCACTTCGATACAGTATTCTGAAGTCTCTTCCATCCAATCAGAATGAACCATTTACACAATCGCTTTCAAACAACTACCTGTTAACATTTACAACAACCAAAAAAAAAAAATCTATGAATAAAAAAAACAAAAAAATATTAATAACAACAACAACAATAATAATTACTAACAAATTACTATAAAACAGCAAGTTAAGATTAAGATTCAAAATGAGCTCTTGTGCTGTCTTTGTCGGTCTCCAGTAATGTTTTGGTGGTAGATTCTCTGCGTCTCTTAGTTGTCGCTGCGTGGGGGGGTGCCTTCATTTTTCACGCACAGACGAGATGCTGACACGCTCGCTCGCGCACAGAGAGAGCTCCGTGTTGGAATGAGTGTTGAAGTGTGAGAGGGGGGGCTGGTGGGGTGGAGGGGTGTGCTGCCGGGCTCCTCCTGGTTCAGTAGGCTTGTCCCGTTTCTACCTGCAGCAGTCCCAGGACGGCCGAGTGATCCCCCAGCTTCATCCTCCTCTGCGTAGACAAGCTCACGTTCTTAGCCAAGTAGTCCACCGCAGCTGTGAAAGGAACGGAGAAAGAGAACGAGTTGTTACGCAAATGACAGTGTGTATTAGGGGTAGAAGTTACACTGAGTCACCAGCGGGGGGCGCTGTGTGCTATGCAGTGCGAGAGTGGAAACTCACTCTGTCCTTACTGGCTGTACTGGTTATCCGGCTATATCATAATAGAGGCATGTATTGTTTGTATGGTGATATAAGACTAAAAGCAAAAAAAAAACAAAACAATGTGTTTTTGCCGTGACACCTGCATCTGTTTTCTTTACGACAGGAAATCCGATGTTGCCTGTAAACGTGATGAGATGAATTTCATCTCTGCTAATGTGTTTTCCACCATTCCTTTCCTTCCTTCCTCCCTCCCTCCCTTCCTTCCTTCCTTCCTTCCTTCCTTCCTTCCTTCCTTCCTTCCTTCCTTCCTTCCTTCCAGAACTGGCTTTGGTAACCAGCAGTCCTCGCTTGACAAGTAAACAAGCCCATTCTGTCAGCATCCTGTCACTCTGCTTGAGCCCCAGAGGGGATCCCTTCCAAACAAAAATTTATATTAGACTTGTCATTTCTATTTAGATTATTTTCACGCTTCTATCTGCTATCATTTTCATCATTAGGCAGAAGCGATCTTTGGGAATTTTCAGCCTTTCATTAATCCTACAATCCTGACACATGCACGCTGACACACAGACACACGCCAAAAACACACACACACACACGCACACGGCAAGGCACACACACAGGCACGAAAAGTGTAAAAAGCGGACGTCCCTACTCTTAATCAAAAAGTAGTGCCTCCTTTTTAAAGCTTGATATAATTAGTCTTTCAAGTCAGGTTACATAATGTAGTATTAGATTGCATTTCTCAACTGGAGAAGCTAGACGTATTTGCTTGTCTCTTAGACACAACTGTGACACAAAACCGTGACGATTACATTGCACCTAGTTTAGATTAGGCAAATAATAAAGCATACAGACCAAAAACTGATGCTGCGTTGTTTATTTTATTCCTGTAACTAACTCCGCCAGCATTTTTATTTTCAGTGAAATATGAGAAACAGTGGTTCCCTTTTTAATCTATTTACTTGTGTGTTGTTTTTGGCAAACTGCTCTCAACAACAGTCCACGCAGAGAGGGGTTTCCATATCCAGCGCTGGGCAGCGTTTGATGTGATTCGTTCCCTCTCCCCTGTGCTGGTCCTGCCGCTCACACTGTGTCCCTGCTAGCTTCTACACACACCAGGGTGTGACTAACACAGCACCTGCGGGCTGGAGCCTGATTGGAAATATCTGGTATCGGTATTCGAGCTGGAGATTTTTATCAAGAGCATGTGTCTCTTTGTATCCAGAGGCAAGCGGCTGGGGTCGGAGAGCAGATCGCTCCCCCCCCCCCCATCCCCAGGTATTGATCAGCCCAGGCTTCCTCACAAGGTTTCAATTTAATAGCAGGAGTTAAAGACATTAGAGAGGGCCTGATTGTGGAAGAGGCGTGGCGAATGGGGGTCAGGGGTCAGGGAGGACACTGCAAGGACAGGGGCGTCAGGAAAAGGAGTGAGAGAGAGGAAGCACCTTTAACCCTTCGGGGGGCTTCGAGCTGAGCGCGCTGTCCCGCAACAATAATATTGTTCTGTATTAGTGTTTGCACTTGGACTAACATTGCATTTCAGAAAGCTGGAGTGGAGACAGGGAGCCAACTCCCTAATCCCGCTCCTTAGTATACAGCCCGGGCCTTTGTGTGTTTCAATCATTAAAATCAAAACGGTATTTGATTCTGTTTTAGGGCAACACTATGTCAAACAGCATGCAGGAGATCCCGGGTTCAAATCCCAGCTCAGTGACTGACTGGCTTATTGTGTGGTCTTCTCTCTGACAATCTGGTTAATATCCTCGCCTGAAGCACTTTCACTTCACTAAACAAAACATCTCCTCTGCCCGTACTGTATATAGCAGGGCCTGCTGGAACAGTTACAAGCAGAATGGGCTGCCAGCTGACAATCATCCCTGTTTGCAAACCCGCTGATCCTCTTTCTAAACCGCGGTGGCGCTGTGCGTGGAAATCTCCCTGTTTCCTTTTTTTTTTTTTCCAAATCACCTCTTCAGTGTTTGTAACAATGTCAGCTCTATTCGAACGTTCTCGTTCCTCTGAATTAGAAACTTGGTCCCGGGAAAGGGCTGTCTGAACCCCTAGCTATGCAAGTCTTTCAGGTGAAACCTGCTGTCTTATATTTCACTGGTAGATAGACTGAACTCCACTTAGCAGCATTTCCTTTCACAGCAGCCAAAATCCTGTCGAGAGGACAAGAAACTGTAACATATCAAAGTTCGGAGCGTGTGTGTGTGTGTGCGTGTTCGTGTGTGTGTGTGCATGAGGAGGGGGGCGGTTTAAGACATTGCAAAGAGTTACATTCCTGCTCATCAGTGACAGCCTTCATGCAACACTTCCTCTCAACACAATTGCATTGTTATTTATTATAACCTACAGTTAATGCAGCTGCATTTTGGTGCCGAGCAGGGCGGTACAGACCTCATCTGAGACACTGCTCCTGCTTTTGTGGTTGTGATATTTTATCCATTATGTGACAGCTCACAGTCATTCCCTCTTCAACTTGGCTTTAAGCTTCCAGGGTCGGGTTTCATACGAATCAGTGCGGATTTGTTCTGGTGTGCAGTAGGGCTCCTTTGCTGTTATTTGTTGGCATTAGTAAGTTGCACTTAGATTTTAACTACCATTTAAACACCATTTTAAAAATATGACTTTGATGTGGTAGTAACAGTACGCTTGTAAGGTAATTGGCAGTTAAACATGCTTCCTCCACTTTTAACTATGCATTTACTGCAACAATGATCTGTACAAGTCTTTATACTTGATTTGCCAGGATTCCACTATGATTTTAAAGTTACACAGATTTACCACCGGAGGGCGCTGTGTGCTATGCAGTGCAATAGGTGGGGGTGGAAACTCACTCTGTCCATACTGGCTGTACTGGTATCCGGCGGTGACGGGGTCCACGCTGTAGCCGGTGGTGCTGTAGGTGGGTGGGCAGTAGGACTGCGATGTGGGCAGACTGTCCACCCCCTTGAGGGACTCCGAGCGCTGGCTGCAGCTGGCAGAGATGGCGTTGGAGGAGTCCAGGCTCCCGTGGAGGGGCGAGATGGAGAAGTCGTGCTGGGACTGGTGGGGCACACCGCTGGGGTTACTCAGAATACTCATCACCTGTGGAGAGGAAAGAATTCAGAATTCATCTCTCACCCTGAGCACGGTTAGCTAACAATGTATATAAAAAGAGGAAATACATTTGCAATTATATTATACATCAAGGTCAAATCCAAAAAGATCAACATCTGTCACAACATGGAACTTGGATCTCAAATTCCAGTTACACACACTCGACTTTACCAAGCAAAATGAGTTCATTCTATAGGGTGATGCAAAACTTGTGGCCATAGCTGTAGGTGCTACTTAGCCGGTGACATTTAATATGGATCTCTAGTCTAGCCTGGCTTGCCTCTGCCTCCGAGCTAACAGTACAGCTCCGGAGTGAGCTGCGGCTGAGGTTTCAATATCAGAGGTGCAGTTCAGCCCGGGAGGCTGATAATGAGGGCAGGGTCTGTCACAGCGTCTCCGTGCCAGGCTGCTCCTGTCCCGAGGCAGACTGGGAAACACACACTTAGGGAATACATCATCTACAGCTCCCAGCTCTCCAGACATCCATCCCACCAGCCATGAGAGTGAAATAAATCAGAACGCTGCTGCATATCCTCCTGAGATTGCATTGCTCATTGCGTGGCATCTCTTTCCAAAACGGGAGTGGATATTCTGAAAAAGCTGAGAGCACTGCCTGTGATAACGGGTTTGTTTTGTTTAAGGTCGACCCCTAAAGCCTCAGAGAGTCCAATCAAATGCTTGAATGATATTCTGAGATTTTTTAAATTTTATCATTTCTGATTTTTTTTTTTTTTTAATGTTAAACGAGTTTAAAAATTCTGGAAACAAGCCCACACCGATGTCCTGTAACACATTTTAACATTGGATTTCTTTGTGTGGATTAGATTCATACCGATGTAGTGTAGTTCAGTTATTTGAAAACTTTTCAATACAGTACAAAGCAGAGGTACTGTTATAAAAGTTTACCACAGTAAAAGTGTAGCAAAGTGTAATAAAGCTTAGGTAAGCATTGTAAAGAACAGCGAGCTACGGTAAATGCATAGTGTAGCCATGGGAAAAGCAGGGGGGAAAGCTGCATAAATACTGTGGAAAAATGCCGTGGTGAACTTTTCTAAGGGTATTTTGTAAGCTAAGGCAGATTGTTATCAACGTCTTTAAAACACACCTGATTCATAACACTTTTTCCAAAGAGTCGAATAAAATGCCTTTTGCAGGTTAACAGTCTGGAACGGGTTTGCAAGAACCTGGCTGGAATATGGTAAATGTGTAAATAAAGGTTTGTTAGAAAAGGTCCTAATCCCAAATCCAGCTCTCCCAGCATGCCAGATGAGGGCTGCTGTTGTGGGTCGCGCTGTGGATTCCAGCCTGCAAGGTTACCCCACACATGCTCCTCATTGACAGACACCATGCAGCATCCTCTTCTAACATCAGGTTCCGATTCTCACTCTCCATGCTCTGCTGCCCTTTCGCCCTCTCTGTACTGGGGCTGCTAAACCAATTAGCCCATCATGGTGTTGGTTAAGGGGACTAGGCTGAGGCAACAGGACTCCCCCCTCCTGCTCAGCCCCTTGACGTGCACTCAGCAAACTGCTTCTCTCAACGAGTGGGAGCTGCAGCTTCAGAGCAATGCACTTCAAGCACTTTGCAGGCAAAAAACACCTCTATTTGTGCAACACTGTACACAGTAGTATATGAGCCTCATTCACTAAAACTTGAAGGTCTTTAAGGAATGTTTGGTTCAGGATTGTTTTTTAAAAGAACATTTAATTAATTCAAGTTTGAAAACTTTAGTGAGAGCGTTTGATAGTTCATTCTTATTTAAACTCATGGAATGTTTATAAACCAGATTCTCAAAACAGTTCTTAAAAACCAGTCCTTTAATGTTTGCTGACTAGGGCCCGGTATAGTTTTAGCAGAGATCCGCGGTTTTTCTTTTCTGTTCCTCTGCAGAATTAAAAATGGATTTGGCAGACCTGCATCCCTGAAGTGGGGTGTGAAACAGAGCCCAGGTTTCTCAAACGTGGCGAAACACAACAGAAAATATGAAAAGACCTCTCCAAAGAGCCGCCATTGTTTCAGCCATAAGAAGAAACAGCTGAGGAGCTCTCAGGAGCTCTGAAACGCGCCCTCGGGTTGTTTATTTTTTCGTTGTGCAACTCGAACAACAGATGTTTTTCCTTAAAAAATTTTTTTTTAAAAACTGGAACGCATTTTGCAATGCCTGAGCAAGCTTTGTTATCCACCTAACTGGGCAGATTAATAATCACTAATACTGGAAAAAAAATGTAAACTTGAAGCTGTGTGTGTGTGTGTGTGTATAGTGTGTGTGCTGTGTAGTGTGTGTGTGTGTGTGTAGTGTTTAGTGTGTGTATACTGGGGTGCACTTGTAATACATTTCAGAACAAGTTCATATGCATAACCTTCTTCCTGTGTAATACTTTGTTTGGAACGAGTGGCCTTCAAAATTCCTCAAATTCTCAAAGTCTTAATTCTGTCTCCAACCAGCCTAGGAACTGCAAAACCCAATTTAATGGTTGGATTTGAATTGCTCCCCACCCCCCTGTCTTTCTTTTGCAAAGACAATAACAACAACAGTAATAACATAATATCATTTCATACATAACAGCAGCAGAAAACAGTGGCTTTGTTAGCTTAATAAGTTTGAAGGGAGCGTCGCGTCTCTGCGGGACGGCTGTTTTTAATCAGATGAGCGCGGGGGCAAAGCGCACGGGATGCCAGAGAGGAATATGCGAGCAGAGAAACGGGGTGGCAGTTAAGTCTGACGCGTCTATTCAGCCGCGCGGCTAAGCAGGGCTGTAGCCTCGGTGATGCCATTATTGCGCTGAAAGCAGAATTATTCAAATCTTCACATTTAGCATAACCTCGCTGACATCAATTAAAGGGGCGAATTGAAAACGCTGCTGCGCTGCGAGAGGTAAAGCACGCCCTTTATCAGCCGCGACAACCATGGTGGTTCATTTGCACACAGGCCTTTCACTCTGCCAGCCAGACGAAGCTGCAGACATATCCCGGCTACACGCTGCACACTACCTTTACTAAAAGGGCCCGCGGTTGAACTTCAAAATGTACAACACTTATTATTACAACAGCCTCCGGCCAAATAAAAAAAAACTCCTGGAGTTCGAGACGGTATTGCATGCAGCTGTTTCTGCTGCTGCTGCAGAGGAAGGAGACACTTAATAAATTAGACACAATTGAATTTCGACTAAACAGTTTACATCATTTATAGAAGGTTTAAATAGAAATGAATTGTGGTTCAATACATCATTAACTATGTTGTAAATGATATCACAAGCTCATTAATAGATCTAAACAAAAATAAGTGAGCCTAGTTGTCGTGGCATCAAAGGCCTGCAAGTACCGCCACTGTTTGTTTTCAATAAAGGGATGTTAAACAAACGTTGGGAAGTTGGCTCTTTTGAGCAATGTATATATATTTATACATGCACACATACATACAACCGTATCATGTGTTTGTTTCTCAATTCTAGACTGTTACTGCAATTCTAGAAGATCCGCAGGACTTGCACGACAGGTGACTTGCATGCTCCGATGAATCCATGACATTTCTTTATCATTCTGTACTGTCAGGAGTTGCTGCTTAAGCATGCAGTGGGGCGACTCAAACTAGCTCAACAAAATAAATTTTCTCAAACTTGTTAACTTAACCTTGAACAGCCTTGCCCTGTAGCACACATGAGAGAGAGATTGAAAGAGGGGTGAAAAGAAAGTACCCTGGGGTCTGGAACTTGGCTGGGCTGCTGTTTGTAATCTATTATTTCCTGCTGTATTATCACCGCTAAATAAAAATCAATAGTGTCTCGACATCTGTTAGCTCTTCATCAGATAGGGGTGGCAAAAAGGAAAAACTACCAGCTGCCAATCACCTGGGCGGACAAACAACCCCAGGCGTCCAGATTCTATCCGAGCTCCACGGCGCAGCATTTCACAAGCAGGGTTAGTCAGTCGATCCCCACTTCCAACTTTCATTTTACTAAACCCCTCGTCCCACCCCCTTCCACCCACAGTAGCTGCATCTCGTTTGTGTGTGTGTGTGTGCGCGCGCTGTCTGTGCAGATAATGCTAACCAGGACCTGGTGGAAAGGACTCAGCCTCCAGGCATTCCTGCTTCTTCCCAAGAGATAGATTACTTTATAAATAATAATAAAAAAAAAGAAAGAAAGAAAAAAAAAAGTAATTAATTCTCTCAAGTTGTGAGCCGTCTGCCCCCGGGCTGTATGAATGCAGAACTGTATAAGGATACAATGTGCGTCCTTTCAGATAAACACGCAGTGCATTCACAACACCCTTTATAAGATCTTCATTTCCTTAACTGTCACATTATAGATTTGTTTGTGTAAGCTGAAATGTTAAGCCTGAAAATAAATAAATTAAAAAAAAAAAAAAAACAATTTCAACTCTGCAGGAACCAAGTTAAAATACCTAAAAGGTTGATTTACTAGAACATTGGTAATAAAATTAGACAAATGCTTTTGTCAAAGTCTATTTACTGTTGCATGGATTAAATGGATCATTCAAACAATAAAGACTAATGTATTAACTCGAGGTCCTGCTATATATATATATATATATATATATATATATATATATATATATATATATATATATATATATATAGACAGATAAACAGACAGATAGACAGATAGAGAGAACTGTAAATGAGCATTCTCCAGTCTTTAATTAACTCCTATTACAATTTAATGTATTTGTGACCAGACTGAAAAACAGTCAACTGTGTGTGTTTAAGAGACCTTGAATTATACTGCTGAGCAGTTTGTATAACGGAGTGATATATATGTATGTATGTATGTATGTATGTATGTATGTATGTATGTATGTATGTATGTATGTATGTATGTATGTATGTATGTATAATAGTTGAATAAAGACTGGAGTAAATGTTCAGCCCATGATCCACACAGATGCACAGAGCGCTGCAGCAGTGGATACAGAGAGCAGTAGAGAACCAGGAGGATGTGAGCACATTCTGACACTGAAATCAGTTACAGACTACAGGGGAGAGGTGCAGTACGACAGCCCAGGACTTGACATTCAGCGCAGAGGGTCACAGTTAAAGTTAAAACGGCAAAACCAGAACAAAATGTAGTGAACCATGATGTGCGAGCGATCCCCCTCCTGTCTCAACCCCCTGCAGGTGTTAGTAATGACAGAGTCCGTCTGAGTCTGTCTTATTGCTTCCCAAGTGCTGCCTCTGACCACCCCCCCCCCTCCTCCCTCCTCCCTCCTCCTCCTCATCCTCTCATTCCGATTTTGCTGGCTTGAGTAAACGCTAAGAGAGAGGAGCTAGTGGCTTTGGGAAGTACAAAGAGTCCTGGAGGATTGCAGGCCTGGGGGCCAGTCTGCCTGCCTGCCTGCCTGATACAACTGTCTGTTCATCTCCCAACTCCACCGCGCCAAAGAGGTGATCAGTGGAGAGACTCTTAATCTGTTAAGAGGACTGGCTTAACTGCTGGGTTAGAGATACCCTTTTATTTAACCAAAATCAAATGCCCCTAAGAGGTACCTTCAAGTTGGAAAAAGGTCATCCGGGCTACAAAATTGGGTTAGAAATCGACCAAGAAGCGTGAAAAAAAAAAACTAGGCAGAGCAGATTTGAGCAGAGATGCTGGCTGTTAATTCTGATGGCTGGAAAAATCAAAATATACAAACTGGTGACCTATTGTCAGGGTCAGAATAGTTAGGCAAGGATGTTACATAGCCAAACGTTTGCAAATAAAAAGAAATCTGAGAAATAAAATGAAGGGGGTTCATTTAAGAGCCTTTTCCTTTTCCATCAGTTGAACCAAAGATTTTAAAGCTGCAGCAAAACTATCTATCTATTGCCTCCTGGTTGAGCAATACATCGACAATTTAAAAAGTCTACATGCAAAGAATTATTTATATCTCCAACGAATCTCATTTGCTTTTATTATTATTATTATTATTATTATTATTATTATTATTATTGGGAAACAAAAATGTTACTTTTCTAACCTGACACTGGCTTCAAATTGATAGGGTTAATTCCACATGGCTGTCACAATAGCACAGCTTTCAACTTGAAAATATAACTTCATTCTAGTTATGGCACAATTCTATTTATATAGTGCGTCAGATAACAACAGCCATGACAACTGTGTATTTTTAATTTAATGCAAACACTGCTTAAAATGACAACAAACACATCCATAGCACAGGTTTTTGGTTGTAGTGTTATTTGGAAGTTTTTAATAAGCTGGATAGAGGCGTCGTAATTAGTGGAAATTAAGTGGAAATTAGTTAGTGAGTCATTAGCAGAGAATATTGTGTGAAACTGTTTCCATAACAGCGCTGCCCCCACCCCAGCACCCTCTCAATCCACCTTCACATACACGCAAACACATGCACACACACACATCAAGGTAGACCGTCTCAAAGGCAAAGTGTCCGGACGCTCATTTGAAAAACAAAATGACAATTTAAAAAAAATAATGATGATTGCCTAAATGTAATTAGCGCGCTTGGTCACAGCCACGTGTAATTAAAGCTGGATGCGTCGCGGCATGAGAGCCCCTGAGTGGCAGGGAGCAGATGACAGCAATGATTTCCTCTCCCAGCCGCATGTCACTCCGCTAATTGGCTGCGGCACGTTAATCGAAAGTGAAAAGTGCCATCCGCCGACGGCTGGGCCGCTGTGAGGCCTGGTGAGATGGGTTTGAGGAAGGGGAGAGGGGAGAGGGGGGAGGGAGAGGGGAGGCCCATAAGTGTTTCCAATTAGATATCTGATTGCCGGTGACAGAAACTGGGCATTGACAAGATGGGTACAGATGAGAGCGATTAGAGAGCGACAAAACAAGCTGTCACTTCTCAGGGAGCGTTCGCCGTTCAAAATATTTTGCATATGCTTCTTTTAACCCTTGCTGTGCTCCTTTTCTCCTCCAGCCCCCTGCTGCAGCCAGACTGCGCTTCACTGAAGCTAACTGGGCCTCAGATTAGGCTTAGTTTTTAATGGCTTTAAAGAAGTTACCACAATACAATTTTATGAATATGAATTTTTAGTAGTTTTAGGATTTTTAAATAAATAAATGCGTTCTCTGCAGCTGTGTTTATTGTTTTTACAGGAATTTGACGCCTTAAATTTTAGTGTTGAAGGGCCAACAGTATTGCCTTTTACTGTGCTGGAGTATGTAGCAGAGATCAGAAAGGGAAACAGTAAAAACAGCTCAAATGAACAGCAATTAAGAGAGGGGGTGCCTGCAAGCCTGCAATAATAACATTCATAAAAGTGGTAGCCATCTCAATGTCGGGCTGTCCGGTAATTCTGAAATCTCTTGTGACAGTATCAATATATAAATCTAAAAATTGATAAACTACGCTCCCTTAAAAGAAATATAAACACACTCTTTCTATAGTTCTCACGTGACCTTCCCTGCACCCCATGCACCTCTTCTTGTTCAACAGTAACCTCTGAAACTGTTTCCAATATTTTAAATGTTTCAGTGTGCCTTTTCCTAACCAAAGGTTAATGCACTCTATCACGCTGCAATTGAAGAAAGCGTTGTGCTGCAATTCATTTATTTTCCAGCGGTAATGCTCCAGTTACTGCTAGATAAATACTCACCCCAGGAACACAGACTCCAGCCCGCCGCCCCCTCCCTCCCACCTTTCCCCAGCGCCAACTCTCGCCTCGTCCAAATTAAATGGCAGGTTTTAATGATTTCAATATAGCGGTGTTTGCCAAGCAAGGCCTGCAGACTTAGAGGCTCTGACTATAATGCAAGGTGGATCTGGGGGGGGGAGGGAGGGGGGATTTGTTTGTGAAAAACAGCAGGGCATAGGTAGAGTGAAAAATGTCAGGTCAAATTGTTCTTGACAGTGTTAATATCTGCACCTCATAGCGATAATTACATGTAAATAAATAGTGAAATAGCTCTCAGCTGGAGTCTGAGTGGAGAGGCCTGGAGTTTGAGCCAGCCAGCTGGGACTCAACGAGATTCGTTTTTATTATTATTTTTTGGGAGGGGAGGGGGGGGGGAGAGAGAGAGCGAGAGAGAGAGAGAGGAGCAGAAACACTGTGCTGTACACAAGATATATCCTTATGATGCAACACAGCCCTTTACAGGAGATCACCTGTCTGTCTGTCTGTGTCTGTCTGTGAATCAATGTACTTCATCTGTCTGTCTGTAGAGCCCAAACATAAAACCTCTCAAGGTCACATTTCTGCCATTTTTTGACAGCTTTGCTTTTGAGGGTGCATGCAGGTTACATTGCATTGCACCCCCATTTTTTCCATCCCGAGTAACCCGGGATGACAATAAACACGGACCCCTGAAAGCTTTGCTACACTGGGGGGGTCAGGATTGTTCTCCAGCGTTTCTCCACACTCCCTATCAGTGCAAGCACCCCAAACCGGCTCCTGTCCCTGTTGATAAGGGAGGGATCTGCTTTGCTGCTTGTTGTCTGAGACGCGAAGAGAGGCAGCTTGTGGTGTTGGATGCAGGGGTGTGAACTGCTCAGGGAACACTGAGAGCACCGGGGAATTAATCATAGCCTCGCACCTGTCAGACTGGTATCTGGAACTAACAGCAAACTCATGCAAGAGGGCGCCCCCCAGACCCCCCAGCCAGCCCCATCTCACCCCCGCAACGGGGGACGGGGCGCAGGCAAGAATTCAAAAAAAAAAAAAAAAAAGATTCTGTCAATTTCCCATGAAGAAAGGTACTGGCTCAAGTGGAACCCTGTCTTAACAACCCCCTGTCAATCAGTCCTGCCCCGAGCAGAGACTATGTTGCAGAACTGGGTGTGCTTTTGTTGTGTCTGTGGTTGAGGGTGTGAAACCCATTCCGTTTTGACGAGGGCTGAAGAGTTGTTAACCCGATTCTGACTGCTTACCCCTCTCTGACACGGACAAGGGGGGAAAAAAAACCAGCCACCGAGGAGCTGATTATGATCCGAACACAAGACGTGGTGGCGGGGCCCGATTCTGTTGCGTGAATTGAAACCCCATGTCACAAACATGCCCTGCACAGATAAGTGATCAGAATCTGTACCATACTGCAAAAACTGCCTGGACTCTTGTAGCATATATTACATCAACAATAAGCAATAAGCCTTAGGAAAATGTCTTGCACACTTTGTATAGAACATTTCTTCATGTGCCGGAAGCGTGCATTTGGTAATAGTGTGGATTTCATAGTAGCGATCGGGGTCACACTACTGTTGTCTAAATTAGCAAGAGTCTGTGTTATTTAGACATACTGGCCCTGCGGTTTCAATAGAAGCTTTTATTTGTGGCCAATAGCTCACTGGATTACTGGTGCGTCTACAGGATCATTTAGCATTGATTGAAGAGATTGATTGCCGTCTGTCTTGTCTGTGCAAAATATATATTAATCGGCATGCTTCTGTAGCTAGGAAGGGTACCACTTATAATACTGGTGTGGTGTAACATTGATACAAAGCAGGGAGCAAAGGGCAAAGAGGTTATGCATAAGGAGGTCACATGGAGTGGGAAACCATATTTTATACTAGGAGAATATCCACAGTTGCATGCGTTCATATTTTTTTTTCATTTTGCAATGAAATACAATATAAGAAAAAAAAATGCGATGGGTATTTGAGATAGCGCCTATACCCATGCCTATACAAAATAAGGGAATCAAATTTTCAAACTAATAGGCATTTCTATTGCGTGGGACCCACAGTGTCAGAATTGGTCTCAGCCAGTCCCTACTTAAATCCTCATCTTCTAGGATTTAGTGAAATTTATATTGGCTGCCTCTCCAAGATAAATGTAAATCTCATTCCCTTATATTCACTGTTTATCAGGATGCAACAGCTCACTTTGTGCAGGAAATCTCTCTCACACAAACACCCTTGCATTTAAATAGCATTTTTATTGTCAGCTCCAGCCTTTCATCTGAGGGGAATAATGTTTCCTCTCTGGGGAGGAGGAGTGCTGCACTGCAGTCCGAAGCGGCCAAAAGAAAAAAAAACAACCTGAAACATGCAGGGAAAAAAAGAAAGAAAGAAAAAACCACTAACCCAAACTGTTTTTTGTTTTTTAAATGACTAAGGGACATCCGGATTATTGAAGCTTTGTTTGCATTACTTACTTAACTTGGCTAATGTGCTGAAGATTGCTTAAAATTGTACCCCCAATAAAGAGAGCAATATTCTGCTGTCTGTAGTGGACAGGGTAGTACACTATAGCACTATTGCACTGATCCCTAGGATCTGTCAAGTGGAACTTGACTCCCCCCTTTACAAGAATCATTGAAATGCTATTACAAAGGTTGACCACCAGGAGGTACCGATCGCTATGTCAAAATCGCATTCCAATAAATGTTAAACAATAACACTATCAAAGGGAAAGGATATTTTATAGCCTCAATAATATGAAGCTGCCCTCACTCGTTAACTGACTGGGAAGAGACTCTGTTTAAAATGATTTTCTCTCAAATTTTCTCAGTAAATTGATGCAAAAAAAATAATATAATCCTCCATGGGGTTATGATTAAATTTGCTTGCTTTTCATTTTGGCAGCTTCCATGTTTTGTTTTTTTTTTTAATTTTATTTTGTTAAAGCTTCTTTACTTAAAAAAAAAAAAAAAAAAACCATCATCATTGCCAATTTGCAAAAGTATCTTGCGTATTTAAGACTAGTCCTGTCTCTAACAAGACTCAACAGTTTGATTATTCGTGCCCGTACGCATGTCATTTACATGCGTGTGCTCAGCTTCATTCGCTCGAGCCTGCCAGCTGACACTCTGCCCAGTCCGAGGCTTAAGGCAGAAGAGTTAGTAACGTGTAAGAGTATATTCATACACCTCCTCTCCGTTCTCATTGATATTCAGGTACACAATGTCTTGTCAAATGCAAGCTAAGAGCGAGCCAAAACTAGAATCTTTTTTCTTTTTTTTTTTGGCAGCCCCTGTGTGGGCTTCTTAAATCTAATTCCTCCAGTTTAAAGTGGCTGCCTTGCTCATGGAAGTCGGGGATGAGGCTCGAGTCCCCCTCCCTTATCTCTGGCTCACAGTTGCTCGGAATCACTTTGGAGGACTCTGCTTGAGCTCGCTCTGCAGCAGAGCAGGCCTGGGGATAGGGATCAAAGGGAGGATGGTGAGCCCTGCTCTGTCTCTGATCCCCTTGTGCTGAAACCCCATCCTCTACACACTCCATCCCCAACATCAAATGCAACCAGAGTCCCTTCATTCCAAAACACAAATCTACCGACAGCTCCCCTCCGCACGGCCCTCTCCTGCTTTAATTACTCCTGAGTGAGCGAGCCTTCATTCATTCTGCAAGAGAACGGGCCTTCTTCATATCTATAGTGTGCGCTTTATAAATCCAGCATGGGGGTGGAAGTAAGACTCCCATTGCATAGCAGTCTGATCCGTTCCTGGTTTTACTACCAGTTTAATAAGACCCACCTGAGCGTGCTACCTATATATGCTGTGGCTAACCAAGCTGGAATGGGTGAAACTGCTGTGCAATAGGAGTCTTATTTCCATCCTTGAGATTATTTTTTTTCTCCACTTTTTTAAATGTCAACGGTTGTATATTCTATTTTTGATAACATTTCCATGTGTCTATTAATATGAAAGTCTCTATTATCAAATTACAAATACATCTGTTGTTGTTTATTATTATTATTATTATTATTATTATTATTATTATTATTATTATTATTATTATTATTATTATTATTAAAACGAAAAAGTAGAACACTTTTTTTTTTTTTTTTTTTTTTTAAATACAATCAATATGTTGTGGATTAAGAATTTTATAATGGATTTTCAATAGGAGTCTCTTTCCCCATGACTCCCAGCAGGGGTCTCTGTGTTTCAAAAAAAGTAATTATCTTTGGAGACAGGAGAGTGGAAAAAACAGATCTTGAGTCTATCACCATACTAAACAGCTACTGAAAACTGATGGAATCGCATATAATCAATTAATGCATAAACTGCAGCATGTACACATGCACTCACACACCCACACCCACTGATACAACTGGGGATTAAATGGACATGCAGAATCTTACAAGAAAATAAAGAGTCAACAGTGAACCCCCATATAACAGAAATCTGCAGTAATTTGCTGCAATACTGCAAGTTACCATTTAAGATGCCTACTTTTTTTGTTATCTTGTATTACCAAACGTATTTGCACATTACTTCACCTGCCTTTGCTGTACCGTGCTTGCCCATGCTTCACCTGCCTGTGCTGTACCGTGCTTGCCCATGCTTCACCTGCCTGTGCTGTACCGTGCTTGCCCATGCTTCACCTGCCTGTGCTGTACCGTGCTTGCCCATGCTTCACCTGCCTGTGCTTTACAGTGCTTGCCCATGCTCCACCTGCCTGTGCTGTACCGTGCTTGCCCATGCTTCACCTGCCTGTGCTGTACCGTGCTTGCCCATGCTCCACCTGCCTGTGCTGTACCGTGCTTGCCCATGCTTCACCTGCCTGTGCTTTACAGTGCTTGCCTATGCTTCACCTTTCTTTCTACATGCTTTTCCATGGCGTGGCAGTAAAAAAAAAAAAAAAAACGGTCAGAGAGAGATTTTATTTTCTTACATGAGAGCCAGCTAAGAATGGCTAAGGGGAGGGGAAGGGGGCTTTTCTGATCAGCTGCAGAAAAATGTTGGGCTGACCTAAAGACATAAGAATCTGTTTGGGCTCCCCAAGGACCAGGGGCTTAGCTTTACAGAGCCCTGACATGGCATCGTTCTCAGCATCTCAGCAGAAACCAGGCTGCGCAGTTTGGAACACGTCAGGATTTGGTCCTGAGCACCTGTTGGTGGTCGAACAGCAGGAATCCATTTCAACCTGCCTGCATCGCTGGCAGAGAAGTTATTCATAGGAAATCGCACATTTTTGTCAGTCTACACAAGCAAAGAGCAGCCTAGCAGAACTAGAAGTGGACAGAAAGTAACTTGGATGCCCTCGGAGAGATGTCTAAACCCTGGCGCGGTTACGTTTATCAGGAGGAGAAGCTGTTCCACCAATGGCAGCCTCGTACTACTGTAGCCCTTGAGCACAGAATAAAACCCTAGCCATTGTCTGTCTGCATTGCCTCTGAAAGTCTGGTAAGGGGAAGCGAGGCTGCTCCCTGATCAAAATAAATCTTCAAAGCACACTACAGATGACATTCAAACACACTACAGTACAACTGACCGATTGAGAAATTGTGAGCTGTAAGCAAAGGAACGGGGCGAAGCGGCTCAGCTCAATCCCAACGTTATCATGCACAGGACAAGTTTGGTTGAAAGACACGCAGCCATGCTTTAAACCCGTCCTTGCTGTCTTTTCAATCCCATGAAAAATTGTGGGGCTCTATTAACCAAACACGTGTGCATGCATAGGGTTGGAAATAAGACTCCCATTGCATAGCAGTTTGATCCATTCCTGGTTTTACTACAAGTTTAATAAGACACACCTGAGCTTGTTACCTTTACACTGGGGCTAATCTAGCACATATTAAAACCTGGAATGGGTGAAACTGCTATGCAATAGGAGTCTTATTCCCATCCCTGAATGCATGTATGTATGTATGTATGTATGTATATATGCATATATGTATATTGCGCATGTCTAAATAAAATGTATACAGATTCCTCCAAGGCTAAATGATGCAGAGAAACAACTTCAAAAAAAAAAAAATTTTTTTTTCTAAAGTTTGCCCATTTTCTGCAGACTCTGCTGTTTCCAGCAGCGACTGGCTTACTCAGTGGAATCAGAGCTGCCTTCAGGCTCTCTCTTCCCTGGTTTAAACCTGCGATACACCCTGAGCATGCAGGCTGTGCGGGGGACAGCGTCAGCAGGCCTGATCGCTGGGCAGACTGCAATAACCAATTCTAGAACTGCTTGCTTTCTTCAGGGGAAAAAGTGTGCTAAAAAAAAAATACAAATGATGATGATCACCTGAACTAGGTTTCCACACTGGGGCATCTTGCACCCATCAGAAACAGACTCCCACACGCCATAGATCTAAACTGCTGGACTGCTGCTTTTCAGTGTTTATCACTGTGCATCAAGTGAAATCTGAAAAAGCATGCCTGCACGCGGTAGTGTGCAATACACAAGATGGTGTGGTGACATTTTATAAAGTAGCGTCATTCGAATGACGTTCTGCACAGTAGATCTGATCTGACACTATTTCCAGTGCAGAGCAGTCCTGCTGTACGACACCATGGGAAAATAAAAAAAACCCCAGCAGAGTTCATGTAGCAGCAGGACTGTGCAGTGTAATAGGAAACAGCCTTGTGTTAGTGGGGCTTTAACAAACAAGCCAGAGAATTCCAGCTGCAGCTTCCACTGCTAAGGAGGGTATAATTACTTTAACTGATTTCAACAGATGCCTGCGCTGTCAAACCTCCGAGAATGGGAAAGCTTTGGGTTTTTTTTTTAAGGCTACTTCGTTTGGAAGTTTTATGTCCATGTGCGGGGGTCTCAGAGGGGCCGACCTGAATTCGGATACCCCTGTCAAAGAGTACATCAATTTAAACGGACAATAAGGTCCTGATGGGATTGCCACATGTTCTCTCTCTCTCTCTCTCTCTCTCCCCCCAGCCCACTCCTGCATACCCCATATGAAGAACATACTGCAGCACTACGGTCAAAACACAATATAGCATATGGAACAATACAGACTACAGAACACTATACTGTAACATACTAGAGCTTTCTCTAAAGCACTGTAGCTTACAACAGCATAGAACATGGAATACTTTACATTATATTATGGAATACAGTAAAATACCATAGCATTCTGGCCAATGTGCAAGTGTACTATGAGGAATACAAAACAGGTAATTATTGTACATTATATTGGCCAATACAATAAAATGCTATAGTATTTCTTTTTTATATCTCATCCGAGAAGACTAATTCTCTCTGCAGAGACACCCCACCAAGCGTGACAAAACGACACCTTTTCCTGTGTTAATAAACGCATTTCTAATACGCTGTGTTAACTAAATTAGGTAGGTTGCAGATATCTATATGCTGTTATAAATCTCCCTTAAATGCATGTTCATAAGTAGGCTTTATTTTAGCTTTAAAATGGTATCTCCCATGGGTGAAATACGGGACACAGTCCTGCAGTACAAATTCCATTTTTATAACAGGGGTAGATGTTTGCTGCGATCACAGATGAGCAGGCTGTTTCTGCAATAAGCATGCAAGAATCACACTCATAAAAAGGAGAGCACAGTGTTCCTGGTGTTTATGCAATTGCTGAGGAAGCATTAGTAGTTAAACCCTGTGCACTGTGATTAACATTCAAACATGCTGTGAAATACCCGTGTTATCCCCCCCCAACTCTCCACTACAAGAGAAAAGCTCTTTTTTTGTAATGAAATCCTTAATTCTTTCTTTTTGAGACAGAGAGAGAGAGAGAGAGAGAGAGAGAGAGAGAGAGAGAGAGAGAGGGTAATACCACAATGTTTCCAATCTGCTTTGAAAAAAATATATGGAAAAAAAAACAACACAAAACCTCCCTCTCAATAAAAAAAATACGTGTGCACGAGGGGGTAATTGCGGACAAATGCGGCATTGAAATTCATTTTCAGCTCTTTACAGACCATTTCAATCTTATTTTCTGCTCATTAACCAGATCTTGTTGCTTAGGGTGGGCAGAACGGGCCACCATCAGTGGGTTCTGTAATTGTGTATAATTTGCTGTTCACCACTGATTTGCTTCAGTACCAGTCAGTAGGATTCTTTTTTCATTCCGTGGTATTTAGGAATCAAGCCCTTACTAGAAAGCTTAATTTGAAATGGTTATTATTCAAGGTGCAGGGAAAGGATAACAAAAGGATTGTTCACGGGATCCCACCCCCTCCACCCTCACACACGCACGCACGCACGCACTCTGCAGAGCTGCAATGGAATTGTATTTTCCACTGCAGACCACAATCACTCGACTCCATGTACAGTATTTAGAGCTCCACAGCTACACACTGATATGCACGCTCACTGAGGACGGCAAAGCAGCGAATTAGAGCAGCTAATTAAAGCAGCTAATTATCACGTTATCCTTGTGCAATTTCATTTCGGGACGAGAAAGGGGGCTTCTGGTTTTCCAAAAAGAACAAAATAAAAAAAGAAGTATTGCTTGATTTTAGAATAAAGAAAACACAAAAAACAGCACCTACTGGAATTTCTATTATTTTGCATGGAATCCGATCTAATTTATTTGTCAATAAAATGAAAGCATAAGACGGTGAACCCAACCCTAAAAGCAAGACCACAGTAACACACAACATACACACACACACACACACAATTCACAGTCACATTAACACACAGCCAAATACATAGCCTCTCCAGCATTCCAGAAGCTAGGGGATTTGCCTGAAAATGAATATTTGACTGTCTATTTAAGATGTGCAAGTTACAAAACTCAACCACCGGGGGTCACTACATGCTATGCAAACAAACAAACAAAAATATATTGGTGCAGAAACTCCACACCTATTTTCACCCAAACCAGTTTCAAACATAAACCATAATCATCCCATTTAATCTTTGTCATGGCTCTCCCTGCCATTTTACAAAGAACAGGACTGCTCCGAGTATCTCCTGGGGATGTTAAAGGAGAAACGGGCAGAGGTGCAGAAAGACGAGCCGCACTCTTTACCTGGTGCAGAAAGATGAGCCTGTGTAAAACTGTACGACATTCTTTCAAACTTGTGAAACATTCTCTATGTGCCGTTTGTTTGTTCCCGAGGGCACTGTAGCACACTGCTTACAACCTACCCTGTGTGCTCTGTGTTCCTAACAGCTACCGATACAGAGAACATTTTGATGAGAGTGATTGTTAAGGCAGGTGTGCGTGCGTGCGTGCGTGCGTGCGTGCATGTTGGAATTCAGAACCGATTTCAATCTTTAGCTCAGTATTAGAATTTTCTCAGCTGGCCCCTCTTTCTACACCCATGCCCTGGAGGTGATTGGAGCCCCCCTGGGCTGGCTGTGTGGCACTGACCTGTGGCGACAGCCCGTTGCTGACTGTGTTCATGTGGTTGCTGGACGGCGATGGGTTCATGAAGCTCTCCGAGTAGCTGGAGAAGCCGTGCCGGTTGGACGCAAGCCCGTAGGCGGAGCCGCTGTCTCCGGTGAGACCCCCCTGGTGCATGGTGGAGGGGGGGAGGGGCTGCGGCCGGTGAACTGTGCCGCTGCTGCCATCTGCCAATTCACAACGAGCAAGAAGAAACGTACATGCATCAGACCCAATGCAGAAAATACAGGAACGTTGTTTTGGCATATCTGTCCTTTCTAAAGTAGCAAGACTGTTGAACGAACACTGTCCATCAGTGCTGATTCCCTGATCGTTTTCTGGTCTCTCATAACTAATGAAGACTGGCTAAGACCTGTTGGCTCAGTTCGGGTACACTTTTACGCATCGACTGGTTCGTAACAGCCAGCGGCTGCAGGGTGTGGTGGCTCTGACTGTGGGAGAGTGGCGTTTCTCTTACCCTGGGATAATGTGGGGTAGCTGGACTCGGGAAGCTGGTACGTTGGCAAGGTTGGCATTCCGGTGTGCGCGAATCCTCCTGGTAACAGGTGATTGAAGGCTGCCAGCTGATTGGCACCAGCCTGCTTGCGCCACCTGGCCCTGCGGTTACTGAACCACACCTGGGGGGGAATAAAAAAGAAAGAGAAGATCAGATTCCTGGAAGCATTTCTGAGGGTCGCTTATCTAACAATTGTGTTTGCTAGAAAAAAAAAAAGTGTTCTAAAATAAAAGGGGTTAGAGTTCCACAAGAAGCACTGCATGTCCAGTGGGTTCATTAACAGTAGCGTTGCTGGTGAAGTGAACAAACTCTGTAGCTCTTATCCAGACTTCCGTCTGTGCTCAATCCCCGACACCTCTCCCTGGCTGTTTGTCTTGCTTTGCCTGCCTGTTAAAAAGCCTAATCCCTCTAGAAAACTGCAACTTCACACAAGGGCACAGAATGTTGTTTTTCCTAAGAGTCCAGAGCCCTGATCTGTGTAAACAGGGTCCCTTAAGCCCAGGAAAAAAAAGGCAGGGTAATTAAAGGACCTACTGGATCAGACATCTCAAGTATGTTTGTGAATCTGCTGCACACTTTGTAACACAGCTTCAGAACGGAAGGGTCATTGCCCAAGAATGTACCACAGCTATGACCAAAGTTCTGCATCAGCTAGAATTTAAAGATTGAGACATAATTAAAAAAAAAACAAAAAACTTTATGAATCTTTTATTTAACATCATGTAATCAAAGAAACTACAAAATGACGTTGCAGAAGTCTGTACTGGAAGCCACAATATTAGAACAGTTAAGTATTTCATGTTTTTTTATTTCTGTTATTTCAGTTTAACACACCTTCGCCTCTCTCAATCTGCTGGTGTTGTTTTTCTTACCAATGGGCCGATCCGAGGTAAACGGAGAGAACAAGGGGGGGGGGGGGCCTTTCTGTTTAAAACAGCTTTTAAACAGCTCTGCTTCTTTTGTTTTTAGGTAATCGATTAAGAAAAGGCACACAGGCACGCATGCGGTGCGGCACAAAAGGAGGGGCGAATAAATCTTCATCAGATTAAAAAGGAGCCCCCCCTCTCCCCCCAAATCCAGACAGACAACAGCTTTTCAAATCTCTGGTTTTTGTTTTGTTTTTTTCTTTCTGTTTTCCTCCAGCGTCACGCGGTGGTCCCGGGGCAGCTCCCCAGAGGAAGTCTCCCCTATTCGGGTTTAGGAGAGCGTGATGGAAGACTGATGTGGAGAAGGGGGAAGCAGGGCAGGAGTGTGTGGCGCCCCCTGCTGTGCACAAACAAACAGCAGTCAGCGGAGAGCTATTTGTTGCGGGGTACCACCACAGGGGCTCCAGTCTCCCCCGAATGGATGGGTTTCACTGGGGCATCCAGCAGGACCAGTGATCTCCAGCCCCCCGCCTGCTCCCCACCTCCCCTCCTTTATGTTAGTTAAACTTCCTTCCCCTGCTTACTGAAGTAAGGAAGAAAGGATGCACTGCCGCCCCAAGATAACCTCCCCTTCTCCCCAGGAGTCAGATTGTTAGGACTGCTGCTCCCTTCAGTAAACCTGTTCCACAGGAACAGCACACAGAGAGAGAGAGAGAGAGAGAGAGAGAGAGAGAGAGAGAGAGAGAGAGAGAGAGAGAGAGATAGAGAGAGAGAGATAGCGAGATAGAGAGAGAGAGATACACACCAAAAGAATAGGGGAGATAACTTGCGTGTTCAATATTTCCGCGGAGCGCAGCGTATAAAATCGCTAAAGCCGGGGCAGCTGAAAAGAGATACCAGGCGGGCGAGCCTCACTTTACCACCTTTCTCATTTGCTATCAATCATACCAGCATATCTAGTTTGATTTCTTCTCCTGTTTGCAGAGACACCAGCAATGTGTCTTCCTAGGATTACAGGCGCGGCGGCAAGCCGATGAACGGCAGGCAGACAGGACGACATTCACCACTAAAAACCTGCCAAACGTGATTGAATTTCACAGCAAAAAAGTAGGACATAACAGAGACTGCGAGGCGTAAAAGAGCCCAACATCAATCTCTCAGCTACTTCACAGCTGATTCCGAGGGGGTAAAGGTCTCACGAACTCTGGGAGAAACATCCGTGGAGAAGCGAGGGTTTGCCTGATGTCCCAAAGCCACAGAAACCAGCAAAAACAGCAGGGGTGAGGATGCGTTCAAAGTGGTAGGATATCTCTCTCTCTCGCTCCAGTTACAATGAGAAAAAGAAATCAAACACTGGTAAGGATTATCTCCAGCCACAAGGTCCTAATACCTCAAGGTGAGGAGAGCTGTGTGAGATGAATGGTTTCCAGGCCCCGGCCTCTGCACGGAGAGTTCCCCTGCGAGAAGCTTGCTGCTCGCGACAGCAGCCAGCCAGCCAGCCAGAGAGTCGAGCGAGTCTCCGCTTGGCTGTATGCTAATTAAAGTTGCTGGAAGTGTGAATCTGCAAGTACTGGGTAGGATTAGCTTGATAAGTATCAGAAGGATGAGAGACTGAAAGGAATCCATTTACTTCTCATAATAAGAGTCTCTGTTACAACACCAACGCTGATGCACTGCCACTATTTCTTGTCTGCGATTTACATAAATCCTATTTGTTCCTTTATGACACACAAAAAAAAGAACATCCCACACGTGACTCCCAGGAACAGCGCTGGAAGAGGGGATGGGTGGGCTGGTCTTGCCTGCTTCACAGAGCGAGCTCAGTACTTCCTTACAGTACCTGTCTCTATAAGCAGGATGGGAAGTCATCCTAGAAGATATGAACGTGTGCTTTACAGAGATCAATAGAAAAACAGCAGCAGCTGTGATCTCCACCACACTCCTCCTCAGACTGAGGAGCAAGACCGGGTTTGTCATCTGCTCTTAAAGAGCACGGTGTTAATGTTTAATACATTCTTAATCTAAATGGAAACCTGTTTGCAAACGCAACGGAATGCATGTAATCCAGGTGAGAAGCAAGTTGAAAATAGAATGCATGCTCCTGATTGGTTGCAGGGGGTGTCTACGGGACGAGGCTGAACGCAGAGCAACACGCGTCCAAACGTGAAGAGGCTTGCCAATAGTTTTGCGTCTGTGCTCTTTAACTGCACATGTTTATGCCGTGCTGGCCTGCATTACTCTATAAAAAGTGTCCTTCGCTCGTCCATTGCTTTCAATATACATTCCAACTTTTTGAAGTCTGATTGAACAATAACATGGAAGCATTCTATTCCGTGTGCATGGACCGGTTCAGCCAGTGACAAACTGTGTGACCCAAAGCAAAGCCATTTCATTGAATACATATATATTTTCACAGTGCATATATATGTGTGTTTCTACCCCAGCGGTTTAATGATATCTTTGTGTCTGGTTTGATTTTACTATCCACAGGGTGCTATTAAGAAGCAGACGCACTCAGTGTCTCTGTTTTAAACATCTCCAATTTTAACAAAATGAGCAGCTGAAGAAATCCTCTCCCTTTGCGTGGCTCACACTGGGAAGCTCTTGCAAACCACTGATACTCCAATAGCTTGAAGCCCAATAGAAGAAAAAAAAGAACTTCTTGCCAAATTGATTTGTACGCTTCATAAAGAGGCAATGGTTATTAGATTCTGCTAAATATTATAGTTACGTGTGAAATGTTCATTGGTAATGAAATCTAATCTATGGTGACATATTTGGGTAACAGAGCCCTCACTTCAATGGAGATAAAGTTTCTGAAGAGGTGGAGAACGTGAGCGCTCTCTCAGAAGCCCCCCCCCCCCCTAAATAAAGAAGAGCCTAATTCAGTACAGCTGTACCAGTGATTTACTGTGCTCCCTTGACTCGTTCCCTCTGCTTTTATTTTGTACAATGTAAAGCAGAAGATCTCCAAGCATACCTGCGGCTGCAAGCCTTTTAAAATCCTGGTTTGATTAATTAAATGAGATCAGATGCTAGCAAAACCCTCCGAACATTAAGGAATAGTTATGAACAAGCAGTTAAATACAGCTTTGAAAAGAGATTATACATACATATACATATAATGCTCACCCTTTAGAACGCTATAGCGGGGAGCCACAGTTACAAGACTGTGCTATTTGTGTTCTGCCTTATAACGAGTATGAAAGGGCTACTGTAGTGGCATTATGGAGCAAATGGGAGCCACGATCCTACCGTGTTATAACCGATTCCACACTATAAAGAGGTGTGTTATATAATGGCTGAACACTGTATATATATAAAAATGAATGGATAATTAATTAATTAATTAATTAATTAAATAAATAAATAAATAAATAGATAGTCTCACTAGCACGGTGCCTGAAGGTTTAAATAGAAAGGGGCAGTAGATTGTTACATCATTAACCATGTAGGGAATGACATCACAAAGACATTAACAGATTGAAATAAGCGAGTGTAGTTACCATGGCATCAAAAGCCTAGAAGTACCTCCACTGTTTGTTTTCCAGCACGCTTTCCCTTGACAAAGGCGTGTTAAAACACACCGAAACGTTGCGTATAGGGTCTGTATATTACACCAGAAATAATTGCATTCAACTCCTGCGTTTTTTGCTCGGACTCTGTTTTCCGGTGGCTTTCATCAGGAGGGTCGCGTTTTCTTTTCTTTTCTTTTTTTTTTTTGTCGTAAAGCAGGTAGCTGTTGTGATTTTACCCTCTGTCAAGGGGGTCTGGAACTAATTACCCCAGCAGTTAGTGAGATATGGATCAGCTCCCACAAATTTGTCAGACAAGGCAGTAAAAAGAGTTGCCTGGCGTGGGGGGAGCGGGCTGCGTTTGCTTGCATAATTACGGGGTTTGGTGAGCTGATGAAGACAGATGGCCGTCTTCTCTGATGAAATAAAACATACCAGAGAGACTCAAAGGGGAAACGAGGGATTAGACCTCAGCTACAACTGCAAAACTGATGACTGAAATCTGGGTCTATTCTTTCAACAAAGATCCCACATCGCATTCCCGACATGTCAGACACCCAATACCCAGAGAAGCCCAGCTGGTACTGGGGTAGCCTTCTGCCATCTAGCTGCGGCCCTGGGTTCAAACCCAGTTCTGGAGGACACTGGTAATCCACTACATGCTTGGGTGCACAAAACAAAAACTCAATAAAAGAAAAAAAAAATCTAGAGCATTATAATTACAGTGTAACCTCTACTGCTTTGAGCTCCCAATATTTCTGCCGTTTCAAATTGCTCTGTATTGTATTCTAATTTGATTGTATTCAGCCCTTTTGTCCTTCCTTAACTACTCTGTCTAATCCATGCATTAACAAGCAGGGCAAGACTGTCCCTGAGTGAGTCGGCTGTGCGTTAGCTGTCTTCTCTGCCCTTCAGACTCGGCGCATGGAATACGGAGCACAGAATCCTGATTCCGGAACACTCAAACACACACATGGCAGAACGGGGATAACCAAAATAACCAAAATCTCTGCACAGCCCGACACACGATCAAGGGAAGCGGAGCTTGTGCAAAGAGAGGACAGTCCAACAAGTCCAACAAATTGGGGTAGCAGTGTGGATAGTGGTTAGGGCTCTGGACTCTTGACCGGAGGGTCGTGGGTTCAATCCCAGGTGGGGGACACTGCTGCTGTACCCTTGAGCAAGGTACTTTACCTAGATTGCTCCAGTAAAAACCCAACTGTATAAATGGGGAATTGTATGTAAAAATAATGTGCTGTCTTGTAACAATTGTAAGTCGTCCTGGATAAGGGCATCTGCTAAGAAATAAATAATCATCAAACTGTGCAGTCTACTGAGAAACGAAAAGTTATGAAACGAAGAAACACACACACACTAAGCTCAAATATTTTTTTCTTCAAAAGGCTGCCTCTTAGGGCAAAAAAGAAACCCTTTCTTTCTTTCTTTCTTTTCATCCATCACTATATCTCATTTGATAGACTGATGGGACCCAGATAAAAAACAAAACAAATACAAAGGCATGGCAGCACTAAAGGGTGCACGCAGACAGCCAGAGATCAAATGAACTGCATTACAAATAAACCCCCCGCGCTTTGAAAAGCCCCCCCCGTTTCAGTGCGTCTTTGACAGCGGATCAGTGAGCCCCTTGTTCGGCCGCCCTGTATATCTTGCTGGCTGTGGTCAGCACTCTGCTTCTCCCTCGGCTCTCCCAGCCCCAGGGAAAGGCTCACTGACAGCCGCTCCGTCACCCCAGTGCTTGGCTGCTGCTTGTGTTCCCAATCCAGCTGCAGAGGGGCCGAATCGAGAGGCTGGTCATGTGATCCCCCCCACCCCCACCCTGTGTCTATTTCAGATGCCACGGCAGCAGCAACAGCGATGGCGTTTTACACAGAGCCTGGAACGTTCAAAATGTCTGCCGAGCTCTTTAGGAAGCCAAATGCATCGGGCCGCGATAGACGATGCACAGGAAATGGGAAGGTTGGAAAGAAAAAGGCTCTGGCTGTGGGTTCGAATCCTTCCAAGAAAGTGAACTGAATTCTGGAGGGCTTAGTCCTGAGTTTAAAATGGGCCATCCACATGATCACGTGAACTGGGATCCGGACGCAGATTCCTACTGTTCCAACTGTGTGTGTGTGTGTGTGTGTGTGTGTGTGTGTGTGTGTGTGTGTGTGGATGATGATCAATGAGAAAGCGCGCATGACTTTCTTTTGCTTCCTGCTCCCCCTCCTCCTCCTCCTCCTCCTCCTCATTGAAGACTCATGGCCATTATTTACTTTTCTTAACTGGAGTCATTCTCCTAAAGTGACCTTTTCAGAAAATGAAGTTTAACTTGACCCACTTAGGATGTTCAAAGCACTTCGGAATTAGATTAGAAGGGAAAATTGCATCAACAAATTATATCCATGACTCCAATGCCACAGCTCATCACATGACATCATTTAGGGCTATTATTTAAACAGAATGAGCAGTAGTGTACCATTTGCAGTTTTTAAACACACTAAAAGAAACCAACCCCTCCTCAGGGCAAAACCCTCTCAGAGATTCAGCTGACCTTTAATAGACTGGGCTGTAAGCTTGCCAGCACAGCCTGATTCAGGTGCTCTCCGAGAACATTACTTCATACTGTCCAGTGATGTATTTTACTTGACTTTGGGTGGCTAGACCTGGTCACGTGTCTGGATCAAGTCCCTACCCCTATTAATCTCCATTAGAAAATTCAGAGAAGATAACAGTTATTTTTTGTGACGTATATACCAGACCGGCCAAGGACGCTGTGTGGTCCAGTGGTTAAAGAAAAGGGCTTGTAACCAGGAGGTCCCCGGTTCAAATCCCACCTCAGCCACTGACTCATTGTGTGACCCTGAGCAAGTCACTTAACCTCCTTGTGCTCCGTCTTTCGAGTGAGACGTAATTGTAAGTGATTCTGCAGCCGATGCATAGTTCACACACCCTAGTCTCTGTAAGTTGCCTTGGATAAAGGTGTCTGCTAAAATGAACCTCTTATTTTATTACAGTTTCAAGACTCCTCTAAATGATTATATGTCCCGCATATTATATCCTAGGCTTCGACAGCCACGCTCCTCCTTTGTGCACACTGGGATTGGAAACGCTTTGAAAAGCTGCGGACTTCTGCATTGAAAGCTGACTTTAATAACAAGGTAACCCTGTTCGATTTAGTTTGAGACGCTGGGGCAGGAGTTGCTCACACTTGGAGAGAGCCAGGACTGGAGGGAGGGGGGGGGGGGGTGCTCTGTTCAGTTTTCACAAGCTCGTGATTGATTCATGTTTGCAGCAGAGTTGCAGGTCCCAGGAGAGGGTGAGGGATCCTCTCTGATATGCAGAACATTTTACAAGGAGCGGCAGGCTTGAAAGTGGTGGGAAAGAGAGCCCTGCCAGGACTTTAAATGAGAAAGCCATCAGGAATGCAGCCTTTTTTTTTTTTTTTTAACAGCTGTTGCTATAACTCTACTGTACTGGTCTGCGAGACGCTACAGAAAGCAGGCAGTAGCGAGAGGCTGTCAACTGTCTGCAAGAAAGAAAAGTGCTACCCCACCCCTGGCTGCTTATTGTCAATTAATATCAATTAACTGTCATCCATCTTCTCCCTTATAAAAGTTTACCACTGTTTTTTTTGCACAATATTTTTGCTCTTTTACCATGCGTTTCCCATGGTTATATTATGAACGTGCCATAGTTTAGCTGGTTTGCCATGTTTTGTAATATGATTTACCATACCTCACTATTATTTGCCATGCTTTCTTACACTTTTACTATGGCAAACTTTTATAAGGGCTATCGTATGGGATATAGCATCTAAGCACTGCATGATAATACTACTACTACTAATAATAATACTACTAATAATAATAGGTTGGTATTAGTTTAGTTAGACTGTAGTCTAACTCTCGCCATGATTATAAATTGCAGTTACAATGGCAGTTTAACTAACTGCCTGCACCTCCTCTGCAGTTAAACCTTGCAGTCCACATCAAAGAACAAGCAAAGGGACAACACCCCTTCAAACAGCACATGCTTGCTTCTATGCGAACGTACAGCAGGGGCGCAGAGCAGGAAAACGCAAACAACATCTGTCTCGGAGAGTCCTGGGAGAGAGAGAGGGGAAAGTTCCTTCTCTCTATCATCGCCGTGTGGAATCACAGCCACTTCAAACACGCGGCCCCAGAGCTTATAAGCTGAAGGCGATAGTTTATCCTGGAAGAGGTTCTGCGTTTGGATGGGAACCCGACTCCCCCCCCACCCCCCTGCCTGGGATTAACCTGGCCCTGCTTCATCTATCAGCATCCCCGCGCAATCGGTTAAGATGTCAAAGCCATCCGAGCTTGCCATGGGAGAGCCAGGGTGCCCAGGTCATCGCCCTGAGCTGGTGTGAATAACAGCCCACTGTGGAGACCCAGCATCTGTAGGGACTGCACAGCTAGGCTGGGGTTTCACTGAAGAGCTCCGCGGAACAAAGTTATCTTTCACACTGTTCCAGAGATGTGCGTATGAAGCATGTGTGTGTGCAGAGGCACTCAGACACACTGCCAGTGTGTGCAGGCAGTGCCAGGCCTGTGTTCAAGCCTGTAGAGATCAACTGGGTGGGGAAATGGGACCCCCTTTCCCAGCGTAGACTGCAGCGTCCGAGTATTTGCATATAACCATCACCTCAACTGATACCTGGTCTGCAGTGAAACGTTATTTCAATGACCTTCGGAACTATTCTATGATAAACACAACATTTCTGAAAGGACTGTGTATTAAAACAGGGTGACTGAGACACGGACAGGGGGTCGGATCCTGTATATCCCATGTGAATAAATACGATGGCAAAAACCACGCGATCATAACATAGTTCATCTGTGCCGAGAGATTTGCCACCATTACTATAGAAGACTAAATGCTAGATCTTGTGCAACACGTGCGACTCTTGCAAACATGTTAAATGCAGAAGAGAAAAGGAGAAAGCTGGGACTGGGAGGAATGCTAGTGCCGTCGTTGCAGGCAGGCAGGCAGACTGAATTACACATGGTGGCCCCATTACACTGGCTTCTCTGTTAACACACTTGATCCCTTGGACATCAACACACATAGCTGACCTCTGATTCTTCACTCACGCTCGCAACCACACACATTTTCCCACAGTGAGTATTAATCCTACTAAATATTAGCTCCCTGACTTCTTTTCACTCATCTGGGAGAGTGTGTGTGTTTTTTTTTACCCTGCAACCGAAGAGGGAGGGAGGGATTGGCAAAGTGGAGCTGGACTATGGGATACTCCCAGCTGGTGTTTGGGGAAAGAAAGCATGAGAAGGGGTGATAATATGAAAAGAAACAATGTTAACTATACTACAGAACTCCACATTGGGTGGGTGGCTGTAGTTGTGTCAGGTTTTACAGCTCTGTCGCATAAGCAATGCTTTTAATACAGTGCATGCATGCAGCCTCTGTCTCTCACACACATACAACGCATCCAGAATTCAAAAACTCTGGTAACCAGGCCATGAAGACAAACTTACTTAGAAAAGTACACCGTGGTAAATAACAGGATATGCCATGGTATCGAAACACATGGTAAACCATGATGAAGCACAGTAAATGCATACTGCAACCCCTTGGTTCACGGCATGTCTAATCGTTCTAGGTTTGTTATCCACAATGTCATTTATAATGCATGTATGATTTTTCAAAGTCTGGGCAGAGCAACTTCTCACACTGTAAAGAGTTCACAGAAACTGTTTTATTTTCCTGGCCAGAGGAAACTGATAAATTGCTATGCAAATTTAACAATATCATTTAAAAGGATAAGCACCTTCCCAGCGCCTCCTCTGGCCAGCCCCCAGCCCCTTGTCCTTCCCTCATCGCAGCCCCTCCCGCTCCCCCTCACTTGCACGCGGGCCTCGGTCAGCTTGGTCCGCTGAGCCAGCTCCTCTCGAGTGTAGATGTCAGGGTAGTGCGTCCTCTCAAAGGCCTTCTCCAGCTCGTCCAGCTGCTCCGCGGTGAAGGTGGTGCGGCTGCGCCGCTGCTTCCTCTTGAGGGGCAGGTCCGGCTCCGACTCCACGTCCGAGCCCTCCTCCATGCGGGTACCTGGGGAGAGGAGAAGGGTGAGCGGGAGGGAGGAGGAGGAGGAGGAGGAGCCAAACCCTGACCACCCCAAGATACTTTAATATTATTATTCCTCCGCGGGGTATCGTGTGGTAGCCGCAAGTCAGTCCGGCTCAGTATACGAGAGGTATGTGGACTGTCATTGGGGGTGTGGCTTACATATACAAGATTTATGGATAATCACGACTGCTACAAAGGGTTCCACAAAGTCGTAGAGACTTGTAAGACACCAGCTTTCTTGAGAAAAGTTAAACGGCCATGTCAATAAAATCCAATTGAAGGTAAATAAAAACAAAGTTAAAGGGCTAAGGGGGAGGGGGTGGGGCATATTATATTATTTATTCCATCCAGGTTGTTTTTTTTTTCAAACCTGTTTATGCTTCCGAATAGGAAAATGAAGCGGCGATCGTGTCCGTTTCTTTGCATCACGCCTTTCCCAGCAGCTCATTGATCCGGACACAGGCCTCATCTTTCTTTACTCTTATTATTATTATTTTTTCAGGTTTCAGGGGAGAATTTCTGATCCCTTCAGATCCTCACAATAGCACTTGAGGGCCTGGGCTCCAGACACTGAGCCTAATCTGGGCCATGACTCCTGGTGAAATTTAAGCGATTCCAAATTAGGGATGGCTGAACTGCTGTTTTTTTATGTGAAGGTATTTATACAGGCTGATAGCCCCCTCCGAGCGCCGCTCTCTACAAGAGATGCCCCGGGCGAGAGGGGAGGGGGTGGGCAGAGAAGTTCTGCTGGGGTAGTTTGGAAGGGCAGGTGGGGCAAATCCTTTCCGCACTCACCCAAACAACTGAACAGATCTATTCTTTAACTCTGGTACAATTAACTTCATGTCTGTCTATCTGTATCTCTACAGTGCAGTGATCTGTACATTAGATCTGGGTTCAAATCCGTAACAAGTTCCCAGAGAAACTAACTAACTAAAAAAACCAGAAGCCATAATAAGTATGAAGAAGAAAAATTCATTATTAAAAAAAAAATAAACTAATAAAAAATGAAATGACATATCTAGTGTTTCAATAAAGTAATCAGTCATGCAATGTATGTATGCATGACCGGTAAAGTTGGAAGAGATTCTGGGCATGCAAGATACAAATCTCTTCTACTAAGTAATTCATTCCAAACAAATACAGCTCCATATTCGCTCCAGAAATTGATCAACTTCCCCTCCAGCTAAAATAAAAAAAAAAACGATTGAAATGAGCTTGCTGTCTGGATTGCTGGGGATCGATTCCAGATTCATATCCGTAAGATTGGAAAAACACAAATCGCTTGAACTGCGTCTGCAGAGAGGTCGTGGTAGCGCCAGGTTTGGGACTTTTGCGTGTATCAAAGGAGCGCCCCTGGCTATGAAAGTGAAGTGGAAGAAACGAGAGAGGGACAGGAAACAGAACCTGGAGATTTCAACAGCTTAGCCTTAGCTCTCAAACAAACACACTCACTCACACACAAACACACTCACTCAATCACACACTCACTCACACACAAACAAACAAACACACTCACCCACTCACTCAATCACACACACACTCACCCACTCACTCAATCACACACACACTCACTCACTCACTCACTCACCCAATCACACACACACACACACTCACTCACCCACTCACCCACTCACTCAATCACACACACACTCACAGGGACAACTGAACCCGTCTTGAAGGTGGAATTTGAGCCCCTTGTGGGGAATCTGGGTAAACCAAGGCAACTGTGAGGGAGTGAGGGGCTTGGAAAGGAGGGGAGGGGAGTCTGGGGTGTGGTGGAGGTGGAGGTAGGACCTGGTTTTGTTTGGGAAGCAGTCTAGCATGAAAAATAACACACAAATTAAAACGCCCCGAAGTCAAGAGGGCCCGCAGCATTCTCAAACCAGAGGAACAGGAACCTGACAGGAGAAAGGGAAAGGGAATGGAGCTCAAGTCCGAACTTCGCTAGCTTCAGAGGTTTGTTTGGTGGTGCCTTTGAGAGCGAAATCATTTCACTCGTGACCTGAACGAGAAACCCACCCCCGGGGTCACTTTCACAAAACAAAACATCAGCAAGTTTGCACACCGGAGCGGGTTCGACCCCTTTCACAAAACAATATTCCGAGGCAGAACAGATTTTTTTTTTTAATGATTCTTTACAAACAAGTCTAAATGATTTTAATACTTTTTCTTTTAATTAAAGAATGTAAACTGTGTGTTGTTTTTTTTGAGTCTTTTTTTGAATTGGACGAGTCTCTTTAATGTATTTGTGTCACTAAATGTAAATAAAATCAACAGGTTTGATACAAACTGGATATTTAAAAACAGCAGTATTAAGATACCGTTTAGATATCGGCTGAGATGAATCGCATAGTGTATAACCCACGGTCTTACTGTAAAGAAGAAAATAAATCATAGCAAAATTAAACAGCTGAGTGCGTGCATCTCTGAGCAGAGCATGTTTCTGCATGTTGGTGTGTGTGTGAATATCATCAGTAGTAAAATACAGACACCCCAAAAAAAAAAGAAACCGCAAAATGACTGGCACTCCTGGCCTTCTCTGAAGTTTAATTAAACAAGGAATTACAGGATTAGGCAGAGTCTGTCATTCCGGTCCTCTCTAGGAGTCATTTCCCGGACTTCTTCTTGTCTCTCGAAAGCCCAGAGTGGAGAATTCTTCCAGGATTACATGTGTCTGCCGGACATGACTGTGCATTCATGAAATCTAATTTGTTTTTTTCTTTAAAAGATTGATTTTTTTATCACCCCTCCCCTCCTCCCCCCTCCCCCTCTCCAAACACACACCACACTTCTCCAAATCTATATCTTGTTATATATATCCCTTTGTTGGTTTTATGGCTAAGCAGAGGACTGCTCTGGTGCTAACGCAGCGTGACCACACTTGAAGACTGCTCAGCGGTCTCTATGTCACTTTGTGAAGGGACCGAGGATTCCTGGAGGTGGATAAAGCTCTCTATTAGGAGTGGAATTTATGGAATAAAAAGAAAGAAAGAAAGAAAGAAAGAAAGAAAGAAAGAAAGAAAGCACCCACAATTTGCATCCCCTTTTTTCTGTCAATTATTTTTGTCAACTCAGACAGGCTTATGGAGTGATTTACCAAAGTGGTACTTTATTTAAACAGTGGATATCATCAGCGCTGATGACAAGTCTGATCTGATTGTTACATCCCTGCCAGCGTTCTCTCTCTCTCTCTCGATAAAAAAAGCTTACTAGAGGCGTTAAGTCCATCATCAGACCAGTCATACTAATACGAGAACTTTGACCGAAATGTACAGACAGAAAATGCTAAAGTTAATTTTACAGTTTTGTTTGTTCCAGTTATGCCTGTAAGCTCCCACAAAGCTGTTTATATTTTTTTCAAAAAGACTAAAGAAAGGGTCAGAGACCAGATTTAAAAGCTTTTTACTCACTGATCTGCAGGCTCATTTCAGGTACGGGAAGGGTTCATTTGGCTTTTTTTTGTGGTTAATAATACACTGAAAAATGTCGATTCCACAAGTAAATGTTAGAGTCGTAATATTTAGTCTATAACTTGCATTCAAGTATAACAGTCCTGTACTGTCAGACAGCTGAGGGTTATCTACGAACAATTATGGTATCTACAATTTGAAAAACTCAAATGATTTCATATTAAGTCATAGTGGTTTCTCCAGACAACTAAGTAGCACAGCCAAGGAAATTAGGCAAAGAGCAATCTGAAATAAAATAGCATTTCATTTCGGGGCTAATGATTAGTCTAAAATAGTTTATTATTAATCGTTTCAGAAATGCAAATGATGAGTAAGTAGCTTTGAGAATTTCGACCATAATGTGTTTCAGAATTAGATAAATACACACTTGTGTCTTTAAAAAAAAGAAATAGCAGTGAATTAAAGACTGGAATGCGTGCTTTGAAAATATGTCCATCTATCCTATATCACAAAAACTAAAACAGCTAAAATGATAAATCATCTAAATGAAGGGCTGCTATTGCCAGCTTGCTAGCTAGCGTGCAGCTACTGACCGTGGAATGGTTGACGTTGCAAATCTCATTGCACATAACACAGTGTGGACATACTCCTTGTTTATTAATGTCAAAACAATAAAATAGGGTCTAATTACCGCCATGGTTTAAGTCATTAAAATAGGTCTCTCCCTGCTGGTTTTCCAAAGCCGTTGAATACAGATCATGTAGCACAGAGCCAGCCTGCAGACCTGCCGGGTCTTTCTTTTCATTTGAATTAATTAATCCCCCTAATTAAGGCCAGGCCTGCTGGTTCCCAATGGGACCCCACTAAACTTGTTGTGAAAGCAGCAATCGACGGGAGATAGCAAACAGTTATTGTTAGGAGAGGATGTAATGTTTCTGTTAGCAGTGAGCCCAATCTACTGGAGGTAATGACTGCAAGATGAACATGTTGGTGGAGTGTAGCTGGTTGAGATCGGTTTGTTAACGAGGGTTTATCCAGCTACCTTTGCATTTCGAGTTGGCGGGAATGATAATATTCACTGAAGCAATGTGAAGAAGCAGGTGAAACACAACTGTTACCATGTAGCTTCGAGATCCCTGAAGGAGACGAGACTGGGAGATTGACCAGGGCATAAAATAGTCCATTCCTGTAACAGCCCATTGTTCATCCAGCGCCTTGTTCTGAGCACAAGCAGATGGGATATCCATCAAAAGTACTGCTCTCTGTCTCTCTTTCTTTTCTTCTTTAACTTTTTTTTGGCACAAGGACCCCACCCCCTCCCTCCCTCCCTCCCTCCTCTTCTTCTTAGCACCCGTTTGCTTATCCCTTTCAAATCGCCAGAGGTAACGCAGCCTTCATCAACTCCCAGACACAGCTGTGGAGTCTATAAAGAGTTGCACTTTGTATTCATAGCATTGACACACTGAGACACACACACACACACACACACACACACAGACGTGCACACGCACACGCACACGCACACACACCGAGCAGGGGAGCCAGGTCCGAGGGGAGGAGGGTTAGAGCAAGGGTGTCACTCGAACTGAACTGACGGTACAAGTGGGACCCCAGAAAGAAACATAGGGTGTCATTGGCAGGGCCACAGGTAGCGTTGGCTGATCACAATATAATATAATAATAATAATAATAATAATAATAATAATAATAATAATAATAATAATAATAATAATACTTAAAAATTAAGTAAAATACCCAAATGATTTTTCTTTTTCACAGAACAAAAGAGAAAAAAATAGACTAATAATAATAACAACAACAACAACAACAACTGAAGAGACTGAAGAGGGAATACACTACTAAACACAAATATTGTCAAGCCTCACCACTGTCATTTACACTGAAGCTGTTTGGGCCCGTGGGATAGGAAACAGCGGCCCTCCTGTCTGCCTGTCCCCTTTTCACACTGGTTTCCTTTCTCATTGTTTTACTTCCCAGCAGTCACCACTTTTCCACCACTTAAAAAACGACGCATTTTCTTGGCCCTTTTGGTGGCTGCCCCAGGTGGGAGAAGGCTATTCCCTAAACAGAGAAGACTGCCTCTCAGCTGCAGAGGGGCTGCTTGAAATTAGTCAACCTAGCCAAGACCCCGGGCCGCTGCTTTTTACTATGCGTCCGACCCCCAAGACTCGCTTAACAAAAGGGATCCCAGCGGCACGCCGGTTTAGACAGTCCTTGGCACACCTCGCTTCAGATTTCAGTCGTGCTAAACACCTTTGTTATTCGCACAGTGCTTTGTATTTCATGGCCCCTTTAATGAAAAGGTTTTGTAAGTTTCAAAACAACCCGCAAGACCCTGGGCTTGATTCTCAACGATATTTACTCCACTTAGCGGTTTATCCCTCCTTTTAGGGTTAATGAAATTGTGAATAGCTTTGAGAATCTGGTCCATTGTCCACAGTAAGTATTTTCAAGGTCATTTGTGTAGTTTCTTGGCAACAACAACAACTTATGCAAACAATTATTTGCAAGCAATCATTTCCTTGTAATTAAACCAATGCAATTATTAAAAAGCTTAAGTTAAGTTTAACAATTAAAAAAAAACAGGGTAGGACCGGTTTTGCTAGTGCTCTTGAAAAATGGCAACATTCAGTTTTCATGCATCACATATATATATATATATATATATATATATATATATATATATATATATATATATATATATATAGATATATATATAGATATATATATATATATATATATATATATATATATATATATATATATATATATATATATATATATATATATATATATATAATTAGCAAAGGATTGCCTCATTTTTACTTGGTCTGTAGTAGTTTGTGAGACAGCCCAGTTCACTGAAAATTGTTTTCTAAATCTTAATGAATCAAACTTTCAACAAAACAGAAACAGTTTCGGTCTAAAGCACCCAGAGCTGGTCTGGAGAGTGCAGCTGAAATTGCAAGTGAAGATCTCTTCAAAATAAAACTATATATATATATATATATATATATATATATATATATATATATATATATATATATATATATATATATAGCAACACAATCTATAAAAGACCAACTATAGTCACCAGACTCTCTAGTTTTTTTTACAGTTCCCTCTGTCTTTCTAAAAACACGTTTTTTATTTCTTTTCATTTTTTTCCCCCCAAATGAAAATTCCTCTGCTTTTCCGTTTTAATTCTTTTCTTTAATAAAGAACGTATTTAAAAAGAAGGGAGTTTCTATAATCTGTGGCTCCCACAACAAACAATTAGACCCTCTTTTCTTTAACTCTCCTCGCTCTCTCCATCTCCAAAAAGAAGTGCGAAAAAAGAAAAGAAAAAATAAGCACTTGAGTCATTCGGCTTTTATGAGTCTTGTCATCTGTTACAAGGACCCCGGTCCCCTTTGTGTGTGTGTGTGTGTGTGTGTGTGCATATATGTTCACCTTAGACAACAGAGGAGTCCGGTGGCCTCTCCGTTCTTTCAGTCCGCTAGAACCCACACCTCAGGGGGCCATGAAGGACTGAATACAGGGCTGACAGACCCGTGCAGCCCTGTGTGATATCAATAAACACTGACTCACTGTGGAAGATGCCCCCTGAATATTAAAACATTAGCCAGATGGGCCGGTGGGCGTGGACGGTGGGATTGGTAATGGGTGACAGAATTCTTTTTTTAACATTTATTTTTATGAATTCATTTTTTTTAAGCTATACTTACAGACTGTGCATGCGAGTACTGTTACGAGTGTCTAAGGACTGGGGTTCAAAATCAAAACAAAACACAGACACAGGAATAAAAAAAAGAAATCACAGAAATGGATTGCAGAGCTCTTCCTCCGACAGGGTGCATTTCACATTTGTTTCTTCTTACTTTTTTCCCTCCTTTTGGCTTAGGTTTTTTTTTTCTTTTTTTTTTTTTTTTTAAACAAATTGTAGAACGGAGCTGATTGAATTTGCACCCGATAGCTCCAGCGAGCGGACGGACGGAGGAAGCCGGTTTGAAAAGGAGCAGGTTTAGTTTTACACCAGGGCTGCGCTCTCTCCCTCGCTCACAATGGCCTTTCATTTCCTGTGATTAAGCTTGTGCTAATTTGGGTCACAGCTATTGCAAATGTAATAAAATTAAGTAACAGGCAAAACGAAAAAGAGAGGGCTGGGTTTGCAAGGAGCATTTAGTAGGTAGCAGAAGAGTCAGCGTGCATGACCTTTTTTTTAAGTGAACACTGATGGACTGAACACTTTTTTACTTTGTACAGCATGAAAGTTGTTAAGTAGCTATATCATTTAATAATGAATGCATATATTTTGTAATCACCTTGGTTAAATGCACCCTATTATTCAAATACAGGAACGTTGATGAACACCGCGAGACCGAGAATGCACCAACAGAAGTCACCTCTGTGACGTCTGTTCATCCAAACAGCACCATGTCACGTCACCACAGGAACCCCAATGGAAGTCAATGGCAGATACATTCCAGTGGTCTACTGATGCAGATTAACATGCACATATTTTTTTGCACTGGAGTGGCCCCTTTTGGACAAGGCTGGTTTATAAATTGGCTTATAAACACCTGCAGTTGTCCACCCCCCGACCCCTGACCCCCGACCCTCGACCCCATGACCCGAGCACCATGCTGTGGCATTGGTTGAGATCTGCCCCAGGGGCAAAGAGTGCGCGTTCCCACCAGCTTCCCTCCCTGCTGCGAGGAGGTCTCCTACCCCAGTGCGGAGCAGATCCAAGCCTGCAGAGGAGGGCAGACTCTGAGGTGCAGTCACAGGAAGCCCAGCTGGGATCCCAACAGTTCAAGTGTGACGATGAACGCTGCTGTTATAAAATCAGGAGAAGAAAGGTCACTCTGCAGGAAATGATGGTTTCCTACTTGAAGAGACAAGATCTCCGAGCTCTACCAGGATAGGGAACTTGTCCTGAAGCCTTTCCTCCCCGACGCCTCCCAATGATAACTTGAAAACAAGGTCCTATAATACCACACAGACACCGACGACATCAGGGCAAGTTATCTGTGCATTTGACCCTGTCTGAAAGAGAGCTGGTATGAAACAACTGCACTGCACGTCAGTGGTGTCTATGAAAGCAACATGTTAGACATGATCTAGATTGTCAATTTTTTATGAGGCAGTGCTGCTCTGTACAAATGCTGGAGGCAACTTCCTTGATGACGTGACATTCCATGACGGCAAAGTGATGTCATCTCTTCCAGAGTTCTCAGGATGGATCTCTCAAAGACTTGCAGCTTTAGCTCCACACACTCCGCACTGCACAAAACAAATGGCTGTGTTTGCACTTGTGTCTAGCCCATTATTACACACATGTTTTTAACCGTAGCGATACGGAGGCTTTTACACTGCGGGTTAAAGGGCGTAGTGTCAACAGGCTTTATGAATACAGAGTACATGTTTGTTTGTTTTTTGGGGGGGGCACGTTTTATTAAATTCACTGTGGTGGGGGTTCAATGTCTCAATGTTCTACATCAAAAAAAAAAAAAAAAATCTGATTCCGACTACATCCTGGGATTTATACTCGCGTTCCACAGTTTCCTGCACAGCACATTTTTCCAACGGCAAAACAACCAGCAAGTACAAGTGAGAGCAGCTGTGGCGAGGGGGGGGGGGGGTCAGTGCCTGCTCATGGAGCTCAATTCAGATACAAAACACAGCAATAAAGAAGAGGTGAAGGAAGCAGAGCTAGCAGTAAAGGGACGAGCTTGGAGAAAGAATGGGCCATATGCCACGGGACCCTTCCCTGCCCCCTGTGGAGACACCGGGCCTGGCCTGCAATAAACCGCTTGCTGCACTCACTCTCCGTGAGCTGCGTGCTGCAGGCTTGCTTGTCTTATTACTGTTATTTGGAAGTTTAGGAGGCAAATTGCATCACCAGCAGCTTAGGATCTGATTGCCTATTGGTCATTTTGTAAAACTGAAACATTTTATATTTTTGAAACTGGTGATTTCTCGAGCTTTAATACAATTTGTTTAGTGTGTGTGTGCGTGTGCGTGTGCGTGTGCCTGTGTGTCTTGAGATCATTTTTACTTGTGTTTACTAAAACAGTAGGAGAAAAATAAATCTTCTGCCTGAATAAATCTACTGATTTTCTGTAAATGCTTACAAGCAGCATGACTTGTGAGCCCATCAAATTTCAGCTACAGTCTGAAGTACTAAAACTGATTACTCTGATTTTTTTTTTCTTTCAAGCTGTTTACAAATGCTACCAAACGGAATGTAATATCAATGTATCCCAGTACTCAAATAGTAAGAAAACCGTTTCATTCAGCTTTTTAAAATCAGCCCAAATGAGTTTTTGAATGGGGATACAGACAGTTACTGTGGCTTTAGTTCTGTGGATGATGCTGGCTTGCGTTGTGCATCAGGCATCACAGTATTATATTTGAGCAAACTAGCACTTTTTGTATCGTTAACCCTTGGCATACTGTTTCATTTGAGAAAAGATTTTTAAAAACACTTATTTAGCTTTTCTCCATTTTAAATACCAACTGTTTGTCTTTAAAATAAAAAAAATAAAATAATTAAGTTACCATAGCCATTTGCGAATATATATATATATATATATATATATATATATATATATATATATATATATATAAACAAGTAGCTTTCAAGTTAAGGTGAGTGAAAGCAATAGATTCAAAAACAAATTGTGCTGTACTGATGAGCCCCAAAAAGGGTGAAACATGAATGCAGCTACTGTATTTTGACTTTTAAAACGCTGTGTATGTAGAAGCCGTTAGGCAACTTTCACGCGATTTGATTGGCTCTTGTAATGCTTTATTTGCATGTCTCTCTACAACCCATTTATATAGCAATGCAGGCAAGAATATTCACAATATTATTTTAATGAGGTTTGCTATCAGTTTTCTCAGCATTTCTTTAGTTTATTACTTTATCTTATGGGATATTTTGCTGTTTTGTTTTTTTTTAAAGAAAAGAAAAAGCTTTTTTTAAAGCCAGCATGAGCGCGGCCCGAGGAGAGTGTGACACTGCTAGCATAAATAAACCCATTCGTTAAAAATGCATGACAGCCCCCTGTTTGAAGCGGGTGAAACTCAGTCCATTGAACAGCTGTCTCTCCACACTGCTGTTCACACCCTGGACAACACATTCACTTTCTAAGTTGGTGGAAAAAATCTGAACAAATTTCTGATTTGCAACACTCTAGGGAGATGTTTATTGTCTTTGTGTGAGCGGGGAAAAAAACACACGCACGTATAAATAAAGCAAATGAAGATTCCTGGGTGAAGCTGTTAAAAACCATAAAATAAGAAATGTTATGGCCATAAGTGGCGTGGGCTGCTGGTGAGACTTTGAACCAATGGACCATGGTGCTGTCGTAGCTTAATCATAGCTGTGAAACTGGGCAAATAGCTCATTCCCTAATTACTGTTGCATATTATGTCAGGCATGCCTCTATTGTAATAAAATTAGCCAGAAATGTGTGTTGTCTGTTTCTAATGCGCTTCCGAGGTTAATAGAGGATTGTTGTAATCCCAGCGATCTCCAAACTAGACTGTCAAAGTTTGACAAGTGTGGCAGCCGAGAGAATTAGAGAAAACAAAGTTTAAAATCATTAAAGACACCGCAGAACGACGGGTTTGTATTTAAAACTGTCCTGCTTCATCTTTTCCTTGTCTTTTTCCCTCCCCTTTAATTCTCTTTCATAAGCACTGGTAATAACACTTCTAGTGCTCTGTTTAAGCACTGCAACCTGTCCCTTTTTTTACAGGGATATTGAAATATAAGGCAAGCTCCAGCGTGAGACCAATAAAAACAGCTGACAAAACAATGGAGAAGAAACAAAATATCCCTTGCTGCTACTGCTTCTACATTTCACAACTTGATAGGGCAACTAGCGTGCCCTCAGTTCAAACGTACAGAACAGCATGCCGGCTCGCACTGACGGGATCAGCTTGCCTCTGCTGTAGGCAGCAGCTTAAAAACAAAACCCTTGCATACGCACGGTGTTTCTTTTCCCTGCGAACATGCCTGAAAACGTGCCCTTGCTACTCGGTTTCTGACACTGCCATGAGGCTTTTTACAAAACAGCTCTGTGAACACGCTTCCTTCTGTTTTGAATCCAGATTGTGGAACCCTGCTTCAAGACCAATGGTATGCAGTTGCCTGTTCAGGTTAGTTAAATACTTGTGCTGGAGCAAACACACATGCAGTATATTGGGCTTCATGGACGGGGAGAATTGATTTTTCAGGTATTTATTTTCAGATGGCCTTCTGTAAAAAATAAATGAAAAGGAATTAACGCAAGAATGGGTTCACAACACCAATCTGCAAGACCTGTGCTGGTTTTCGTACCACTTTATGGTCCTCTTCCAGAGTTTCAGTGCCACTACTGTAACAAACCGGTAGTCAACATATTACTCAATATTGATCGTTCGAGCAATTTCAGTTGTCAATGAACAAGTGACATGCCGAAGTGCCACATCAATTCTTAGCCCTTCTTTTAAAGTACGACCCCTCCCAAAAAAAACATAACAATCAATGACAATGCAACCAAGTACAGTAAAAGCAACATGCTTGTTTAGGGTTTTACAATTTTATGACCTCACAATGCTCCAGAACCCTGTGTTTCTGGAACTAGAATTACAGTTCACTCAAGACCAGCCTCTGTAATGGGTTCTTCACTGCACGGAAGAGCCCAAGATCCCAAGATCCCAGTGTGGTTCATTAACTGAGATAATATGTACCTTCTCTTTGTTCCTACTCTCAGGGGGTGAGGGGGGTTCTGTTTGATGCCCGTGCTGCATGGAGATCAGCTTCAGGGGCTGGGACATTCCAGAATGTGCACACACTGCTTTACAATGGAGCCCCCACACTTTTACACAGAAAGGAGCCTACGCATTTCTGCATTTTACAATTCTACAATGAGAATAAACTGCAGCAGGACATCCTAAGAAAGTGTCTCGTCGGGTAGTCAACTGTGATGGAGACCCAAGGAGAGAGTGAAGGGATTGAGACAAGATACGTTGCATTGAAGAGACTTGCAACATTAAAGAGCTGGTGCCAATCAAGGCATCGGATGCCTTCAGATTAAAAAAGTATAGCGCCTCAAAACACATAGCAGCGCTACAGTGTTGGCTGTGGGGCTGCTAGATTGTGGATTTAACAGTGTGAGCTTTGTATAGCCAGACTGTAGAAGACTTGAAAGTGTCGGTGGAATAGTTCAGAATTATTAATACAATTGTAATAAAAACATTTTCTAAAATTATTTTAACGTACTGCTCTGCAGTTTACGCCCAAGAAGAACTTGCGGGAATATCTTTTTAAATCCTTCATCCTTTTCTGTATATATATATATATATATATATATATATATATATATATATATATATATACACACTGTATATATATATATATATATATATATATATATATATATATATATATATATATACACACACACACACGCACGCACGCACGCACGCACATTTCTTTATTTTTCAAAATGAATGTGTTGATTTCTTGAGCACCAAGTCATCTACAGCGTGCCTGCAGATTTATAAAAGCATAACTATGCCAATTGTGCAGCCTGGTTGCAAAAATAAACAAATTCAATGCATTTTAAAACAAAAACAAAACAAACAAAAAAAAAACTTTAGCTTTGAAAAAGACAACCTGATCGATCTGATCCATTCACTGCCTAATACACCCCCCCATTCAGGAAGCTAGAAGAAGGAAGAGAGAGAGAGAAAAAAAACCCCAACAGCCCTATGTGCGGGGAAGGAAGACCTCAGTAAAGGAGCACACTACTGATCTCTGGGTTTTGTTTAAAGCAGGCCATCCCTCTAATAGCTAAATCAAAGCGTAATCTCCCTCTAATCTGGCTTTCTCTTTTCAGCCTCGTTTTGTTCCGTTTTGTTTCCCCCTCAGATTGCTTTAGTTAACTGTGGCCCTGGAATAGCATTCAGCCTGCTAATTGTGTTGCAAATGTTGACACCTGCCCGAGCGGGCCGCCGTGTCTTTGGTTGGCGTGGCATGGTTTGGTGCCCTGTGATCCTGCTCTGTCCCGGGTCAGCCCTCTGGGGATCATGCCCTCTTTAGGAGAACTAAGAGCAGGTTATCCGGGTCACACATCACCCTGCTCTCTGGGACTGTCTGAGAGCGCTCAGCCGTGAAGTGGCAACTGCTGCATCGACAAAGAATGCTTTAAAAAAGAAAGAAAGAACGACGAGGGAGGGGGGCGGGGGGGTTAAACACAGCCCAAGTGAGCATCCACACACACACAAGCTCTGCACTGTGCTTGTGCTGTTTCTATAGTGCATTAAAAGGGTTCCACTTTATCACACTTTAGAAGTAGGTCATTACATCGCTGTTATGTAGTTCATCTCTTTAGTTCCTGAACAATAACTTTAGAGCCTGTTTAAATCTATTTCTTTCTTTCTCTCATTTTCTGTCAAATAATATAAAGACCGGGGAACTACAGAAAAGAAATATTCCCCCTTCTCTGGTTCATGTCATTTTTTAAAAGCCTTTACTTTCTCCCAAACGCATTTAACAGTATATTGGGGCAACAGGACAGCCGCAAAAACCCTGTCCAAACAACTTCTACACCTGTCCCACTAACATGCACTTTGATCAGTCCTCATAGTGATTTAGTCCCATGCTAGAATAATTATAATGATCAGCTGATTGATAGAAGCATGTTTAACTATACATACATTCTGTGCACTGCCTTGGAAAAAAACTGACATGACTACATACAGTATTCAGCAAGAAGCCCTGGCTAGCTAGCACAGGCAACTGTAGCTACTGGATTTGCTAGGTAGGTGGGTGGGATCCGAGGAGAGGACCCGCGCCTGTGAGCTCTGAAGAAAGAGACCTGGTTCAGATCCGAGGAGAGGACCCGCGGCTGAGAGCTCTGAAGAAAGAGACCTGGTTCAGATCCGAGGAGAGGACCCAAGGCTGTGAGCTCTGAAGAAAGAGACCTGGTTCAGATCCGAGGAGAGGACCCGCGCCTGTGAGCTCTGAAGAAAGAGACCTGGTTCAGATCCGAGGAGAGGACCCGCGGCTGTGAGCTCTGAAGAAAGAGACCTGGTTCAGATCCGAGGAGAGGACCCAAGGCTGTGAGCTCTGAAGAAAGAGACCTGGTTCAGATCCGAGGAGAGGACCTGCGGCTGTGAGCTCTGAAGAAAGAGACCTGGTTCAGATCCGAGGAGAGGACCCAAGGCTGTGATCTCTGAAGAAAGAGACCTGGTTCAGATCCGAGGAGAGGACCCAAGGCTGTGAGCTCTGAAGAAAGAGACCTGGTTCAGATCCGAGGACAGGACCCGCGGCTGAGAGCTCTGAAGAAAGAGACCTGGTTCAGATCCAAGGAGAGGACCTGCGGCTGAGAGCTCTGAAGAAAGAGACCCCTTTATTCCACCCCTATACTGCAGATGTACATTAATGCAAAAAAATACAGATCCCCAGTTCAGAAGGAACACCCCCTCCTTTTAACATGCTGTTGTCTGGCTTGATCGTGTCAGTTTTAGGAGTCCATTCAAAGGTATTCATGCATCTCCCCACAGGGACAATGCAGCCCAGTTTATAAACTAGCAGCCCAGTTGTCTGAAGCCTTTAGTTCTTATTGTTTTCTTCCTCTTAATAAACTTTTTGGAGGAGTTCATCAATCTGCTTGAATAGTTGATGCGCTGTGTCTCCAAAAGCTAAATAACAGAAAGGCTTCTTTCTTTCTTTCTTTCTTTCTCTCTCTCTTTTTATTAAGTGGGTATTTGCCTGTCAATAGAGGAGAGTAGGCTGTCGGACTTCAGAACGCTCCTCGATAGCAATTGAGAGAAGGGGGTTTGACTAAAGAAATAACAATAAAATTATATATATATATATATATAAACAATTGAATTCAATTATTTAAAGGGGAAAGTTAAATATAATATATATTTTTAAACCGTCTTCATTTTTTCATATTCTGTTTTTTTTTAGCATTTAAAAATTAAGTGATGATATTTTTTATTGTATTTCAATGGTGTTCTGTACACGCCAGCTGTGGGAATCATCTGAATGCTGCAGTTGGAAATGCATAAAAGCAGCTCTGGAACATTTTCCCAGAGCTACACATTTCGTTGAATTATTCCACAAGTACGTTTTTTTGTCTCCCCCTTTTTTTGGAGGGGATTTCAAAATGCGCTGACACCCGTTAGACAAGCGCATAAATTACATAAAATGCAATCAATTTTAATATTGGCAGCGAGCCATTAATCCAGTGTTCTACCTTTTAAACAGTGTGAAACATGTTAGCAGAAACTTTAAAGCTGCGAATAGATGTCTGTGTTAATTAATTTCATACCTAATTACGATGGACTTGTCTCTTTCTAAAACACATTGTCCCCTGTACCCATAATAAGGACACAATCCTGCACATGCAGTCTGAGATGGTTACAGAGCGTAATTGCATCGGACCAAAAGATACATTTGGGGCTTTCTGCAGGAAATAATGGAACAGCATGGGGATTCTAAACAGACGTTGATGAATTAAACCGTCAGCGGGTTCCAAGACTCGACATCCTATTCGAGTTCCAAATGAATCCGGGTATTCAGAACCCTGTGTTTCAGCACGCATCTGAGAATGATTCATTCCTTATAGAATATGAAACACAGAAACTCGAGGACACCATTCCTAATACAGTATTACACCCTCCGCGTTTTTCATTCGGCCTTTGCGGCTTTAGTTTCCCTCCCCAACTCTTTGCTAAAACTGTGCGGCTACGCTAACAGCCTCGTCCCACCTACGGTTTTCTTAAGCTAACTGAGCATTTTAGTGACCGGCCAGTTCTGGGACTGTTCATTTAACTGCACAGCTCCACACTGGAGCGCTAATGCATGTCGCGATAATCACGATTATACAAATAATTGTATTTATTATGATTTATTTATTTATTTTGCTTTGAAAAAGCTGACACGATTTAAATGAAGACATAGTAATTCGTTGCTTCTTCCAGGATTATTATTATTATTATTATTATTATTATTATTATTATTATTATTATTATTATTATTATTATTAATTGTAGTTATGAAGCTATTTAACCTAATTATTCATGCTAATTTCACGTGTATTTGAGTAGTCTTTACTGCTCAGGTTTTGGGTGCATTTTAATTCTGTAACCGCTAGGTGAGTGACTGCGGGACACAACTTTAAAATGACAGTACCCCCCGCCCCCCTTAAAATACGCTTGGGTGCAATTTATTGAAGGCAATTACTCAAGAATAACCCGCGCTCTTTCTTGCTCGTGTTTTGTAAGGATCCCCACTATTCCAAACAGAGCAATCCTGTTTTCCACGTGGAAAAGGACTAACCACCATTCTGTTCAATCATTCTTACAATGCAGTTTTCATTGAACTTCAACAACGAGTTTAAGATAAACAAGGGTTGCAGAAGTGATAGAGGTGCTTATTATTATTTATTATGATTATTATGATTATTATTATTATTATTAGCAGTCGTATAGTAATTGTTGCTAGTTTTTCACCTCCTTTATAGATTTTATTTTTTTATTACCAATATTAGTAAATCTTAGTTGAGAGTACTTATTTCATAATAAAAAGGGACTGGTAATGTAGTTTTTTTAAAAAAACCAAATTGCACAACATTATGCAAAAGGTCATTTTCACTAATATATATAGTTTATTTTTATATATATATATATATATATATATATATATATATATATATATATATATATATATATATATATATATATATATATATATATATATATATAATATATATAAAACAAAACTACAATGTGCCCATGCCAATATTACTCGCCTTTGCGCGCAGCGGTCAGGTATGGTCAGGTATGGTCAGGTATGGTCAGGGATAGCCATTGCCCACAATGCGTTTTATTCTGTTGGAATGTGCAGCCCTGCGCGCGGTATGGGCTGCTCCGTTATAAGGAGATGGTTTTAAAGTTTTTAAAGCCATGCCAGCGGACTTGTTGAACTTTGTACCGGGGTGATTAGGAGTTCTCCTTTTCCAATTTTACTGCAACCCAGGCTGCCCCATTGTCTCTCTTCCAGGGAGCCACTAGTGCTAATCTTTCGGTTATTTGCAATGAGATTTGAAAAATCCCCACACCCCAGAGCGCTGGATATTAACCCCACCAGTGGGGTAAGAGACCGCGGAGACGGGTTATAAAATACCAACAACGTTATTGAACTCAGTTTGACTGCGAGGCTTAAAGGTAACTTCTAAGTACACAATCTTCAAAGACGCCCAGTTCTGGCGATCAAAATTAAAACGGGCTTAAGACGGACAGGTATACATTTGCAATTACCAAATCGTTAAAACTTATTAACAAACAAAAAAACAGTATTTAGGAGGAGAAAAAATACAGGCACCAATTATTGCTCTGAAAACTCTCAATGAACGCAAATGAATATTGTGTACCTGGGAAATGTGCTTCTAGTAATTGAATTTGCCAGCGATTAGTTTGCCACATTGCAATATAGAAAGGGGAGCAATAAGACATGTAAGCATTTCTGAGAAGCGATTTGAATGTAATAAACCCCGCTGCCCATTCATGAGAGAGCATTTTCCTCCGCTGTCTGGTTTAACTACAGAGGGATTGAGTCTCGCAGGTATACACCCTGTTATTGTGAACGGTGTCCATTCATTATCCATTGTGTTAATCCTTTAAAGATGCGCTGTCCGCACAGTCGCTCTTTGCCCGAGTTCTTGTTTACACTTAATTATAATCCTGAAGTGCCAGCTTCCTTTTTTCTCTCCTTTATTTTTTCTTTCACTTTATTTTATTTATTTAAAAAAAAATGAAGCAACCTGCTTGTCCGAAACAGAACAGGTAACAGGTCTGGTCTTAAAAAATAATAGCAATAAAATAAACACACACGTGACGTGCTCCGCTCCTCTGCAGTTTAACAGAGCCATTTAAAACAATTATAAGGTTACTAAGCTCCAAAAAAATGTGGTCGAGTCATTCCGAGTCCTGCTGCGCATGTCCTGCTGTCTCTTATTCGAATCTGCCTATGGGCGAATGAATCAGCGAGTTCCAAATTCTTCATCTCTCATTATAGAAATCTAACACATGTACCAGGATATACACGGATATTTATTCTCTCTCGTTTTTGCAATGCAACTTTAAACGGCAGTACAGCGCTGTTTGTTTAGCCCCTAGCCAACGGCAACACAATCAAAATGAAGGAAATATTTTTAAACATATAGGTAAACCAATTTGGGGTACAGTATTTATATAGCGTAACAACAATAATAATAATAATAATAATAATAATAATAATAATAATAATAATAATAATAATAATAATAATAATAATAATAATAATTTTATTCCAGATTCTTCCCAGCACACTCCTGGCATCCTAGCAAATACATTTTCTAAAACACAGTCTAAATAAATAAATAACCGCACGCTCTATCGCAAAGTCTCCCAGCCCCCCTCCTCCCAGATATATTACAGAGGAAACCTAAATGAATGAAATGTTTAAATACAGCAGCTTCACAATCCACAACCCCCGGGAGCTCCCCTTCAAGTCTCTGCACAGCGGTGTCTAATGAACCAGTCATGCACAAAATAGCAAGTTAACCGAGAGAAGCACATATCAAATGAAAGGGAAGCTGCTGCCTGTCTGGCCGCCTTGAGACTCGCAAAGGCCGGCGGTGGAACTGTCAGCCTTCTTGTAAAAATTGACACGATTTCCGTGTTTCCTGCGCATCCCTCGGGTCTTTGCAGTCACCCCGGCTCTGGCATTTAAGAAGTTTGATAAAAACACATTTCACGTTGGAAGCGGCTCTCTCACACTCGCGTATAGTTCAGCGCCTCGGCTCCGGGTTGTGTTGCTTTATAATATTTTATTTGTTGTTATTTTGGGAGGGATACGTGGGGGGGTTTAAATAGCTTTTATTTTTTAGCTTTAAAACTTAACATACTGGTATATAATAACTCCTGCAAACTAAATGAGGTTATCAAACTTTTGTTTTCCTACTTTCATTAAATTTGTTTGAATTTGTATATTTTTTTAAACCAGGCGTTAGTGTTTTTCTGCACATATTATTGCTCTCCTCCAAGGCTAACATATTTGCTCTCTCGTCTTTGAGCTGGGTCGGGGGGCTGGATTTTAATGCACAGAGTTCCGCGACTCCAAAGCACCGCGCTCCCGTTTCTTTCTTTGTGCAGTGACGTCCTTTTGTTGACTAATCAGTCTCCCGATGGCTCTCGAGACAGATAAAGATTCTTGGCATGTGTCGGTAAAAATGAAAGCGGGATTAGCGCGAGGCTGCTGCACACTCCATGGCAAAGGGGCCGCGAAACTATTCTCCCATTCAAGCTCCCATTTTCTGGTTTGGTTGCTCTGCTCGAAGATGTTTGTCTTTCTAAAGTGGCTCTTCTTAATGCACTGTGAATGCGTAGCGCACAGTAAAGGAGAATAAACAAGGTCTCGCTTCAAATGAAAAAAGAGAAATAAAAAAAATTAAATAAAATAACATTATTTTAATGCACAGTGGGAACAAAACTCTAAGTTTAGGAAGACTAAAATAAAAAAAGCAATAAGCCGTTCTGCACACTCAAAATGTAAAATACATCAAAAGTTTCCCTTTGTGCGCATATATATGCTTCTTAAACATGATATAGTGTAGATGTGTATTTACTGTATCGTGTTTTATTTGGATTGTTTTAAATGAATTGTTTTGCGCTCTAGCTGGCGCGAATATTGTTCTCCTCAAGTCACCCCGTTTCACATCTCTGCCCCCCTCCCCTCCCGTTAATGACCCCGCCAGCAAACCAACGTCACTTGCACTCGCGCACAGTGCGTACACAGCACCGTACCGTATTCCCTCCCCAAACTCTCACACTGCCTGGATAACAGCCTTAACAAATCACACACGTCACCCTTTAATTTGAACTCACTGTTCGGATAGACTTTTTAATAACACACTGTATCACGCGGCAGCGGATTCACACGAACGCACCACAACTTACCAGCGAGAGCATTGTACAGTCTTTGCTATTAAATACATTATAAAGCATGTTTCTGCAAGGCGTGAAAAGGACACTTGCTGAAGTAGGTGGCAAACATCACCGCCACCGCAATTCATTTTCCTCAGTCAGTCTTTCCAGGGATGGACAGAAGCCTGTTTAAATTCTCTCTAACTATCCCTACCAGCCTGTAATGAGCAAACTGCAGGCGCTTTAGTCTGCAGGCTATACTTGATAGATTTGTGTCACTGGGTAAAAAGCCAAGGTAACCAGACACATTAAAAACGCATAATAATAATAATAATAATAATAATAATAATAATAATAATAATAATAATAATAATAATGGCTGTAAATAGTCACATGGTACGGGCATTAAGTTGCTTTAGAATGAGTATTATAGGAAAAGACAGAACATATCAGTTTTACACACGCACCATTTCATTTGTTTATTTTTACCTAGATAAAAGAAATGCTACAGCTTTGTACTCTGGTAATGGAATCTGTACAGTAGAGGTGCACACATATTAGTTAATGAGGGTAGTTTCATAACAATCCCTTATATCATCACTCCCATATAACAAGCAATACATTTAAGACAGACACTTAAAGAACGTAAGCTTCAGGAAATAAACAGCACGCTGGAAGGCAGAATAAAGTTGGTTTCCATGTTCTTGGTTTTACCCCAAGAGGGTGACCCCCACTCGGACACCCGGATTAAAGCCCGCAGCTCACCGTCCGCAGGGGTGCTAATAAACACTCAGCCCGTTAGTCTTCGGGCAGGGTCACGCAGAGTTCCCCTGGCACTCCAATTTTAGGGACGGCCAATAAAACACAGAAGCAGTGGTTGATTTGGAAGCCTTCAGGGCAATGCCCTCCCTTCACTTATATCAGCGGGAGGGGGGTCCCCCTTGTCGTTTGTTCGTTTTGTTCCTAAACTGTAAGCGTTCCCCCCGACCCCCCTTGATTCTTTAAGCAAGGTCACAGAGGATATTACCCTTATAAGAGTCTCTTTAGTGCCTCCACCCAAATTCTGCAAAGCATGCGTTCTATAGATAAAAATCGTTCTAAAGGATACTATGAAATTAAATGTAATTGGGTCTGCTATATATTTAGTAAACCAAGATGTTATTTAAGCGCAAACTGGATCATTTTAAATTATGGAATACAAATAACAATAATAATAATAATAATAATAATAATAATAATAATAATAATAATAATAATAATAATAATAATAATTAATATGCAGACTTGGCACAGGCACGATCTGTTCATGTCAAATTAAAACGCATACACCTTTAAATGATGGAGGGGGGGTGGAGGGTGGAGGGGGGCGCTTTAAAGTTACTCAGTACTCGCGGATTATCAACTCTCCTTTATATTTAGAGATAAAATCCCCATGTCTTCCACTGTAGACTTTAGAATTTCCCCTAAGAAGACCAAAAAGGGAAGATTGCCCCTTTTAAAAATAAAATCCCAGGAGAACCGAAAGCCCATTCTCGTCAGTAATATGTGTGCGCAGATAGAGCCGGTCCCACCACGCTGGGATCTTGTTAATTAATAGACAGCTTGCCTTGAAAGCAGTGCAGTCCGTCTGTAGTATGATGAACTTCCATTGTGGTGTTGTCACCGCAAATGTTTCTGATAAGCAAAGGCACCAAAGGATCAAAGACTATAAGCCTCTCAATTTCCTTCAGCTGCCTCTTCTTTTCCTCACCTATTTTCTCTCTCTTTTTCTCCTTCCCTTTCTTTTTTTAACTTTCAAACACGAACTCAAATCGCCTTTATGACGACTTCAGGGTCCCGCCTCAAGTTCAGAGGTCACCGTATTGCTCTTGGAAATAACTGCGCATTAATATTCGTTCCAAAGAAGGAGCCTAATGTAAAATTGTGCACCACCAAGAAGACTAACGTCTTTATAAATTGGCATTAGCTGACATACGAGCATGCAAGTCCGGTTTGAAAAAAGGTAGTCCTTCTCACTGTATACAATTATCTTTGATTGCATATCTTCAACCAAGGAACAAGAAAAAAAATGCTACTTTAAAAATGACCCCCCAAAAAACGCACCATCTTCAAATTGAATATTTCTTAATCAAAAGCATAATTATCAACCAGCAATGACAGAAATGGAGTGTCTCGCTTTAGATAATGTGGGGCTGTAATTTAACAACGACTGTGGAGGAATACATAGTGAAATATGTGCAGACCATTTAACATCTGTCTGGTTTAATGTAAAGCTATAACAAAATATTTCAAAGTGTGCTTCCTTCTGCACCCCCATATTATTATTATTATTATTATTATTATTATTATTATTATTATTATTATTATTATTATGACTTTACATACGTCCATTCCTTCGCGTTTCACTCCCTGATATAACATGAAACATGTTTAACCGAACCTTCCGGATTCCGAATTCCGGTCATTTGTTGCTGGTTCGGTTCGTTTGATTTTGATTTGTTCCAGGAATTACGTCATTGGCTTCATCAGGATTTCGTGTAATGAAGCTGGTCTTGCAACCGTAATTTTTTTATTAACTGGCTTTTCACCAACAATATTCATATATTATTATTATAAGGTTCTGTGCAATGGAAACGGATCCACTTGCTCTGGATACGTTTTGGAAAGAGAATAATACCTTCACATCTGCCCTTGCATCTATCTATCTATCTATCTATCACTATGTATTCCTCCTCAGTCGAGAGATATTATATATATATATATATCCACAGCAGTGTGGAGTAGTGGTTAGGGCTCTGGACTCTTGACCGGAGGGTCGTGGGTTCAATCCCAGGTGGGGGACAATGTTGCTGTACCCTTGAGCAAGGTACTTTACCTAGATTGCTCCAGTAAAAACCCAACTGTATAAATGGGAAATTGTATGTAATAATTAATGTGTAAAAAAATAATGTAATTGTATGTAAAAAATAATGTGATATCTTGTAACAATTGAAAGTCGCCCTGGATAAGGGCGTCTGCTAAGAAATAAATAATAATAATCTATCTATATATATATATATATATATATATATATATATATATATATATATATATTGTTCCATAAGCAAGAGGGCAGGTTTCAGTGTCCCTGTATTCCCTCTTTAATAAGGGGCAAGGACAAGGCCACTCAGTCAATGCATTTTGTATTATTATTATTATAATGTTTTTGTTATTTCTATCGCCAGTGTAATTTTGTGAAAGGATTTCATTCTATTCCTAAGTGCCTTATTGCTCCCCGAGTCCTGGCTCCTCTATATGTTCCTAAAAGAAATCCTTCCATGTAAAATTCCTATGAAATGTGGTGGCGAGGAGGCGAGGGGGGAAAGGGGAGGTTAATCCCAGTTTAAAGCAGCGATGCAGAGCCACAGGACCGGGCCTGTGATGATTGTGTTATCTCTACCCAACATTTGGGTCTCCCTCAATTTCAACCCAGCCAAATAGCTGCGAGAAAGTGCAGATGCCTGAGGAGACGATGTTATTAATATCTAAATAACTTCCCCGTACTTTCACTAAATCTCCCTCTCACCAATCCAGACGAATTCGTTTGAAGTGGTCTTTCGCCTCATCCCGTCTTTTTTTTCTTTCAACGAGGCTTATTCTAGACTAAATGTAAAATTCACTTCACTACAAAAATATTTACACATGCATTATATATTTCAATGTTAGTTTATCCCGGTAACACATTTTGTGTGTGTGTGTGGTGATGATGATGGAGCGGGTTTAACAGGGTCTGCTTTCTATTACACAGTGTATGGACAAAAGCTTAGAAGTTTGACTTTCCAGGTGAGGCAATGCATGTATCTTCATCCTTATAAGCAACATTCGTTCACTTTCATACACGTCAAAACAACACACTTGCATTTGCGTGAGCGAGGAAGCTTGTTTATTTACACTTTGCAATTGAAACTGTTTTTGTTGTTGTTGTTTTACAGCTAGACAATGGCTCCTGTTTGCATGCCTGAGTGTTATCTCGTTATTGTTCAGCTTCATTTGTCTCTGCGCTTGGGTAACAAGAAAGCCGTGTGCGTGATTACGCGCCCCGAACACTGCACCTTTTATATTTGATCGAATGCACAGTGAAACCAGCCTAAAGCACGAGATTGTTAGACCTTCTTCTATCTTTCAAGCGGCCCCTATTATTTCTTCTGATCCTACTCACAGCGCTCGTAAATCCTGCCTGGTCTATGTTTGATTAGATTGGGAACCTCAGGTAATCCGGCGATTTGCTGAAGCGTCCCTCGCCTGTCTCTTTCTGACACATATTTACAGACGGCAGCTTGTTGGTTTAATCAATGCAGATTGTTACAGATAAATTGACTGAACCCCCCCCCCCTCCTCAAAACCACCAATACCGCCTCCAGGTGTGAAGACTAGAAGTTGTTTAATTATTATTATTACTGACACTCTCTCTCTCTCTCACTCTCTCTCTCTCTCTCTCATTGGATTTGGCAGGTCCTAGGGAACAATCTCTCTGCAGCTTCCCTGTGTTTCTCAGCCCACTGGAAGCGACATTATGGAGCACCCTTCCATTGTTTGTTTATACTGAGCACCAGTGTGTGCGTCCCCATTTCCTCACAACTGCTCTGTGCTGGCATTGAGTAAATGTCGCTCGACTCTACTGTACGGGCGTGCTGTGGTTTAATCGCCCGGCTATTGTTAACCCGTGCTATTAAGGGCTGGTTTTTTTCTTGCTTGATTTTTATAATGTACAAAACAGACACTAAAGAAAAAGTTATTTAATAGTCAAGTGACTTGTGATCTACATTGTTTAGATGTCTTTCGTTAATAAATTTCGATTATTGCTCTCGGCATTAGTATTGTTGCGTCGCTTCTAACATGTCATCCCCTCCCCTCTCAAATACAACTGCCATGTTGAAACGTTTGTATTTATAGTAGCATTTGTGTTGACTGCACAACTTGCTATTGAACTATCAGGACAACATACTTTTCGAATGCAATCTGTTGTGTTGCGCAAGTCAGTTTATATCTGCAGTTTAGTGTAATTGCTAATCGTTGTTAGGCTGAATGGATGCCATTCAAAGCCAGAAAGAACCCCAACGGTTTATTTCCTTCTAGTTCAAATTTAACTTCTCCAAAATTAAACTCTATCATTTTAATTTGTTTAATTTTTAATTATGTCTATAAAAAATATGACTTGTATTCCATGCATTTATTTTTTAAATCACAAACCAGTTCTAGATAGCACGTCCGAGCTCCTAATGCAACCCCCCCCCCCAAAAAAAAATGTAAAAAAAAAAACTCTTCACAACTATAAAAGAAACCTAAAATCTCATGAATTTGTGCCCAGGGCTAGCCGGAGTGAGCCGTTTAGAGATGAAAGTGAAAAGAAATAAAAGGCTCAAAATAATCTCCCTTAAAACCCTTCAAAATAACGTTTGTGCTTGAAACTCAGAGAGTGAGGGCTGATTGGGGATAAACACATTTCTTACCATGTCCCCGAGCTATTACACCCCCTTTCCAACACAACTACCCATTCAAGAGCCACCATTTTCATCACTGCCTCTAAAGTCTTAACGTTATTAAATACCAGGCGGATGATGGAACCAAAACAGGCGCAAAGAGGAATCTTTAAGAATTAAAAAAAGGAAAAAAAACGGTTTTAAAAAGGGACAGCATTTAGTGTATGTTGAGTCTTGCATCCCGCAGGAAAATACACAAAAGTACGACAGAAACGCGTCAAATGAATGTTTTGTGCAACGCTTGGGGTGTAAAGTTATGAACAACTGTAAAGGAATAAAACATAAACACATACATTAAAAAATGCAGCGACACTCACAAACAAACAAAACATACACCAAGAGTAATACCCAAAAGCCTGATTTTTTTTTTGGAATGCTATTTAAACAATTGGATTTTGTCATCGCCAACTGCGCATGCTATGTGTTGTGGGCGACTCTCCTGGTGTCGCTATACTGACTGCGAGCAGAATCCATAATCAGAACTCGACAACTTCAAAAGACAGAGCAATTCAAACGCACGAGAACGCACATACACTGAGAAAAAGCGCATATATAACACCTATGCAACTATATCATACTCAGCAATAAAACACACCATGAAGACAAGGCGATAGAAAAACGAACAGAAATAAATAAAAACAGAACTAAATACATACATGAAAATTAACAAAAGCATCAGCAGAGGACAGCCGATTTTTTTTTTAAACTCGTTAAAAAAATTTTTTTAAGTTTTCTAAACAGTAGCGAAAACTATTTAAATAGGATGAAGTTAATCTGCTACCCAGTTTTTATTTCCCATAAAGGTATCTAAAAATGTGACCTAAATCGGAAGATACGTTGACACACACACACACACACACACACACACACACACACACACACACACACACAAAGTGCGCAATCCGGTACACAATGGAACCGATTTCAAAATGCGCAATGGTCCTTTTCCAAACAAGAAAGAAACTCTTTGCACTGCCCGACGCTTATTCTTTTCCAACAGACGATTCTATAATATTACAAAACTATCGAGCAGCGGGGAGTAGTGAATAATTCATCTCCTTTTATTTTCCCCTTCGGCCTTTTGTCCTAACTTTTTTTCTTTCTCTTCTTCGCGGGTCCCTGAAATGAGAATGGACAGGCCTGTTCTCTATTTAGCCTGTTTTTTTAATGTTTGTCTTTGTACCCCGGAATCCTCGCTTTAAAAAAGTGCTCAATAGACGAGAAGCTTTTTGTTATCGAAGTTCATCTTCAAGTTTGGAGAAAAGGCTGCATCTTATAAAGAAAAAAAAACCCTTTTGTGGACTTTTATTTAAACTCCTAGACAAATGTTTGATCGTCTCATTTAGGAACTTTTTGTCTCTTTTATAGAAAATAGGACCCCATTTAAAAAGAGACTCGATACACAGACCTTCTTTTTAAACAAGAAAGCCACTGGACGGAACTTTAATGTCAAACGTCACGACATGGAAAACTGGCGTAGAGGAGAGGAAAAAAATCAAATGAAATTTATTCCAGGGAAAGAGATACGTTAATCCGACTAAACCAATTATTAAGTTATGCCAAGCAATTAAAACGCAACACAGAGAAATGTGCCAAAGCATGAAATATAACCAATTAAAATGCAGTAAAGCAACCAGTATAGGCTGTTATACTCTGCCGCCCTATGCTCGTCCAATCCACCCATAACGTCTATGCAAGACATACAAACATTATACAAATTTTAAGGTCAGCACACCTTTTTTTTACGCCCACTGTCCCAATGTGTGAAATTCCTCTAAAATGAAAAAAGGAATATGCGTATTGCCGCACAGTAATACCGGAAGGAGGTGTGATCTAATACAGTTGTCTAACCAGGTACAGTCCAGGCCTGATCCATAATCTTATGCAATAATATATATATATATATATATATATATATATATATATATATATATATATATATATATATATATATATATATATATATATATATATATATGGCAAAGATTAAATAAAGAACAATAACAACAATATCATAACTGCAAAACACAATTCTAAGCTTCCTAATGCGTACACTATTATTATTATTATTATTATTATTATTATTATTATTATTATTATTATTATCGCTTTTGAGATACTGTATGTGTAGTTCGAGTCAGAGCTCAACTCGATTCATCTAACAAGTTACATTCCAGTCGTTCTAATTGATATTGATGGTCAGACCGCTCAGCTGTCAGACACAGTTTCAAGGGACCGTTTAGAGGATGAGAGGAGGCTGTTGTACAAATTCATTTACTCGTCCTAAATACCTTGCGTCAAGTCTCCTATAAATAATTGAGTAACTATAGCTAGCAGCGACATAGCAGGAGACTCCAGTGCTGAGGATACGTTTCCCAGTCAAATACAAGGCAGAAGTCCGTCCCCCGGATGAGGATACGGCTGATGAAATGCGGAGACCACGTTTTGACAGGCTTACTTGTTATTAGCATATGATATTTCGTTGTAAATAACGCTGTACGCTAAAGAAAATGCCTTTTATTAGACAGTTCAAATGCAGACACGCTTAGCACATAAACAAGCCTCACACTTCTTATATATTTATGTTAGGAAACTTAAATAAAACAAAACAAACCCTCTCTTGACCAAATAATTTTCCACAGGCCAAAACAAACCACAGGGTCTGAACTCTAAAGTGCTTCAAGGTGTGTGACGAGCAGCTAGAATCAACAAAACAAGAACTACTGTGCACTGAGCTCCTAAACAAATGCAGAAATAAATCCTTACATAAATAGCATGCATGCCCGATATGACCAAGCTGTTCATTCATTTATCTATTTATTTATTTATTTATTTCTACCTTTGTCTCCAAGGATGCCGTCAATGCTGTGTTTTGTTTTCTTTTCTCCATCTTCATCCTTCTTATCACACTCATCCTCGTCTTCTTTCTTTCCAAACCGGGCTCTTAAGACCCGGCTTATGGAACTCACTGATCAACAATAAATAAATAATATTAATAAAATAGCATAACCGTTAATACAGCTTATAAATATTTTTTTCATCTGAATTGAATAATAATAATAATAATAATAATAATAATAATAATAATAATAATAATAATAATAATAATAATAATAATAATGCCATTACTAGCAGTATTAAGGGTTTCGTATATTGCTGTTATTATTGAACTGTTTTGTGTTGCTGGTTAACGTTGCATTGGTTATTTTTTTCTGACCAAAAATCTTACTATTATTATTCTGGCCCTTTAAAATGAGTGCGAAAACTTTACGCAATACTCCTGATTGAAACACACACACACACACACACACACACACACACACACACACACACACACACACACACACACACACACACACACACACACACACACACACACACACACACACACACACACACACACACACACACACACACACACACACACACACACACACACACACACACACACACACACACACACACACACACACACACACACACACACACACACTACAAATAACTCGAACACAAACGTACCTCCTAGTGATATATTACATCCGGGCCATATTGCTAACTTTTTTCTTGGAAAGGAGATTTAGAAAAAAAAAAAAACACCTGTTAATTTTTTTTTTTTTGCAAAACAAGCAAACACGAGTGACAGTCTCGGGCAGTTGCAGGTCTGTCGCTCTGTTTCAAACACTCGGGAGTCCAGTCCAGTCCAGGCTGTTTTGTGAATGGCCCGCGAGCGCGCGCACTTTGTAGTAAAGGAAGGTTGCTTACCGGAGGTGGCCTCACCTGAAGGAACTGTGCCTCTGTCACACACCCCATCTTTCAGGAGCTTGTCTCGGATTTCCCAGCTAAACATGCCCGGATTCTCTCGCTTACATTCTTCAATCCTCTTCTCCACGTCGGGAGTTGCTACCTGCTTTTGGGATCAAATTTGCACAGAAAAAAAAGAGAGGAATCGACTTTAATCTAAACATATAAACGCATCGAATGTGTTTGATTAGAGGAGAGCTTGTGTTGAATGGTATTGTAAGAAATAACCAAATACATCAATAAATATTCTTTTTTTTTCGATAACGCTTTATTTGAATTTGACACAATGTTGTAGCGAACAGATCACTGTGTGTAACTACATGCACAAGCTGTCAAAATCGAAACCGACACAGCACGCTCATTAGTATCGTGCTGTCTATTTATTTATTTATTTTTTATAATACTAAAAAAAAATACATTTTTGCAGCAAGACACAGCAATTGCAGCAAAAGCGTTAATGGTTACAGAAACGCGAGTTACAATCCTCAAATCGAGTCCAGTTGCTTTGTAACACACTGAACACATGCATTTGAGGTTTTATTTGTTAGGTTAACGATTATATATATATATATATATATATATATATATATATATATATATATATATATATATATATATATATATATATATAATCGTTATTCGTTTTGTTAGAAACGTTATAAGGCATGCAAGACAAAAATATGACAAAAACTAATAGCTGACTATACATTTAGTAAATGTCTTCCCGATATAATTATTTGAAACCACAGAATAACCCTTCCCGTGCTTGCTCCACGGAAGAGTACTTTGGAGGGTATTGAAAGGCCTATTTTTCATTGTTCTTTTTTTTTTAAACAACTTTTCAGTTTTGGAAAATTGCACTTATTGTTAACACACAATTTCTAGTAAATATTAATTCAACAACAAAACTACGACTAATAATACTAATAATAATCATATTACTACTACTACTACTAGGCCTAACAATAATAAAACTAAGTTCTATGCATTTCACTATTCCGTATATACAACTTCAACCTGGAGAAAGTTGTGATCTGGCGTCATAGGCCACGGTCTGCAGTATATCCAGAATTCAGAGGGCAACCTTTATTTAGTTATTTATGATTATTATTAATATTATGATGATGATGATGATGATGAAGTTATTCAGTTTTCCCAGACATGTTCTTTACTCACCCTGGGTTTGCTTCCCCCGATGGCCCCGGGACGGATCGAGCCCGTCTCTTGGTATCGGCACAGAATTTTGGACACACACCCGTGAGAAACTCGCAGCTGTCTGGAGATCACACAGGGCCGGATGCCGTGATGGGCCATCTCCACTATCTTGTGGCGGATATGATTTGGCAGCGGCCTGCCATTGATAAATACCCCGCCGAGCTGGTTCACTCGTCCTTGGCCCAAAGGAGTGGAGACTAACATAATAAAAAGTATTATTATTATTTATTATTATTATTATTATTATTATTATTATTATTATTGATATCTTTTTGAATTCTTATATATATATATATATATATATATATATATATATATATATATATATATATATATATATATATATATATATATATATATATATATATATATATATATATATATATATATATATATATATATATATATATATATATAGGCTATATGTATATACATATATGGATATATGGAAGCATCACAGCAATTCAAAAGTATCCCCTGTTGATGAAACACTTTCATACCGCACTGTTAAACACGATTGTATTTATTTTCATGGCTAATCTATCATATTATACGTTATTATTATACTCGTCGTTGTTTGTATTGTTATGAAGATGATTTTTTAAAAGCAACTGCATTTATTTTGAAAGATATTTTTGTATTATTAATTATCAATAACATACGATTCATTTATTACCCAAACAATATAATTCTTAACTTACCGAATCATTTTGTGTATATACATTAATTTTTATTTTGTTTTTATTTTTTATAGTCTTTCAATTGCTGATACATTATTAAAGTACATAGCAGGATTTATAATCCGTAGCCGTGCATACAAGCCTGTGAGTAAATGCGGATTTATTGTTGAATGCGTAAAGGCAGTTTGAAAAAACTAGCAACTTTATAAGGTCGCGGGGGTGACATGTTCATTTCAAATACATCTAAAACCGTCGTGTCTTTTCAATCGTAATCCCCACGCCTCCATCGAGACCTCTGCTTCACATCGGCCGTGTTTAAAATGAGTCTCATGCAGTGCTAATTTACAGTAAACTTGACAAGCACTTCGCAGGAAATATCATTAGCGACAGATTCTACTTGAGAGGCCAATTCTGCATTCAAAAGGTGCTAGAGATTGCGGCACTTTCCTCCTTCATTATTCCTAGTCATGTTGTTCAAATATTGATGTAATCCTTTGAGACACCGCTTTGCGATGTGTTTTACTTTCATTTGCTACACTCGGGCACTTGAAGAAATCTGCCTTGCTGTGCAAGCTGCAAGCTTCGTGTTGTTGTGCAGTTTCGCGCGAGCCACTTGAGCACGCTCTTCTTTTGCTCAGATCCTTTCCCCATTTAATTCAAGATTAATAAATGCAAATACAATTGCTCTTTTTTTGCAGGTGTGTGTGTTTGTGTGTGTGTGTGCCTGGAAATTTTAAACCTAAACCATCATCCTATCCTCCACCCCCAGCTGTAGTGATTATTATACAAACACTCATCCAGTCTTCCATTTAATGGTTGAACTTGATGAGTATTTGATCATACTCACATGCACCGATTTCATATAAAATTGCTGCTATAGCAAAACCTAATAAAATAATGATTTAGAAAGCTTTCCAGAATTGCGGTGCGTGTGAATGCAGATGTATTCAGATTAAAGTCTCACACGCAAAAATTGGTAATTGCTATTGTAGCTACCCTTGAATACAAGTGGGTTTAATATTAAATTGCTTGTCATTGTACTGGTAGGTTAAACAAAGACTAGCCTCTTCCAATATCAGGAAACAAAGTGATTCAAAACACACAAACTAATACGTGATGCCCAAACAGGGGTCTTGCTCTCAAAAAAATCTTCATTCTTTCGCATTTTCTATTTTAGTTATCAAACTGCCAATAGGAGCCTTGTTTTGGGGAAAAAAATACATTCAGGTTCAAAACTACAAACAAGAAAAATACACGAAAGGCTAAACAAATAGTTTAGTTTCCAAAATACTTTTCAAAAGACAATTCCCATCGTAAAAATGCAAAATAATGTTTTTGCCATATATACAACGAACATGCAATACTGTAAAGTATATTCAAAACAAAAGGAGAAATGCAATGCAGAAAAAATATACAACAAAACATGCATGTAAATGCATAAAATAATAAGAGTATTTGACAGCTGAAAAGAAAACAGTTTGCATTATGAATTTTTTTGTTACGTACCTTCCAATGGAAATCCAGTACGGGGGTAATTCTGGCCCGGCGCGGGTCGCATCATTCTCGGAACTGTACCTGCTAAACTTGCCATACCGTACAGTCAATAACAAGCAGGCGGAAATATTGCAAAGTTCTTTTGGCCGCAAACAAGTCCAGACTGGTGACTGCTTAACAATATAGATAGTGTCAAATTATTAGGCAGCGTCTTCTGTCAAAACCAACTCCCCCCTAGAAAAAAAAAATCCAGCCAGATGCATACACTTGGAATGCAAAAACCAATACAAAAAACAAAGAAAGAAAAGTAAAGAAATGATTGAAAGAAAGAAAGAAAGAAAGAAAGAAAGAAAGAAAATGTCGGTTTTTTAAAAGTCAAAATGCAACAAGGAGCATGGCTCTTTACAGTGTGCAGTGCAGTGCGAGTCCGTGTGCGTGTGCGGGAATGTATCTAGGACTCAAACAGACGTGGGCAAAGGTTATTCAATTCTTTGCTGTGTTTTACTAAAAGGTCTGGTAGTTTTTGATAGCAAAGTCTGCTTGGAGCTTGAGAGTTGTTGAAGGGGCCAACTTTGGCGCACTGTGTGGAGGAGGGAGCGCTGCGCTCCGATAGGCTCCCAGCCTGTTCTTTTATTCATGAGGCGCGCGGAGGGGCATCGCTATGGAGCGCTGGACCAATCGCGTGGCGCGCAGACCGTCAATGCAACACACTCGATTCATTTTAATCCATTCCACCGCCGCCTCGTTCTGGATGTAAATACATACATACATACATACATACGACTTTTTTTTTTTTTTACTAGATCACTGATTGAACCAGTCAGCCAACCACCCGGTATGACATTTGAACTGTATATTATTATTATTATTATTATTATTATTATTATTATTATTATTATTATTATTATATATAAATGAATAATGATTTGATAAAACCTTAACAATCCATTCTAATGGTGAATATTCATGCATGTTGTATATAGCTAGATAGGTTAAATATTGCTTACTTCATTTAATAAAAATAGGCTTGTACTTTTAATATTAATAAAGAAATAACGCTACAGCATGCAGCATGTTTGATTATACATAAAAGTTGCATGGATTTTATTGGACTTTCCACACGCAGCGGGGGAGCATCTCCTTGGTTTTAATGACTATCGTGACAATAACAATAACTGAAGTCATTGTATTTGATCTCGCGCTTAATTGTATTAATACCTGTACTGTGATTCTTGAAATTGTTTACGACTGTTAGTCGTCCTGGATAAGGGCGTCTGCTAAGAAATAAATTAATTAATTAAAACAGAAAACTAAAACCGCTCCTTCGCTTTTAACAGACTTCTGTCATCATAACACCAGGACACATAACGAAGAGTGTACACTACAAGAAGAATGCATACCATGTAAATTTATATAATCCACACACCGTACATTTCATGGGCGATCGACTAAAAAAAAAATGACATTGAGATACTAGCAGAGCTCTGTGTAGAACATGTGAGCTTTCCATGTCAGAACTGTGTGTGTTAAAGACCCGTCCTTTTCCGAGTCAACGAGGGTTCTGTATGTTGGGTTCCACATAGAATCCAATTAGATTATTGATATTTCGAACCCCTAATTGGATTCCAAATGGAATGCATTCGAAACCACTTTTAATGGTTCTATAGCATAGATCGAGCGCAGGAGTCTTTTTTATTAAATGTATAATCACAGTAAAAGTTTAACGTCACGCAATCACTGTGCTGTAGCAGCAGAACACATTGTTTCTCAGATGAATCCAAGTGTGTGTTATAAGTGCGTAAAAAAAAAATATACACATTAAATCGACACGCGTTTGACTTTGGCAATCCCACAATTAATTAATTTGTTTCAAACTCCACTTGTGTTTGAAGCGATTATCAGTGTTGTTTTTTTGTTTTTTTAAGGATCGCGGGGCACTCTCACATTAGTGATCTCAAGACGTCTCGTCTCTGCTCGTTGCTCATCGTGAATGCTTCACTTGACCCTCTTCTCTGTGTAAGAAGCAGTGTTCTCTCGGAAGGTGACTTCTTTTCAAGACTCGGAGGAGCTCCTCTTCACCGCAGGGTATGACGCCAATCCTCCCTAAATCTGCGTTTTCCTGTGTTAAAAAGGGCTTTCTCTCCCTGCAAGAGCACTGCGAATCCTACAAGAAATGAAACATTCCCAACTGGAGGCACACACATTAGTTATTCCCTAATCCTATAAACCCAACATGGGTCTTTTCGTCTCCAAATCAAAATGTGCTTTCCTCCAAATACCCGCACAGACACCGTGTCCAGTAAAACGATGTGGGCATTCTTTCTGGGAAGGTGTTGTTCTGCAACACCCGTAAACACAGCAGCTTGTGGTAAATGTGTGAATAACAAAAACCAAAAAACACACACAGCGTTCGTTAGCTTTAAAACAAACATGGCAAGGTGCGAGTCTTCATTGTGCATTTTCAAAAAGCTGCACGTTTATGAATATTTTAATAATAATAACAACAACAACAACAACATACAAGGGAGAGATTTTAATGTAACCTTTATTTATATGCATATACAAATATAACAGTGCACATTGCATACCGGTGTCAACTGATGGATTTAACAAATATATATATATATATAATGTATGTGGTCAATAAGCTAATATTTCTGCACAAAGGGAGTGTAAGGAAGAGGGTACTGTGTTCTGTACAGAACAGCGTGATCTAGAACCCGTTTTTTGGATTCTAGAACCATTCTTGTTTTCTGAACAGCAGAGGGTTCTAAGTTCGAGCCACCGAATTATAAAAACTCCTAAAGGTTCTATGATTCGAATATTGGTGTAAAGAATTCAGAGAAAACGTTCAATAATATGAATAACATAAAATGTGTTCGAAAAGTAGGCGGTGAAATATATGCACGGTCCTTAATTTAATATAGACTTTTATATATGCTAAATACACATGTTCGTCTTATTAACGCTGTCTTACGCAATGGTGTGGTTGCAATGTTACCGCGCAATCTCATTCCATTACCCAATAAATACACTCGATGTCACGTTTTAATAAACACTGGATTTATTTATTTTTTGTAATGGTGGCAACTCGTTCTCCCGAGAGATCGGGGTTTTGAAGTAGTTCTGTCTACAGCAGGTGAAAGCGAACACACTGTCCAGCCACATTTATATTAAAAATCTATAATTTCATGTGAATGTGTTTTACAATCGGTTTTGCACTAGCCGCTAAACCGAGATTGGGTTTCCTTTGGGTTATAAAGCGAAGATCAAACACTCCCGCTTCTCACCGTGACCAAACCAACTTTCAAAAGTCTTTAAGCCCCGAACCCTTATTGAAATGGGGGAGATCCCTTCTTTAATATTTCATATGGATACATTTTATTATTGGTTTGATATTGGAGTGCATATTTTTTTAAAGGCGAAATTGTTATGAAAGGACGGCGGGTGTTAAAACTGGAAATAGCTATCTCTGCGTACACGGTCCAGTGAGCGGTTTATAAGATGAAAGACTTGTTTAACTTTAAAAGAAAATGTGGTTTAACCAGTAAGCTACAATACAGGCTAAATCATAAAAAAGAGCTCTGGTAGACGAGTCGCATCCTCAAGTATTCCTGCATGGCTCCCTGAGTGAAAAGCTGCTTTCATTTAACACGTGTTACTGTACAGTTGTGTAAGCCGTGAGCGAAACTCTAGTTTTATCATCATCTTTAGTGGGACCAAAAAACTAGAGCAAAGGTTTTATATGCAAGCTGAAATAATCATAAGTTATGACAGAAATTAACACGAATGCTGTGTGAGTTACAGCATTTAATCAAGACCGCTGCAGCGTCGACTTTATTTCAATAATAGCCGAGGGACAATTTCCTTTGGTTTATTTTATTACAGTAGTTTTGCATTGTTACTGTTATTTAGAGAGCGCTATGCGTGTGTCAGCTCGGCTGGACCCCCGTGCATATACAAAATGGGGTGGAAATTGCCGTGCAAAGCACTCCTGGTGGAAAGCAATTTCACAAATAATTTTCCCAACAATTAGGGAGTGTGGAAGGGTGAAATGGCGATTTCACATGCATGTGAGCCGGTGGGGGTACCTGCTCGCCCAGACGCGGAGCGGAGGATCCTCTGCCCGAGTTTGGTTCACTTCACACGGGCTGCCGAGGCACAAAAGACCCGCTTCTCCCACCTGGGACGCTGTAACCCAGCATCGGATTAAATCAAGCATCAATCACAGCAACCCAAAAGCAAAACGGACGCTTTATTAAAAACACAAAAAGTGGAGACTGTTTCTGGCGTTGGAAAGGACATTTTATATTACTTATATATATATATATATATATATATATATATATATATATATATATATATATATATATATATATATATATATGTATGTATGTATGTATTTCCGCCATATGCTGGGCGATCTATCCGTTCCATTGCTCTCAGAGGCATGTTTCTCCTGGATAAATGCCGTGTATCACACGGATAACCGTAAATCAGTTTAAAAACGATCCATATTTCAGCGGACAGTGCAGAGATTGGAATTGGATTTCTTAAGAACGCCGCACACAATGCAGCTGCTTACCGCTTCATACTGGCGCATTCCTCGGGAACACACCGTGGAGTCATTTCGCAATCCGAAAGAATGTAGGATATGTATTTTTTGGAATTACTGTATACATAAAATTAGGGCTATTATTATTATTATTATTATTATTATTATTATTATTATTATTATTATTATTATTATATATCATTATTATTATTAATATCATTAAGCATTAAAACAGATAGGAGAGCAATAACACAAACATGATTATTAATAATTTGGTTTCGTATTAACATATGTGCATTCTAGAGATGTAAAATGAACAGGTTTATGCTCCATAAAGGAAAATAACATGGTGTTTTGAGCATGTGATTCAGAACACAGATTGTGTTACATTTAACCCAAAGTAGGGTGCGCTTTATAACAAAGTCTTGAACGGGTGCGTTCTGTTTACGCAAAGTGTGTTGTATCCGAGTCCCTCTCGATTTGTTTTTCCATTTGGTGTCTTTATTTACAAACGACGCAAGTGCTTCGAGGAGTATTAATGAACGCATTATAAAAAAAAAATAAAACACAGAGACACAAATTTAACACATACAGATGCATGGAAAAAATTGAAATAAAATGACATCATATGGAAATGTAAGGGAACAGAGTCCTGAACTGCGTTCGATGAAAGTGAAGCGCGGTTTTTTGTCTAAACCGTGCAGGGTTGTAACACTAATCAGAGGGGTAGGAATTCAAGCTTCGTTTTTGTTATCTATCGGTTCTCGTTGTTTACAGTGATCGGGTCTGGTTGATCTTTAATAACGCCGGTGGGATACTTTCACTAAATGCCTTTTAAGGCGTATACTACATACTCTTAATAAACACGGGTTTTGAGTTCGGCTGATTCTATTTTATTGACAGGTTACACAGAGCAGGGTTATTGGGACTAGAGGAATCGTAAACCTGCTAGTATGGATACTCTCGATTCACTTGAAACCCAATCCCCGTTGTTCATGCATATTTTATTACATCCTAAAAAATAACTTGGAGTCCGCACCTCGATACAAGTAAAACCATTATTTTCAAGTGCACTCATGCAGTCGCATTTTTAAGTCGTTGAAGGATTTCTCTTCCAAAAAAAAGTTCCGAGTTGAACTTCGGAATAGTTTTGACTACCCCCCTCTCCTCTCTCTCTCTCTCTCTCTCTTTTAAACCAAACAAAATCTCTCTTAGTCATGCCTGGTTTTCTCTGATCTCTTTGAACCTGCTGCCGGTTACCTTCAGATGAAGCCGTGTACAGCTGACAATACAGCATGTACACACACACACACACACACACACACACACACACACACACACGTCTTCAATGCAAGCAGTAGCTGGCCGCTTGTTGGCTGATGCAAAAGGCAAAGTTTTGCCAACACTCATGTAGTGACATTGTTAATTTGTGTGTAATGGGAGTTAATTTATTTTCACAGGGCTACACATCCCCGATCTCAGGGGACCAAAAAAAAACCGCATGAACCGTAAAACACGTCTCAGCCACCAGCTGAACAGGATAGGTCCCGGACAAAAGAAAACGTGTCACAACACATTGAATAAATCCACTGCAATCCTTCAATCTGTTTTACAGAGGATCCATTTTAATTACCGCCTACAATAAGAAGTGTAACCTACACCGCGTACAAAGACAGACTGTGCGATTGCACCAAAGCCCAAAAGAAAAATGAATACATATCATAGTGGTTGACATGCAAAGGCATCGGAATCACAGTTTTAACTGCACGCGTGAACTGTTGTTACGACACCTTCAAAAACAGCAGAATTGTGCGGGACTATTTTTTTAAGCTTACTTCCTTGTCAAGCTTTTTTTTTTTTTAAATGGTTAATAATATGTGAACCAGTCGTTACCAGCCTCAAACTAGCCACAGAGCTGGTATATTTGTATCACATTTTATTTGTTCAAGATCTATGTTGAATCTTGGGACCCTTGCGTAAAGCTGTACAGCTGTGGACAAAAGTGTTGCATCACTTAGAATGTTATGATTGAGACATATAATTAAAAAAAAAAATACTGTATGAATATAATTTTGATATTTCATTTAAGATCATGCAAATCAAACAAACTACAAAAGTCTTCCGGAAGAAATTGTCTGACGGTATTTAATGTTAGATTTCGAAACGTCGCATTTTTTTCAATTGTTGTGAGTTTTTCGTTAAGTATAAGGACAATTACAAAGCGGTATGTAATTCAATATGTTAACGAGTAAGCAGGTTTAATTCGACTTCATGAAGCAAATTGTTAATTCTATAGGGTGATGCAAAACTTTTGGACATAGCTGTTCAGCTCTCTAGCCACAGGGCTGTGATCTTTTTTCTCTTTCTTTTTACCTGGCTGGGCAATTTTAACCAGCTTCAAAAGGTTCCAGAGAAGGCGTGGCCAAGCGAGCGAAGCACAGCCCTCTGTCTCCTGTCTGCTGTCCAGCGGGTTCACCTGCGCGCATTTTGTGGTTCCTTATAAAGAGTGTGTTTTCAATTGGTGCTGGAGACAACACGGCTGGATAGCCAGGGGGAGCAGGTACCCTTCTGGAAAAAATACAAGAGTAAAGCCAGGCTTGTGTTCATTAGCATCCGGATTCTTAAAACGCACACGTATAGGTCACATGGCGTACACCTTCAATCACTTTTATAAAATGCATTAAACAAAAGGTCATACATCAAAGAGTGGATGAAACTAAATTATATCACAAATACGTTGTATCATTTTGTTTGATAAAGCGCTAGGTTTTTTTTCTGTTATAGCCCGTGACTCAATCATAATTGATTCACACACACACACAAAACTTTAAACATATTCCCTTAATTTCCCTTCTAGATTTCTAACTGAACTCGACTTCTTCCTCATGGCATTTGGATGCAATATACAACAGTTTATGTAAACAGTGTATAGTCGATAAGGTCAGAGAGGGAGAGAGGGAGAGAGGGAGGGGGGGTGCACGGATAAAGTCAGTAGCCTGAAGGTCGGACCGAAAAAGAAAAAAAAAGTCTTTGTTATTTAAGTCGGTGAGTCACGCCAAACTGCAGCTAAAACACAAACACATTGATTTATTTTAATTTTTTGCCAAGTTATGCCTACAAAAGTCACGTAACTAAAATGGTCATTACATAGTCATTAAAAACAGCAATGCTTCTGTAAAACGAAAGAAACATCGAGGTACACCTCCCGTATATTATATATACATACATACATACATACATACATATATATACTGGAATGTCCCAGTTGTCCATACTCCTAATTCACGCAGGCTGTCCTATTTCCTTTCTTTCGTTCGATATCTTCAGAACTGTCTCCAGCCTCGTGGCAGGCGCACGTCCCCCTCGCACCTGCAGATCCTTAAAAGGCTAATGAAAGCGAGCCGCTCCCCGTGTTATTTTAACAAACAGCCCGTCGAAAACAGCACCTGGTTTCGCTCAGAATCAGACTCGCAGGCATCTGCAGTGTTTTGTGAAGTCGTTTGAAATGAGTTGTTGGGACTGATTTATTTACTTATTTATTTAAAAAAGGTGTATTTAAAATAAAGTAAAATAAGTGTTATTTAATATAAATGCAGGTGTAGAGAATGCGTGCTAAATATGCCATTACATATGTTTATGATCTGACAATACTACTACCACTACGACTAATGATAAAGGGAGGGAGGAGGAGGGACCGATGCCAAACCTCTGCTCAGCTCCCCGGTGACCCCAGCTGTCATTTCACTGCACTAATTACTTTATACAAAAATCACCAAAATCTCCAAACGGTTTCCATCACAAAAAAATGAGATGCTGAGTTCTGCTGCAATACACGTGGCGTCTGGCAGAGGGCGCTGTTGCTCTCTGAACGGTGATTGAGCGTCAAATTAGTTTTTTTTTTCTCGCACTCTATATGTAGTTCTGCAAGTTTACAGGAGAGTAGGCTACTCCTGACTTACAGCAGTAACCCCTGCGTGCTTTACCGACACCAATATTTGTGCACGGACCCTTGGTGGCACTTTAATATTGTTGAGGCGGTACTTACACGTCTCTGAAGTTAACCTGCACTGGCAGTCTCTGCTCATTAAACATAACCGCTCGCTACTCCGCGTGTGAAGTGTAATATGCGGCTTTAGAGATTGCTCCTATACAAGCGCGGAACCGAGCCCTCGTGTTGCACAGAACAAAAGCAGCGCCCACAGGGCTCGTGCAAACGCCGTCAGCTGAAAAAGGTGTGCATAACGGCAAGATTGTTTGATTGATAGATTAGATAGATACCTCACTAATATATGCATGCTAACTGTAAACTGCCTAACAGTTTAATGAAAGTAACTGAAAGTTCCACTTCATTCATTACACAAATCAAAAGCTCTTGTGCATGGTGACGTATCTGGTGGCGATGGAGTGATCCGATTGGTTGTTAAGGTTGTGATGGTGGATAATTAAGATTATTAGTACAAGTGAGCACAAATCCCAGCAGAACCGACTTCAGGGACACTGGAAACTGGTAACATGTGTATTTAAAAGTTACAAAAAAGTCTTCTCTGAAGTTATCTGAACTGAGATAGCGATTGAAAATGTGTCCTGTTAATATAGAGCCAGAAGTAACAATTGTGTTTGTGCATTTCAGGTACATCTGACAAATTAAAAACATTTTTTTAAAAAAGTAGCAGGCCCCCATTGGTGTCTCGGTGTCCGGAGATTGTTTAGAAATCCGAGGATGGGACAGATCTCTTTCTGTGAGGACAGCAGACACCCACACGCAGCGAGACCAATGCCTGGTACCGACTGGAGCCAGATCAAAAGAAAGAAGCTGTGAAGAGAGAGAACATTAAAAAAAAAGTCATTTCTCTCACTTATTAAAACTCCTTAATTAACTCCCCAACAAAGGCTGGATTCTACTGAGATGGACAGTGGTCATCTTCAGACATGCCTGTCAGACTTTTGAGATACAGTCTTTGTTTAAATAGACCCTGTCTTTCTCTCGTGGTCATCCCAAAGGCTGGAAAACGAACAGACTTTCTCTTTCATCGCACCTTATCTGGATCTCTGGAGCATTCTTCAAACGCCTTGAAGTGCCTTTCTTAGTGCTATGGTAATTCAAAACAACAGTTTTGATGCTTCTGGGTGAATGTGCAGAGTTGCTAATCACTATCTAATTATATATATATATATATATATATATATATATATATATATATATATATATATATATATATATATATATACAGTACTGTGCAAAAGTTTTAGGCAGGTGTGAAAAAATGCTCTAAAGTAAGAATGCTTTCAAAAATAGACATGTTAATAGATTAGATTTATCAATTAACAAAATGCAAAGTGAGTGAACAGAAGAAAAATCTAAATCAAATCCATATTTGGTGTGACCACCCTTTGCCTTCAAAACAGCATCAAGCATCAATTCTTCTAGGTACACTTGCACACAGTTTTTGAAGGAACTCGGCAGGTAGGTTGGCCCAAACATCTTGGAGAACTAACCACAGTTCTTCTGTGAATTTAGGCAGCCTCAGTTGCTTCTCTCTCTTCATGTAATCCCAGACAGACTCGATGATGTTGAGATCAGGGCTCTGTGGGGGCCATACCATCACTTCCAGGACTCCTTGTTCTTCTTTACGCTGAGGATATGACTTTCGCTGTATGTTTAGGGTCGTTGTCATGCTGCAGAATAAATTTGGGGCCAATCAGATGCCTCCCTGATGGTATTGCATGATGGATAAGTATCTGCCTGTACTTCCCAGCATTGAGGAGACCATTAATTCTGACCAAATCCCCAACTCCATTTGCAGAAATGCAGCCCCAAACTTGCAAGGAACCTCCACCATGCTTCACTGTTGCCTGCAGATACTCATTCGTGTACGCTCTCCAGCCCTTCGGTGAACAAACTGCTTTCTGCTACAGCCAAATATTTCAAATTTTGACTCATCAGTCCAGAGCACCTGCTGCCATTTTTCTGCACCCCAGTTCCTGTGTTTTCGTGCATAGTTGAGTCGCTTGGCCTTGTTTCCACGTCGGAGGTATGGCTTTTTGGCAGCAAGTCTTCCATGAAGGCCACTTCTGACCAGACTTCTCCGGACAGTAGATGGGTGTACCAGGGTCCCACTGTTTTCTGCCAGTTCCTAGCTGATGGCACTGCTGGACATCTTCCGATTGCGAAGAGAAGTAAGCATGATGTGTCTTTCATCTGCTGCAGTAAGTTTCCTTGGCCGACCACTGCGTCTACGGTCCTCAACGTTGCCCGTTTCTTTGTGCTTCTTCAAAGAGCTTGGACAGCACATCTGGAAACCCCTGTCTGCCTTGAAATTTCTGCCTGGGAGAGACCTTGCTGATGCAGTGTAACTACCTTATGTCTTGTTGCTGTGCTCAGTCTTGCCATGGTGTATGACTTTTGACAGTAAACTGTCTTCAGCAACCTCACCTTGTTAGCTGAGTTTGGCTGTTCCTCACCCAGTTTTATTCCTCCTACACAGCTGTTTCTGTTTCAGTTAATGATTGTGTTTCAACCTACATATTGAATTGATGATCATTAGCACCTGTTTGGTATAATTGTTTAATCATACACCTGACTATATGCCTACAAAATCCCTGACTTTGTGCAAGTGTACCTAGAAGAATTGATGCTGTTTTGAAGGCAAAGGGTTGTCACACCAAATATGGATTTGATTTAGATTTTTCTTCTGTTCACTCACTTTGCATTTAGTTAATTGATAAATCTAATCTATTAACATGTCTATTTTTGAAAGCATTCTTACTTTAGAGCATTTTTTCACACCTGCCTAAAACTTTTGCACAGTACTGTATATATATATATATATATATATATATATATATATATATATATATATATATATATATATATATATATATATATATATATATGTGTGTGTGTGTGTGTGTGTGTGTATAGAACACCTCCTGAAATCTTCAGGTGTTTATAGAAATCTATAGAAAATGAAATACATTAAAAAATTACAGAAATCTGTAGAAACGGGTGTGATTTACATGTATGCCTATAGGATGGCAAACACACTATTGATTTTCTATAGTAATCTATTGCTTAATACAAATTGTATCGGGCAGTTTAAGCTTTGGCGTCTGATCACTGCTGAGCTGCGTTTTGTACACACGGCAACTAAATTGGTTAAAGCAGGCCAAGTTGTTTGACTCACAGTGGCTTGAAAAGGACATTTTTATAAAACTAAATATTCAAAACTACTTAAGTTCATTGGTAGTTGAAATAAATAAACTAAATATCATCTAAGTATAACACTGGTGCTTTTCTTGAATTGTCTGTCCTTAAAAAAAAATGAAGGAAATTTAAAAGCACCAAATGAATCTGTTTAATTTAGGTTTAAATGTTTTATTTCCCATACAATGTACTTGTTATATACACAGAATACAGCATAAACGTATACAGAGCGCAGCATTTATTTCTCTCGACGAGGAACAACCACTGTGCTCCTTGAACATTAATCCTCTCTCTCTCTCTCTCTCTCTCTCTCTCTCTCTCTCTCTCTCTCTCTCTCTACATCACACACACACACACACACACACACATCAAGAGATACGAATCCAAGTGTAGATGAGATTGAATCAAATGTTCCATGCAGCGTTGTCCATAAGCAAGAACTAGCATTGGGGTTTCTTTAGAACTGCTCATTTCTTGCAGATGGTATAGTAAGAAAGGGTCTTTGTAAAGAGGGGCTCATGGGATTGCGAGGTGTGCTTCTGCTGCAGCCAGCAAAGGGTCTCTTCCTTTAGGGTGCCTTCAGTAGCATCGCTGAATAAGCGGGAGAACCCATGTCAAATCATTATGAAATGTGCCAGTCGCCTCTGGAGTGGCTACCATTGTTCAAGTCTTGTGATTCCTTTTAGCATGGTAGCGTGTTTAGGAAAAATAACCAGACTGAGAACAAACACGACTTTAGAGCTCCTGCTTGTTTTCACTGTGCGGTAAGATCACCCCCATCCCTCTACCGTCCCTCGAAGCAAGTTAGGAATTATTATTGCAGCTGCAAAAATTTGGAGTGTTCTATAAACTCCCCACAACAAGGATTTTGGGTTACATTTATGCTTTTGCTCCAGTGCGAAGTTTAGATAAAGTTTACACAAGTTTATGTAAAGATTTACATAAAGTTTGCGTTAAAGTTTACATCTTTTCTTCTAGAACTTGTGTTGCTAGGAGTTGCTGCAGTAACACAGCTGCAGTTCTTTATAAAACCACAGCGACTAGACCCGTGGAAGTGCATGGCCATGGTTAACAATGGGCAAAGACAAGTGTCCGTGTGAGGAGCCCTTGCAACGGGAGAGACACTTTGACACACACCCGAATCTGCTCTCACGAGCGGGGAAACTTGAAAACATGAAGTGTGAGAAGCCCTGATCCATCTCTCAGTGAATTGTGAGCCGTGAACAATAAGCGTTCAGAAGGATCTCGCTGGGGTTATAAAGCACGCCATGACATCACTGCCAGGACCTGCCAGCTCACTGTCAAAACCAGAGCGGTCTGCCAGAAAATGTAAATCTAACTACAAAGCATACTGAACCCCAGCACTGCCACTGTTGTGTCACTGCATAGATATGAAGATCATTCAGTAAGGTCACTTCTGCATTGTTAAAAAGACAACACTCCATCAGTCTTCTATTATACACAGAAACCTACAAGAGAGTTGTCATGGTTTAAGGTTAGTTAAGATCTCTTTCCCTCACGCTGTGCAATAGTTTTTAGTGTGGGGTTATGGGGTTCAGAGATTGTAGGGTAAGATATAAACCCCACAGCATTGCTCCCAATGCTTTGGTATTGCACATTACATAACCTATAAGTTAATTGTTAATAAATTTCGCTGTGGTGGGCTGTGGGGTTCTGACCTCTCAAAGCACGCCCCATGCTGTATTCTCAGACAGCAGCCGAAGTCTTCATGCGACTCTGATGCTGCACCAAGTTGAACCTTGTTAACACGCTGAAGCATGTTCACATCTGCTCAGAATTATTCCAATGTGTTATTGTTTCCTCTGGGGACTCTACCATGATGCCTGAAAGTGCTTGTGTGAAACATCTTGTAAGAGGAAGACATGGCTGCTTACTTTACTTGATTCTTTTATTTAATCAGGATGGAAGCCTGTGAGATAGTCATCTCTTTTCAGAAGGGGTCCTGGGAGCCAGCTGCAGCTCCTAATAACAGCGCAGAGATATCGTACCGCAGGAAACAGTGGCAAACCACTTCCAGCTCCCAGCGCTGGACAGAAGCAGTTAAACTTTCGATCCCTTCACGAGTCAACGTTTCTTTCCAGCTCCTAATAGCCTCTCTGTTGAGAGCACCCTTCTGAAAAAGGCACTGTACTAATAGAAACGACAAATGCCAAAAACACACTGTTCTTCTAACAAAAGTCTATGATCTATGACCATGAGAGAAACTTTATTTTGACCAATAAAACATGCACAAACATTACTGACAGAACAAATAGAGGGATAATACTAATGGAAATTTCAGTAGACAGCACAGTGACAGGCTGCCGTCGCTGTACAGTCAATGGGACTGGCTTTTCCAAAGTAATGTATAATTATTATTTTTTGTTTAAATCGCCGGGTAACACGGTTTGGATTCTCAATGAAAGCGCACAGATATTCCCTTTGTCATACAATGTTACGTGTTTGTAAATAATGGCGTGGTTATCACTAGTCCTGGAAGATCGCTTGGATATCTTCCACCTTGGCGAGAGGGGTAATCACATTCCCCAGGATCAAAGCCATGCAGGGTTGGAGACGGGGAAGGGGAGGGCCGTGCTGTGGCAGAGCCAGCAGGAGAGGAACAGGTGCAGCAGTCTCAGGACCCGCCACAGTGGAGTCTGAGGTCTCCAAGGAGGTACGGAGAGCATTTAGCATCCTGTGTAAGCTCCCAGATGGAACTGCTTAGGCGTGTTAAATCAAGCTGGTGGTTATGGCATCTTGTCACCATTTATCACTGCAAGGCGAGGAAGGAATGTCCGAGATGAGAGAACAGTCCTCCCTGCTACAGTCCGCGCAGAAGCATTCCAAAATACCTCCGAGGTTAACCCTTGCAGCGCTTTCAGATCCTGCCCTGGTTTTATTCCAGGTGTGTGTCCAGTTTTACAAACACTGCGCTGAAAGTGTGGTCAGCAGAAGGAAAGTATTGCAATAATAACAAATGAGCTTCCTGATAAAGGAAAAAGAACATCTACATCTGGAACGAAGAAGCTGGACTGCATGGCAATTCTTGACATTGTATGGGTCAATAGAGGAAGTGCACCAAACTCTACTCTACACTGAAGTCAGAACTTCAGAACTTTAAGCAATGTTTAGTTTAGGATTTTTTTTAAGCCCATTTTGATTCAAACAAAATTGCAGGTCATTAAACCTCTTTTACTTTATTTCAAGTCAACATTTAAATCGAAGAGTTAAGAGTTTGTTTCTAAATACTCTTTGAAGAACACCTTAGCTTTGTGAATAGGGCCTTCTAAACAAAGAGCCAATTCATATTTAAAATGTAATAGTCTACAGAGTTTTTTTCTTCTCAAACCTAATTTTACACAATCTTGAAAGCCTGCATGTTTTCAACTTACACGCTTGGTCCAACGAAAGGTATTGACATCAACACTGTTTCTTCTCAAAATTTTACTGATTACTTTAAATACTGTAAAACAAATATCTGTAGCAACACAAATCTGCTGCATGTGCAACTGTGGTCCACCGTTCATTGCGGTGCAAATTGTTTTGGTGGGCGGAGGGTTGGCGGCGTTTGTAGTTTGCACCATTTTTATAAAACAGCAGAGAAGAAATAGTGAAGATGTCCTACTCAACCCAGCAGAAGGATAAGCATGGCTTCCTTGCTTCCCAGCGAAGTTCCACCAGGAATCGTTTGCTGCTTCACCCAGAGTGGGTGGAAGAACAGCTCTCTTTTATTCTCCAGAACAAACCAATGGAGCTGCCAGACCCTCAAGTGCCAAAGTGATGATCACAGGGCCTGCGAACATCACCTGTTCTCTTCAGTTACAAGCAGATAATGCATTTCTTTTCTTTGTTTTTCTCTTTCACTTCAAAACCATGAATCACACAACAAAAAGATCAGCAGTAAATAAAAGGCACAGAAAGGTATTATATTAGCCTTTTGTTGCTCAGAATAACAAATGAACTCCACTGTACGTGCATCTTCTATTCAGAAGATCATGTGGTGCGAAATAGCCAGGTCAAACAAGTGAACCCAGTTACTGTGTGAGGGACGCAACAAAGAGGATCGATGCTGTTTGTTTGGTACAAAGACAAAAAGAAGAGAGAGAGAGAGAGAGAGAGAGAGAGAGAGAGAGAGAGAGAGAGAGAGAGAGAGAGACAGAGAGAGAGAGACAGAGAGAGAGAGAGAGACGAGACGGAGAGAGAGACAAACAGAGCAGAGCATCGACAGACAGACACCGACAGAGAGAGAGAGAGTGACAGAGAGAGGCAGAAGAGAGGAGAGAGAGACAGACAGACAGACAGACAGAGAGAGAGAGAGAGAGAGAGACAGAAGAGGGGGAGAGAGAGACAGAGAGAGAGAAGAGACAGAGAGGAGAGACAGAGACAGACAGACAGAAAGGAAACTTAAAATGATAAAAGGTTGTGTTATTGTTAGACATTTTATTTCATTAAGAATAATATTACATGAGTTCATTTACTGTTAGCTGTTGGAACATTCAGGGCCTGTATTCCTCTGCTTTTGGGCTGAAGAGCACAGACCCTGAATTTATTAAAATACAAAAGATTTAGATGTGATAGTTCTGCTGGAGACATGGTGCCGTGCAGATGCGCTCACACACTGCCCCTCAGGCTACAGGGAGGCGATAGTGCCCTCTGTTAAACTGAGCACAGTCCGCTGCAGGGACTCAGGGGGATTATAGTGTGGTACAGAGAGGAGCTGGCCAGCTACATCAGCCCAGTCAAACAGGGCCAAACACACACATGGCTCAAAATTAACAAGGGAATAGCCCAATGTCAAAATGACATATACCTGTGTGCAGCATACACGCCCCTTCTGAATCCCCCTATTACAACGAAGAGTATTTTAACACCCTCCACACAGAGATCGGCCATTTCCAGGCCCAGGGGAATGTGCTGCTCTGTGGGGATTTCAACGCCAGGACAGGCTCAGAGCCTGACTGTATAAACACCCAGGGAAATAGCCATGTATTTGGACAGACCCTATGTACCTCACACCCACCATAATCCAGAGAAACAACCCTGACCGTGCCGTGAACAAAAATGGGAGAGAATTAGTGCATCTCTGTCAAGCCCTAGGTCTGTAAATCGTTAATGGCAGGATCAGAGGGGACTCTTTAGGGAGGTTCACATATTGCTCAGCTCTTGGGACTAGTGTAGTCGACTATGCCATCACTGACATGGACCCCTCCTTTCTAAGTGCATTCACTGTCAGGCAACAAACTCCCCTGTCGGACCACAATCAAATCACTGTGTTCCTGAAAAGAGGAAGTCAGGCAAGCAACACACAGACACAGCCCAGTAAGCTGTACAATCTGAATCAAACATACAGATGGGCTCCAAACAGCACTGAGGAATATATCAAAGCAGTCAGTTCCACTGAAATAACTAACACCATTAACACTTTCCTCAACACTCTGTACCAACCTAACATGACAGGACTAAATCTGTCTGTTAATGACATCAATCAGATATTTGAAAAAGCAGCCATAATGGCAAATATTAAAAAGACCAAAAAGAAGATCAATCGAAACAAAACACACACAGTCATGGTTTGATGATGAATGTAAATCAATACGAACAAATCTAAGAAAATTATCTAATCAAAAACACCATCAACCACAAGACACAGACTTACGCCTGAGGTACTGTGAGACTCTAAAACACTACAAACACACCCTCAAACAGAAAAACAAAACACACAAACAAAACCCTCACAGACATTGAAAAATCTGTTGACCAAAATCAGTTCTGGGAAATGTGGAACAATTTAAACCCAACAAAACAACAAGAATTGACGATACAAAATGGAACAGTTTGGAAAAATTATTTTGAAAACCTTTATAAAGATATTCAACAAAAAGATCTAACAGATAAACAAAATGAAACTAGAGAAAACTGAAATTACTTGAACAATCAATTAAAGATAACCAAAACACAATTGATGTTCCAATCACCCTACAAGAATTAACTAAGAAGCTGCAGGCACTGAAAACCAGAAAAGCCTGCGGCCCTGACGGCATCAGCACTGAGATGCTCAAACACAGCAGCCCTAAATTACAGGAGGCAATGCTTAAATTGTTCAACATGGTACTAAGTACTGGTTACTTCCCTGACATCTGGAACCAAGGGCTTATATCCCCAATTCACAAGAGTGGAGACAAATTCGACCCCAACAACTACCGGGCATCTGTGTGAGCAGTAACCTGGGGAAGGTATTCTGCAGTATCATTAACGCCGGATACTGGCCTTCCTTACCGAACACAATGTCCTGAGTAAGAGTCAGATTGGATTCCTACCAAACCATCACACAACTGACCATATCTACACCCTGCACACCCTAATAGATAAACATCTACACCAAAAAGTAAAGGCAAAATTTTCGCCTGCTTCATTGACTTTAAAAAGCCTTTGATTCAATTTGGCATGAAGGTTTATATTATAGAATTCTTCAAAGTGGTGTAGGGGTAAAGTCTATGACATAATAAAATCAATGTACACAGAAAACAAATGTGCAGTAAAAATTGGCAACAAAAGGACAGATTTCTTCACTCAGGGCGGGGTGAGGCAGGGCTGCAGTCTGAGTCCAACACTGTTCAATATTTACATCAATGAGTTAGCAACGATGTTGGAACGGTCTGCAGCCCCTGGCCTCACATTACATGACACTGAAGTCAAGTTCCTGCTCTACGCAGATGACCTGGTCCTGCTGTCACCCACAGAGCAGGGTCTGCAGCAGAGCCGGTCACTGCTAGAGCAGTACTGTCAGACCTGGGCCCTGGCAGTAAACCTCAAAAAGACCAATATAATGATTTTTCAAAAAAAGGCCAGATCTCAGGGAAACAGATATCACTTTACACTCGGCAACACCACCCTAGAGCACACCACCAGCTACACTTACCTGGGTCTGACCATCAGTGCGTCAGGCAGTTTTAACCTGGCAGTGAATGCACTAAAAGCAAAAGCACTCAGAGCTTTTATGCCATCAAAAGGAGATTCTATAAAATCAATATACCTGTCAAAATCTGGCTAAAATTAATTGACAGTGTTATCCAGCCCATTGCGCTGTATGGAAGTGAGGTATGGGGTCCACTCAGTCAACAAGACTACACTAAATGGGACAAACACCCAATCGAGACCCTGCATGCTGAACTATACAAGAATACACTGCAGGTGCAAAGAAATACACCAAACCACGCATGCAGGGCAGAATTAGGCCGATACCCAGCTCTTATTAATATAAAGAAAAGAGCACTCAAATTCTGGTTGCACCTTGAAAAAGTGAACCTGACTCACTCCAGTACAAGGCCCTCCAGACCCAAGAGCTCAGCCCTGAAAAGAGTCCCCTATGCCAGCTGGCTTTGAAGCTCATCACACTGACCCCTCCAATACTAACTCCAACCAGCTTCAGGTCAGCACTGCTTACCAGCCCCCAATCAGAGTAAACCAAATTATAAAACAAACCAAAAACTCCTATCTGGAACACTGGGACACAGAAATAAAATCCCAAAATAAACTTGATTGCTATCGGGCCCTAAAAAAAACTACAGCCTAGCAGAGTATCTCTCCACTGTCAGAGATACGAAGCAGAGACAGATCCTGACCAAGTACAGGCTCAGTGACCACAGCCTGGCCATAGAGACAGGCAGACACAGGCAGACCTGGCTGCCCAAAGAAGATCGGCTCTGTGGTCACTGCGAGACAGGAGAGGTGGAAACTGAGATGCACTTTCTCCTACACTGTATAAAATACAGCCATATCAGAGAATCATTCTTCATTAAAATACAAGAAAAATATCCTGTTTTCAGACAAATGACAGACTCAGAGAAACTTGCTGTCCTCTTAGGGGAGGGACACACAGCTCCACTGGCTGCCAAATATGTAGCCACCTGCCACAACCTGAGGGACACGCAGTGACACGGCACAATTTAATAGTTTTCAATATTATTATTTCAATATTTATTTCAATTTCTGTATTATTATTATTTATCTTCTATTTTATTTATTATTATTTTGTTACCATTGTTCCTTGTTTATATATATATGCATCTGTTCATAATATGTAATATGTTCATAATATGTTGATAATCCCGCTCTTCAGACACTGGAAAAAACCACATTCCTTCTGCAGATACTCACGCAAGCGCCTAAAAGTCTTGTCTTTGTCTGTGCAGTCTGCGCGCAGTGGAAATGAATGTCTAACAAATCTATCGTCACTGTTAGTGAGGTTTGTTTAAAATTGCAGTGCTTCTTATTCTGTCTGCTCATGTTATCCTGTGCAGAGAACATAAAGCCTGTATACCGTGGTGCGTTAACCAGATGATTTCTGTTTTCTCTCTCTCTCTCTCACAGTATTGTATTAACAAACATTTTCAAAATTAATTTGAAGATTGACAATTAAACTACAAAAGCAATAAAAAACAACATTTTTTAAGATAGAGTTTGTACAGGCAGAACAAACTCTATTTGAATGTTGTTCACAGGATTTTTTTTTGGTGTGAAAATGAATACATTGAGTCCCCAAACTGCAGGAGATGCTGCTGCGACTAGCTAATGCCACAAACACTAAACCGTGTCTCACTTTAACAAAGCGCTTGTTACTGGCAGCTTCGTATGGAACACACCTGCATGCGTACATGGCGTCCACCCACTTACATCAAGAGCCTCACATACCAATACTGTCTCTGAAGAGATCCAGTGCGATTCACATAAACCTTGAAGCCGGAAACATAACAGATGGCATTTCTTATGCAACAAGAGGTTATCTACACACAAGACGCATGACCTTGCATACTGGACCAAATTTATCAACTGATTACCAAACTGCCCCACATGTCATCCAGTGCTAATGGCTGGCATGCCATTGGCTGCGAGAACACAAGCACACATCCTTCTAGCAGTTAAAGCCAGGCACTGAAATGAAAGTGCTTCCCATTGACCATGAGAATGACCTGCCCAGCAGTATCCAGAGGTGTGCATTCTTGGTAAAGTCAGAAATATACTGATTGTGTTTAAATGGACAGCAGAAAATACAGAAAAAGGCATTGCGGTTCAATTCTTCATTGTTGTGCCCTTTCATTTTCTCGAGGGTCTTGCAAAGCTAGCAGTGGACGTTAGCAATTAGACAAGGTCAGGCCCTTCGGCAGAGGCCAGTCTTCACAGAGGGACTGCCCCTCGTGCTCACTGGGCACTGAGGCTCTGTAATGACCTGCCAGCGGGTCTGGTGCACACTGGAGCCAGGGCTGGCTGGGAACCAAGCCTCACCATAGGAGCGGCATTGTGGTTAGCATTAAAGTCATGTTTTTCACAATCACGTTGATGTGTTTTTCACAGTCATTTTACAACCCTGGGTTTTCCTCCGCAGACACATGACTGAAAAGGTGTTAAAATGTCATCCGGAACTTTTAAAACACTCCATCACGAGAAACATAGAGATGCTAAAAACAAGCTTTACCATAAAGAACAGTAAACTAATCCTTATGAAAGTTTCCCACAGTAAAAGCACAGCCAAGTGTAATAAAGCACAGTGAAAGCATGGTAAAGCATAGGGAAGCATTGTAAAGCACAGAGAGGTCTGGTAAAGCATAGGGAAGCATTGTAAAGCACAGAGAGGTGTGGTAAAGCATAGGGAAGCATGGTAAAGCATAGGGAAGCATTGTAAAGCACAGAGAGGTCTGGTAAAGCATAGGGAAGCATTGTAAAGCACAGAGAGGTCTGGTAAAGCATAGGGAAGCATTGTAAAGCACAGAGAGGTCTGGTAAAGCATAGGGAAGCATTGTAAAGCACAGAGAGGGATGGTAAAGCATAGGGAAGCATTGTAAAGCACAGAGAGGTCTGGTAAAGCATAGGGAAGCATTGTAAAGCACAGAGAGGTGTGGTAAAGCATAGGGAATCATTGTAAAGCACAAAGAGGTGTGCTAAAGCATAGGGAAGCATTGTAAAGCACAGAGAGGTCTGGTAAAGCAAATTGAAAAACAAGACATACCAGGGTAAACTATGGTAAATGCAGAGTATAAAACTGTGCAAACTCTTCCAAGAGCAGCAGCAGCTCTGTGGCTTTGTCTCATTACACGTTATGTATAAGATACACGCAAGCAGCCTTAGCCAGATGGACAGGGCGCACAGTGATGACAGCATTTCCAGCACTTCGTTAAGAGGTGCGTTTGAAACCCTGGTTAGCGCTCAGATATCGGAGGTGGTTTCTCGATTTCAGTGACACTGGGGTTAAATCGTCTCCAGTCCCTTTGCTGCGCGCAATTTGTCCCCACAACCTCGGAACAACACTGCCTTTTGAACGGAGCAGCATGTGATAGACTGGGCTGTCATTCGCTTTAATCGGTTAGAGCAGCTCCTCTCTCTTGAAACACTACGCGAAGAAAGAAAGACAGAAAGAAAGAAAGAAAGAAAGAACTCTGTTTAATGAACAAGAAAGTAACTGCAGTCATTATACATGCTGGCCGATTTGTTTCACTTGGAGCATGAGTGCAGTGCCGTGAAACGTGAATCATTTGCTTGGCAATGCGTTTGTGTGTCCTCAGCGCGGTGGGTACAGTAATCCTACAGGTCTGCATGCACACCCACACTCCAGTAAACAGGTATTCTGAAGGTGGGAATCAATAACGCACCAAACTGACACACACTTGTTTATAAAACAGAATAGAGGTGTGCTGATACGCGTACTCGGAAATGCCTTTCAGAAGCATTCATCGGCAGGTATTAAATACATCGGAATTCATGTTTGCTTTGAGAAAAAAGGGGCGATTTGAAGTTAAATTAGAGCACATGTCCCGAAGTGATTTTAAACACCGATACAAGGTTTTAAAAGGTTTGTTGGCTTTTTTTTGGCCCTATTGAAAATCATTGAGGAAGCTTAATGGTACTGAAAAGGGTTGCAAAATGCAATGGCTGTGAAACATGGTCATACTGTTCATTTGGTCTGTGCTGTAACTCCAGTCTCTCTTCGCTGTCCGTTTGCATTTTCCAAAGAAGACATGCGAGCTGAAAACATTGAGATCGCAATCCCTCGTTTCCTCTTGATCCAGAACTTTTCAAACGGAACTGGACCAACACAGCCGAACCAAAAAGTGCTGCCAGTTGGCCCGCAGTTAATACTGCTGTAGAGGTTTCAGTAAAAACCGTGAAGCGCAAATGTTAGCGGCAGAGACACACATAGAGGCTGCGCTTGGACACCGCGGCACTTCTCTTCGCATAATTTAATGAGTATTTGATACAGATCTGGGTTCTGTAACTGACAAAACAAAACAAATGCGCAAAATTTCATTTCATTGAATTGAATTTAATACCCCAATTCATTCATGACCAGTGCGAGTCAGCGAGTAAATCCGTTTTTCTTCTTGTGTTTTGTGTGACTGTGTAGCGATGCCAATGTTAAACAGTCTGTCATTGCGAATAATCGCTGTTGGAACGGCATTTCTCTAACTTGCAGCAGCACATTCAGATTTTCCAGATTACTCACTCATTTCCATTCAGATTCATTTGGGGTGCTTGCAATGATGCTACCTGGCACCCCGAACCCAGCCTACAGTAATCCACAAGCTCCTGCTTACACATGCTTTCTCAGGACAGCCCAGCCCCTGTATTCACAAAGCAATAGCAGGGCAGTGTTTGTTTATTTAGCAGATGCCTTTATCCAAGGCGACTTACAGAGACTAGGGTGTGTGAACTATGCATCAGCTGCAGAGTCACTTACAACTACGTCTCACCCGAAAGACGGAGCACAAGGAGGTGACTTGCTCAGGGTCACACAATGAGTCAGTGGCTGAGGTGGGATTTGAACCGGGGACCTCCTGGTTACAAGCCCTTTTCTTTAACCACTGGACCACACAGTATGCATAGTGCCGCAATGTTTAACCTGATCTGTCTTTTTACATTTCCCTCACTCTGGCATGCTGTCTGCAATCATTGAGAGTTCTGGGTTCTGTCTCTCCAACACTGAAGTATTATCATTGTTCTCTGGAACATACTCTGAGTTGGCTTGAATGGCTCCAAGCCAAGGAAAAGGGAGATTCCATATTGGAGCCTTGAACCAAGAGCCACTATAACATAGAGCAGGACAGCTAAAGATAAACTAAAAAAGGTATTTGAAGAGACTTCATGAAGCCTGCAGTTGCCTGTAAAGAGGGTTATCCAGTACCCTCCTATAAACAGGAATATTGAATCACACGCATGTATACTGATGCTGGATGGGAAACAGAAGTCCTATACGCAGGGCCCTACTTAATCAATGCAGGGGTGCGGTTCTACTTGGTGCATTTTGAGATGTGAAAGTCTGGTACCATTTGAATGATAAACTTCACTGCTGGTCAGTTCGGACTGAAACGTGTTCATGTGTAATCCACTTTCTCTTTTTTTTTTAAAAAGTCGACTGGAGTGCGTACTTATCTTTGACTGTTTCTCCCCAGCAAATAGCGTGCGAATGTCGCTTTAGGTCTGTGTTATTACACATCTATTTAAGATAAATCACACGTCTTCCGTTACGCATGGTTCACTATTTTTGTCCTTCAGATGGCACTTTGTCAGCCCAGACAACCATTTCTAAATCGTTTTTCATGGAAAGTTGGTTGGGCAGAACAGAGTGTGTTGAGAGGGGAAGCATGAGACCTCGTCAAGGGGCCGGCCCACCTCTAGATATCAATGTTAACATTCTGTGGATCACTCACGGAAGATTCACCGTGCAAGATTCATTCTGTGCGCTAAACAGTCGTCAAAGCGTCTATTCATTTGCAGTTCTTTACACAACACATTTAAAAGTGCAATACTGACGCTGCTCTTTGAGCAACTCCAATCATCTTTGAAGGTCGCGAATTCAAAAATAACACGTGGACGTCAGAGTCCAGCCGCAAAAGAACAACCCAAACATCTTCTGGAACCGGACGGTTTAAAGTTATGCAAAACTAACACAGTGGGCTTTCGCCATGGTTAAAGTTCATCATACTGTGAATGTTATATTTAAGTCCAGTAGCTCATCCGTTATGGTTTTATTTAAAAGACTAAATCAGTCATAAGGCTTAAGTCATGCGTTACTATAAATGATTTTTTTTTTATGTTCATCAAATGTGGGTTTTACACTCATTGCAAGCCTCTTTGGTATTTCTCATAGTTTTAATGTTGGATTACTTTGTGTCATCCTGAAGCTTCGATCCTCTGATCACTCTTCTGTTTTTCCTGAACAGTCGTAGCATTCTCTGTGTCCCCTTTTCTGTTTCTTATATACTGCACTGTATTTAACCCCCACATTATGGTAATAATAACTTGGTAAAAGGAATCTGAATACTCCACATTGTTCTCACGTTATTTTTTAACTCCTTCTATTTTTGTCTCATTTGCAATGACTCTCTCATGAAAGATTTATGTTGTGACGGAATAAAGGATTGACAAAAATAAACAACTGAAAATGCAGGTTCTCATCAGGCTGCACCGAAGGGCATATCTTAAGTATTTTAGGGTAGTAGGAATCTTTGACGTAATAGAAGAAAAAGTATACAAAGTTACAGCATAGAGAACATCTGAAATATTTTATTGAAGCTGAAAACTTGATGCATGGATCTGATTGTAGGTCAATACAGGGTTCTACTGTGCTGATAGATAGATAGATAGATAGATAGATAGATAGATAGATAGATAGATAGATAGATAGATAGATAGATAGATAGATAGATGTTATTTATTAATAGTTTTATACCTGTATGTAAAACAAAATGAAGTAGCACTTATAGTCTTAATACATTTTTTTTAAGATACTGTGGCTTTGGACTAGATAGTACTGACACTGGAACAAAATCAAACTAATAAACTTGTCATAGGCCCCAGTTGAGACAGTAATTTTCATTGCAAAAACTGCAGTTGCTACATTTTCTGTATTGTTGTGCTTGATTTTTATGCAGTATGTTTCCAAATGTAATGGTTATGCCACTGATGCGGCTGAATGGCAATATTTAAGGGGGAAGGAAAAAAAATAATACTAATTGCATTAAAATCGACACACTCAATTTATAATAATGTTCCTTTCCAAAGCAACCACAAAAGTAGCTCCAATAATAATTGCAAAAAAAAAAAAAAAATAAATAAAAATCAATTTGCCTGTTGTAATTCAGTTTATCATGCTAATTGCGCTAATATTTAAAAGGCATGGCATTGAACTGTAAACCTTCAAACCGAGTTTCCCTGAGCAGACTGTGAAAGCCAGTGAGTTTCTTCGCGTGCTGTTTCATATGTTTCCATGTGTTAGTCTAAAGCAGGACTGTCCCAGTGCAGAGCTGTGGGTGGAGCCCTATAGGGCTCACCAGGCTCCACAATATGCCTCTCTTCATTCAGAGGTTACAGCTGTTGTTTCTGGTGGACGCAAACAAATAATGATTCAGCATGAAGCTTGTTAAATGAGCACCGAAGTGCTGAAGCAGGGTGCAGTCTGGTTACATCACATTTGGCTCTTTAGAAACTTCCTGGTAAATCGCTAAGCCAAAACTGTTGGACAGCTCTGGTCCAAAGCATGCTACAAAAAACTGACAATACTGGGCAAACCCAACAGGACCCTGTAGAACAGCAGCTGTCTGGTACCATTCTGTTATTGAAATGGGTAAATATGTCCAGTCTATCCCATGCAGGGGGGAGACATTGTGATTCTCTTCTTCTTAGTGCCCTGGTGAATGCAGTGCACTGCTGGAGGCGTGGAGAGTAGTGGTTAGGGCTCTGGACTCTTGACCGGAGAGTCGTGGGTTTAATCCCAGGTGGGGGACACTGCTGCTGTACCCTTGAGCAAGGTACTTTACCTAGATTGCTCCAGTAAAAACTCAACTGAATAAATGGGTAATTATATGTAAAAACAATGTGATATCTTATAATAATTGTAAGTCGCCCTGGATAAGGGCGTCTGCTAAGAAATAAATAAATAATAATAATGGAGAGGGTCTGGCCCTGCAGACTCCTATCCAGCTCCATCTTCATACTAGTGGCCAAGCCAAATTGGCAATCAAGTATATAATTTCGCCTGATCGCATTCGCACATGGTTTTTGGTCCAGGGGTGGGGGGTTTTAACCAACCGTATCGCTGCTAAATAAAACAAAAAACACTCAATTATTTGCACCTCCCCCTGTCATGGGTTTCATTTACAGTGACCCCAGAGTGCAGGGTTGCATTCCCTAGTCCAGTTTCTTAGTGCCCCTCTCTTCACCTGGCTTGGGGATTGGTGTGGACTCCTGTTTCTTGACCGGCTGGACCTCCACTCTCAGTAAAGGGCTGCTTGCGCAGTGATGTTAATTGATTCTGCGGTTACATTTGTTTACCCAAGCCCCAGACAAAAAGCTCATTTGTCCCACTGCTAGGTGTGAACAGGATCTCCCTTCACAGCCATTCACGTGTCTGCCATACCAAAAAATGTCAGTCCTATTAAAAGCTAGTGTGAAATCCCAATGTTCCTTCTGAGAAAAGCTGGCTTTCTAATGGGGAAGGAAACATTAGGGTGATACATATTCCCTTCAGCTGCATGCAAACACCATGACCTTTGATTTTCGGTTCACAGAGGAAAATCAATCTCTCCTTCCTTGTAACTGTAACAAAGGCCAGGGTACGTTTAACAGGTTTGTGTAATCCACTCTCTCCCCTCTCCCCCCTCTCCCTCTCCCCTCCTCTCCTCTCCTCTCCCCCTCCCTCTCCTCTCTCCCCTCCTCTCCTTTCTCCCCCTCCTCTCCTCCCTCCTCTCCTCTCCTCTCTCCCTCCTCCTCTCCTCTCCTCTCTACCTCTCCCTCTCCCTCTTGGCTGCATGTGACTACTCAGTGTATGATACTGCATGGCAAATCCTTCAGTCAACCTCATAGGACACAAACCCCTAACAGACTGGAGACTCACTGACTGACTGACTGGGCTGCTCATCACAGTAGTAGACAATACTAATCTTTTGTTATGTGCTTGGAAAGAAAGTCCTATCTACTGTGGGATAAAAACAAATCTACTGTGTCTCCACCTAGTGGTTAGTCCGTGCCATGTTTTAACAATCCTGCGCACCAATAGCTTTACAGTTATTTTAAATAAATAAATAAAACCAGGTTTAAATGACACTGTAAGCATTTAGATTTTCAAGTCAAAACTACATGCAAACCCCTATGAGATCAAACAGAACCCCAGAGTAGAATCTTGGTGAATACGAACCCCGAGCGCAAGCAGATTGATGAAAACGAGTTGCAGTAATAATAATAATAATAATAATAATAATAATAATAATAATAATAATAATAATAATAATTAATTTCAACAAGTTTTTTAAACTTTGGTTCTCGGGTACAGCTACTGTGTACACGTCTGCCCCCTGGTGGATATTCCGAATTACAAACAAACTGGGAGATTGAAACCTTACTACTGTGTTGTCATACAAGTTCAAACTGTTTATAAATTTTTGTTGAGTGACAATTTATATTGTAATTATGCTATATTTAAATAAATATACAGAATAATAAAATACAACAATACAAACTATGAATAAATATTATGAAAACGCAGACAGAAATAAATACACATAACCCGTACTTTATCGCTAGTTGTATATTAAATGCACTTATGCAACTCCGGGGAAATGCTAAGAGTAGCTTTGTAAGTAAATTTACAGTACATCTCAAAAGTGACGTGTTTCGACTGTTTCCGACACTGCATTCGAAAAGAGCCGAACGTGTCCGGAGCGGTTTGTCGGGAGCAGACGATTGTACTTCCGAGTCGCCAAGATGGCTGCGCCCGAAGCAATGTGACTCAAACAGACAAGCAAAGCTTTGGCATGCTTAAACTTCACATACGTTTTGCTCAAATCGAAGTCTGTCAGAGAGCTAACCCGGTTGGTGTATTCGGACGTTTTAAAGTCAGTATCTTTTGCTGCAATACATTATCTCGTTGGGAATAAGAACATTATCTAATCTAGCCCCGATTGTATTTTGACTTTGAAAATAACGAATTGAATTTCGGATGTATTTATTATTATCTGCACAGCAACCACGCGCGTTTAATACCTATATTCTGCAAGTGAAATAATGCGTTTGATTTTTTTTTGTTTGTTTCAGCTTTAACTTAGCAAAGGACACCATGGTGCATCTATGTAAGTGCCCGGCGCTTTTCACCAAGTTATTTTTTTCATGATTAATAGTATGCATGGATGGAAAAGAGGTTACCATTGCACAGGAGTTTGATTCAATCTTGTTCCTCTTTTAATGTTTTAGTACTGTTTTGTTTTTCCTCTTATGCATTTACTGCACTTTCCCTTGGTAGTAATTCGTGTCGCTTTCCCGTCTATTCTTTCAGCCTCTTTGCTGCTGAAGCATTATCACGGAGGCCACGTCGTCATCCGGCTGGCCCTCGGCGGCTGCACCAACCGGCCCTTCTACCGCATCGTGGCGGCTTACAACAAGCGAGCCAGAGACAGCAAGCACATCGAGCAGCTGGGCTCCTTCGACCCTCTGCCCAACCTCTACAACGAGAAGCTGGTCAGCCTCAACTTCCAGAGGATCAAGTACTGGATTGCCTGCGGGGCGCATCCCACCAAACCCGTAGCAAAACTTTTAGGTAAGGCGCGCCTCCCTCGTTAAATAAATTACTAGCCTTAATAGCGCCTCTTTTTTAAATATCCATAGACTATCGTCGGTTTCTGCTACTTACAGTGGTACAGGGCTAATGTTTTGTTGTTGTTATTATGTGTTTATTTAGCAGATGCCTTTAACCAAGGCGACTTACAGAGACTAGGGTGTGTGAACTATGCACCAGCTGCAAAGTCACTTAAACTACGCCTCACCCGAAAGACGGAGCACAAGGAGGTTAAGTGACTTGCTCAGGGTCACACAATGAGTCAGTGGCTGAGGTGGGATTTGAACCGGGACCTCCTGGTTACAAGCCCTTTTCTTTAACCACTGGACCACACAGCCTTCTAGAAATTTCTTCCCTCTTCCCTCTCCAGGCCTGTCGGGTTCTTCCCCTGCACCCCATGACCGTGACCAAGGCGGAGCGATTCAGGAAAACAGCGGCGCAGAAAGAGGCCCTCGGAGCTCCCGAAGAAGGGAGCGAGGAGGCCAGCGAGAGCAAACCAGAGACAGCTTAGACCTGGACTGCAGAACCAAGACACTAAACATTTAGAAACTCACTCGAACCCGCGTGTGTGTGGAGGAGGATTGGGAGACTGGGTCCCCAGTACAGGAGAGAAAGTGCTGCCACAGGGATGGAAAGAAGAATCCTATTGCAGAGCAGTTTCACCCATTCCAGGTTTTTAAGGCGTGCCAGATTAGCCCCAGTGTATAGGTAACCAGCGCAGGTGTGTCTTATTAAACTTGTAGCAACACCAGGAATGGATCAAACTGCTAGGCAACAGGAGTCTAGAAACTGTACGAGTGAAGCAGGAACGATTTAACACTGTTGCATGATGTGCCTAAATGAAAATGTGTTCAAGTCCCAATAAGTACCACGTCCTGATCCCTATGTGAGTGTCCCAGTACCCTGGCTACATAACCCAAACAGATCCCTCTGTCTGATTGATAGGATTGCACCTGTAATGTGCTTCTGGACAGCGCTGATGGCAGCGGGGTAAAGATTTTGAGATGCACCCAATAAATTATTCCTTTCAACTTGAATTCTTTCAATTATTAATGTTCTTGGAAGGGCAGATTGCATTAGCAAACAAGCATAGCTTTAAGATCCGTTTTGTCTGTGCCTTTTGTAACAGAACTGCCAGTAGAACATCAATTATTATTATTATTTAAGGATTTTTTAAGTTACCAGAACAATACAAGGCTGTATGATAAAAGATGATGTTTTGCACAAAACTGTTCACGTGAGCTCTGACAGTATTGAACAGTTTACCCATCGAGGAGAACTGAAGCACTATACGGCATTGTTCTCTTTCCTGCGAGGAAGCAGCCAGCTGCTGCCTCCCTATCGACGGACAGGCTTTGACAGCCGAAGACGCGGACGAGGTGAAATGTGCCAGGATGTGAAACGGGCTGAAAACAAGACAAACAAACAGAGAACTTTCTTTAACCTAGCGTATTATTATTATTTATTTATTAGCAGACGCCCTTATCCAGGGCGACTTACACTTGTAAACAAAAATACATTTCAAGAATCACAGTACAAGTATTAATACAATTAAGAGCAAGATCAAATACAATGACTTTGATTCTAGCAAGTACGGTATCTAGCGTCGCGTGAGATACCGTGCTTTAAAATGAAAACACAGGTTTGTCGTAACTTCTGCTTTCGAAATGAAAACGTATCGTGAATAGACTTGCATGACAGCCGAGGTTTATGAAAACATTTAGTTTGGTGCAATCATTTGTACATACATTGATAAAAGATAGCCTCACTGTTGTGCTAGTTCTGGGGAAAGACAAGTTGTTTGCTGTAGCTAAGGCGTTATCCATAACATCTTGGGTCATGATGCTGACAGCCCCTGCGAATGACTCCACTCATTAGAAATGCATTATTGATTTATTGACCAGGAAGCCAATATTAGATGCATTCTTATTCTGTTTGGTATAAAGAGTGTACTGTGCAAAACAGCAACACCAATTAAAACCTGAAACTGTGACGGTGACTTGCAAACCATTCCCTTTGTGTTAAAGGACAGGAGGCGTTTCCCTGATTAAGAGCTCATTCAGTCCTGGAGGGAATTTCAATAGTTTAACTTCCTTGAGCAACAGTTATACTGTTTGCATACTGTTTCCTTGAGCAAGTTATACTGTTCGCACACAGGGTTCGACAAAGCATTAGAAACGCAGACGCCAGGTAGCATTGCATGTGAATGGGCTCGCCTCTCGCAGCGCACCCCTGACACGCATCACATCTCCCTGTTGCAAGTCAGTTTAAGCAGGCAAACTTTATGCCATCTTTTCAAGCGGCTCGTTGCATTTGTTTCAGGTAAAGCTGAAATTCAAGATGGTTATAGTGATTGATTTGTTCACATGGTGAAGTGTCACCCTCAGAAAGCTGCTTCTGCTTTCCTGGGCTTCAGTCCCAATGGGAAAGACAGGCAAGAGATGCGATCGATGGTTCTATAGGAATGAGCCCAGGCCCTTTGGCTGGCAGGTCTCTCATTTCAATCTCTACTGGCCACTGTGGACCGTTGCAATAGGGAGTCCCAGCTCATGCTCTTCCAGAACAGGGTCTCGATTGTGCTTCTTTGCTATTGTTTAATAAAGCAGTGGCTATTTAAAACAAACTACCACCATGCTGCGTGACGTTATGCACACTTCTTATCACCTCTCAGTCAAGCTGTTTATTCATTGTCAATTTCCCCATTGGAAATGTAAATTTAATGGCTATTAGTGATTGCATTTATGCTTCTGTTTTCTCGTTTACTCCACCTGCATGGAGGAACCCTTGGGTTGCTTGATAACATAATGTAATTTTAATTTATGTTTTGCTCATTATATTTGCAGAACGATTTTTATATATTATAAGCACACACACACATAGATACATACATACCAGCTTACAGAAATTATTAAGAAATGTTGCTCCTCCCTGGCTGGCTAAGGCCTGGAAAAATGAAGTTCAAAGTGGGAGAACATGAACATTAATTCCGCTATTAGTTTTGTAAAACAGATAAACAGAGTTGAGAATGATCATTACCTGCACCCCCACTGCACTGACCCTCCACACTGCATAGTCATGGAGCACCTTTATTTGATTTTCACTGTGATAGGCAGCAATGACCTCAATTAGGTTTATTTTCTACAGTATATTATTATTGTTTATTTAGCAGATGCCTTTATCCAAGGCGACTTACAGAGACTAGGGTGTGTGAACTATGCATCAGCTGCAGAGTCACTTACAATTACGTCTCACCCAAAAGACGGAGCACAAGGAGGTTAAGTGACTTGCTCAGGGTCACACAATGAGTCAGTGGCTGACGTGGATTTGAACCGGGGACCTCCTGGTTACAAGCCTGTTTCTTTAACCACTGGACCACACAGCCTCCTTACATTTTCCATTCAAATCAGTTTGCCAAGAAAGTAAATAGAGGAGCTTTGTTTTCTTTATGACAAGCCTGGGTAGGACTTTCAAGTGCTTTTATTTGATCAAAAGTATCGAAATTCCATTCTAATCATTCCAGGGCTGCAGTGTCAGGTGGCTTCTCAATAGCTTACATGCTTCCACCTGAGTAATACAAATGGACTTCTTGCCCAGTAAGTGACTGGACCATGCACTATGGTGACTTGACAAAACTGGACAACGAAAATGTTATTTAATGCGGTCCCTGCTTGTGGAATAACTCCTGAAATCTTACCTGTGATGCGTCTGTGCAGGTCCGATTGTGGAGTTTTGAAAGAAACACATAATGCATTTACTGAGCTAGCTGTCTAGAAATTGATGAGCTTCATTTTAATGTAATCTGTTTTACTGTGCTATTCAGGGACTATTACAGAAAAGTCTCACTCATTTTAGAAACTTTTTGGTGTAATTTTTAGCAATCTCAATGGTAATGCATTTTGAATGGAGTTATTCGCAAATGTCACCGATTTTTTTTTTCTTCCCCTTCAAATCTCACTCATTTGAATGCTTTAACGTGGGCACGTCTGCAAGAAACACAGGTGTGGTTCCTGCTTTGAGAACAATAGGAATTAATTACAGACCTGTGCAAAGACTTTGAAAAAATGCCCCAGAGTGCGTGGTCCCTTTTTTCGGATGTTTTTTATTCAGTTTTAAATTTCCCATTAAGAGTTCGTGTTGAAATGTACTGAAGCATTATGCAAATAGTCATAAGATTAGCTGCCTGGGTTATCAGGGAGTGTATTGTGAGCTCATGCTTGCTTTTGTAAAAGCACAAAGTGGCTTTGCACACAGAGAAAAGAGCCTTTATGAGGAGGTGTTTTTATACACACGGAATCAACAAGATATGCAACCTTTGAAACTCGGGCTCCTGTTCACCCAGGCACTGCAATACGAGAAGCAGCTTGCCAATAAAACGCAAATCGAACAATATATGGTTAGCACGCCCTGTTCTCTCGAAAATCAAATTACTTTGCAAAGCTCGCAAAATCTTAACCGTCCATTTCTGAAATGTAAGGTCTTATTTTGTTTTGCTTGGATGTTTGATATAAATCAAAGCAGAGGATTTGCATTCATTTACAGTATCTGCCGATCTGGGCTAGAATTTGAAACCAGGGGAATGGGAGATAGGCGTCTTGGTTTTAAATTCTTTGCTAAGTCCAAGCACGATATGGTTTAGCACATTAGTATTCAAATTGTTATTGCTGATAACGGCATTGTGCACACGCTCTGTAACCCATGTATGACATGATCACCACGTCGCTGCAGCATAGCGCGGTAGATACAACGACAAACGAAGTCAAGTGTGGTAAAGCATAGGCAAGCATGGCGAAGAACAGCGAGAAGCAGAACAAAACACAACTCTGGTAAATGCATCGCACAGCGGTAAGGTTCAACAACGAGCACAAATCAACCATGCGAACCCTGATACCCTCCAACGTTGTTGCAAAGGTACCTCATCTCTTCTATATGCAAACAAGCATTACCATTCATATCGGACTACCTGAACTAAAGTAACATTTTGTAACTCGACAGTAGTGCTAATCAGGGTCTGTGGAACTAGCCAATGCGCTGTTGGCATGCTTTAACCATGCAGAGCCGGGGATATATAACAGGACTATTCGAGGTGAATGCCAGCTGAACAGTCTTCCACAATACAAATACACTGCATGCACAAGAAAATCATCTGCCGTGGAGCTGTCCACACCCAGGAGGTTCTTGTCGAGGTTAAAGAAATTGACGATAGCAGATTTTATTACTCCCAACAGCAATGGCATCTAGAATTATGAGACTGACAGCAGAGTAGCCTGGTGTGTAGCTTTTGCATATATTGCTTATCATATGTGCATTGTTTGGATTAGTGAGGGAGGGGGCCATCACAAGCTTACAAAGAAACCAACAAGGACTGCAACAATGATTAGATTGATAACGAACTGATGCAGTCTTTAAGGACTATTTTATTTTTTTATCCCTCATAAAAAAAGCTTTTTTAAATTGATTAAACCATGTGCAATTTTAGTGGTGATCTTTTAAAGTCTGAATTTAAAAGGAAAAGTCTTTAAGTAACTGCTGAGTTAAGGAGGCTGTGTGGTCCGGTGGTTAAAGCAAAGGGCTTGTAAGCAGAAGATCCCCGGTTCAAATCCCGGTTCAGCCATAGACCAAGTCGCTTCACCTCCTTGTGCTCCGTCTTTCGGGTGAGACGTTGTTGTAAGTGACTCTGCAGTTCATTATTATTGTTTATTTAGCAGATGCCTTTATCCAAGGCAACTTACAGAGACTAGGGTGTGTGAACTATGCATCAGCTGCAGAGTCACTTACAACTACGTCTCACCCGAAAGACGGAGCACAAGGAGGTTAAGTGACTTGCTCAGGGTCACACAATGAGTCAGTGGCTGAGGTGGGATTTGAACAGGGGACCTCCTGGTTACAAGCCCTTTTCTTTAATCACTGGACCACACAGCCTCCTTCATACCCCCTAGTCTCTGTAAGTCACCTCGGATAAAGGCGTCTGCTAAATAAACTAAAAAATAAAGATTTGAGAACAGGGAGGGGAAAACTAAAAACCTGTTGTGTCTTAAGACCAGTAGAATTTACCTGAAGCAAATGTTTGCTGTTATTGACATATAGCACCTGTCAAGCTATAGCAAGAATACGCTTACGTTCCGCTTGTCAGCACCTCAGCGTGTGTGTCTTTACAGAATCAACACCTGAAAGGTCATGGTTTCATCACTGGTGAGCCCTGGCGCAAAGCACATGATCTCAAGTCAGGTGACAGGTTAGCATGCAATACGTCATGTCACGCTTTTTCTTGTTTAAACACCTTGTTGATTTTCATGTAGTGGTTAATAGCAGCCCCCTACCAGTAGCAGCCGTGTACCTAATTCATCTTTTTTTTCTGCCTGCTGTTGGTCAATCTGAATTTATAATCTGCACTACGCCGCTCTCGTAATGAAATGCAGGCTGGCAGCAAAGTATCAGATCCAAAGCGAAGAAACCAAAGCACCCAGCTGACAAACACTGAGTGTAAAGAGCCGTTTATACTGAAAGCTGCACAAACATTTAACCCGGGGGAGATCACGTCTTATGCAGGAGTGATGGCGTTTTAATGGGAATTATAATATACTTTGGCTCGGCATGAAAAAAAAAAAATGTTCAAAATGTATTCATTTTAATTAGACTGTAACCAAGTGGCCAGCTTTTGGAGTCAGTTTAAGGAAGTGGTGTCCAAGCTCATTCACTGTTAGAACGCTGTGTGCAGTAATCATCTTATTAATCATCTTTATTTGACACACAGTGAAACGTTCAATTGTACATGATCCCCTTTTATTAAACACTAAAACAAGCCCAGATACATTCTGCCATCTCCTTTCTCTAAGCCATCAGATCTCACAGGTGTTGCTCTTAAATGAACCTTGTTCAGCAGTTTGTTTCGCCTGTAACCCGCAACATTCATTTTTCATGGCTAGTTTCACACACTCTGATGAGCACTAATCCTGCACATTTTTTTTACACTGGGGCTTGAGATTGTAGGTATGGTAAAGCATAGGGAAGCATTGTAAAGCACAGAGAGGTCTGGTAAAGCATAGGGAAGCATTGTAAAGCACAGAGAGGTGTGGTAAAGCATAGGGAAGCATTGTAAAGCACAGAGAGGTGTGGTAAAGCATAGGGAAGCATTGTAAAGCACAGAGAGGTCTGGTAAAGCATAGGGAAGCATTGTAAAGCACAGAGAGGTCTGGTAAAGCATAGGGAAGCATTGTAAAGCACAGAGAGGTCTGGTAAAGCATAGGGAAGCATTGTAAAGCACAGAGAGGTCTGGTAAAGCATAGGGAAGCATTGTAAAGCACAGAGAGGCCTGGTAAAGCATAGGGAAGCATTGTAAAGCACAGAGAGGTCTGGTAAAGCATAGGGAAGCATTGTAAAGCACAGAGAAGTCTGGTAAAGCACATGGAAGCATTGTAAAGCACAGAGAGGCCTGGTAAAGCATAGGGAAGCATTGTAAAGCTCAGAGAGGTCTGGTAAAGCATAGGAAAGCATTGTAAAGCACAGAGAGGTGTGGTAAAGCATAGGGAAGCATTGTAAAGCACAGAGAGGTCTGGTAAAGCATAGGGAAGCATTGTAAAGCACAGAGAGGTGTGGTAAAGTATAGGGAAGCATTGTAAAGCACAGAGAGGTCTGGTAAAGCATAGGGAAGCATTGTAAAGCACAGAGAGGTGTGTTAAAGCATAGGGAAGCATTGTAAAGCACAGAGAGGTCTGGTAAAGCATAGGGAAGCATTGTAAAGCACAGAGAGGTGTGGTAAAGTATAGGGAAGCATTGCAAAGCACAGAGAGGCCTGGTAAAGCATAGGGAAGCATTGTAAAGCACAGAGAGGTCTGGTAAAGCATAGGAAAGCATTGTAAAGCACAGAGAGGTGTGGTAAAGCATAGGGAAGCATTGTAAAGCACAGAGAGGTGTGGTAAAGCATAGGAAAGCATTGTAAAGCACAGAGAGGTGTGGTAAAGCATAGGGAAGCATTGTAAAGCACAGAGAGGTGTGGTAAAGCATAGGGAAGCATTGTAAAGCACAGAGAGGTGTGGTAAAGCATAGGGAAGCATTGTAAAGCACAGAGAGGTCTGGTAAAGCATAGGGAAGCATTGTAAAGCACAGAGAGGTGTGGTAAAGCATAGGGAAGCATTGTAAAGCACAGAGAGGTGTGGTAAAGCATAGGAAAGCATTGTAAAGCATACAGAGGTCTGGTAAAGCATAGGGAAGCATTGTAAAGCACAGAGAGGTATGGTAAAGCATAGGGAAGCATTGTAAAGCACAGAGAGGTCTGGTAAAGCATAGGAAAGCATTGTAAAGCACAGAGAGGTCTGGTAAAGCATAGGAAGCATTGTAAAGCACAGAGAGGTCTGGTAAAGCATAGGGAAGCATTGTAAAGCACAGGGAAGCATTGTAAAGCACAGATGTCTGGTAAAGCATAGGAAAGCATTGTAAAGCACAGAGTGAAGGTAAAGCACATTTAAAACATGGTAAACTATGGTAAAAGCACAGTATAGGCATGGGAAGCTGCTGAATTACTGTGGTAAACGTGTGTTCACTTTCAACGGGAACAAAATGAAGAGCCTGCTTCTTAACTGCATTGTTTTCAAGAGGCTGTGTTTGTTTTTACAGCTTTGGAGACACGCCGGAGCTTATATAGAAACGTCGAACTCCGAGGAAACGGGTTAAGTTATTTACCTTGGTTTCATAATACTTTGCATGACACAGACTAGAATACACAACACACAGTTCCATGTATACAGATCGTTTACCGAAGTGATGACAAGCTGTATTTGTCTATATATATACAGTATATAAATGATCCTTGGTGTTTTATGGTGACACACACACACATCTTATCATCAACTACAGTGTCGCATTGTAAAGCAGAGGTACGGAAAATCATATTAAACACGGCAAACCAGGGTAAACTAACGGTGATACGCAGTATAACCATGCAAAAGGCATGGGAAAACTGCAAAAAAAATACTGCGCTTTTATAAGGGCTCAGTCGCTAAATGATTTTTTTTACACGGCTGCTGTTGGCTTTTTTGGCGACATTATAGATAAGTTGCATGAATTGAAAACGACCCCTTATTCAATTGATTAAAAAATATATATATATTTAAAATTACTCGCGAGTCAAAGTTGTGTAAATAAAGTATTTTTAAAAACCCCATTCACTCCAGTTTAACCAATTAGCCACAAGGTCTACAAAGGGAGTATTTATTTATGGATTCAGAGAGTAATAGGCTTCCATTGGTAACCGCGACCACATCCTTGAATATCCGGAGTTTAAAGACAAAAGGCAGCTCTTCTGATTTCCATGCATCTTTATTTTATTTATTTATTTGCCTCCAGGTCTGTCCAATAGGAGAGGTATGTTTGCCTGGCATAGCAGGCAAGTTAAACCCAGCCTGGCACCGAAGCAGCTGTGCCAACCCCATGCCTAGAAGGTGGGTCAATGCGCTAATCATCTAATACTGCCCTGAAGCTAACGATATGCGCGCCCGTGTTTAATGTTACAGATTAGTTAAGCGTGTTTGTTTATCAGTGCAGCCGTGGCAGTATCAGACAGAGAAATCTGTAAAGCACAGCTTATCGTTTTTTGTGTGTTTTAATTCACGTACCTTAAGAAATGCCATTGATGCCGAGATCAAAGCTGGTTCCGTACCTCGCACACCAGGACTCTCAAAACTTAAAGTATTAGTATTAGTATTATTATTATTATTATTATTATTATTATTATTATTATTATTATTATTATTTCTTAGCAACGCCCTTATAGCAACTTTGATGTAATCGCACGAAGAAACTCACAAGCCTGCTTTAAAAGTGTTTGTAGCTTAGTCCTAATACAAAATAACTAACTAAATAAATAAATAAATTAGCTTCACGCTGCTCGAGTAGGACTGGTGGCTCGATTCTTGTGTGGAAACTAAATGTAATCTTGGTGACTCGAGAAGATTCAGTCCGACATTGTATCCGTCAGGAGTTGAACGTTCCAGCTCGGGTCTTTGCTTCATCTAAATTGTTTAATTAAACCAATTAACCCTTCATCCTAAGTAGCTGTCTAATTGTAGCTGTTAAAGATGGTGTGACATGGCGCCCTCCAGCACCCACAGCCCCGCAAAGAGTTCTTTCCCTAATTCATGGCGCTATTCAATCTAACCACCGCGTTCATTTTATAAATCTGTACAACAGCTTACCATAGTAAAACACAGTAACATGTAATAAACCGTCATGAAATCATGGGAAGCACATGGGAAACGTGTACAAAATATTGTGCAAAAGTATTTATGTAATAATAATAATAATAATAATAATAATAATAATAATAATAATAATAATAATAATAATAATAATGTACTGTAAATGGCTAGGGTAATCATGTTTTAATCCGACTGTAGTGTTCACATTGTAAGAGTCATTTTATCAAAGCCCCGCCTTACTGAATCTCCTTTATGAAAGGCGGGTTCCTGCAGTTAGGGATCATCCCTTAACGCTGCGGCTTTGCCTCTTTACATAATCATGTTCTATTCATACGCACCCCGCAAACACGATCCATCAAATCTTATAAATATGAATGTGTGTTTGCTGAAACAGTTGTGGGTGCTCTATTTTTAAACTGTTCTTTTGAATTATGTTAGATTTTTTTTTTTCTACGTCTGTTGACTTTAAGGGGTGAGTCATGAGCCTGGCTATGGCTCTTTGTATCAACCCAGATCAGATTGTACTTGATAACGCTGCCCGGCCCTGCCACTAGATTCTTCTCAGCTTTCATAAAACATTATGCTATTTACTGCTGGCAACAAGAGCCTGAAACATTGCTTAAAAATAAGTAACTCAACACCCAAACTGGGGCATTTTCACAAAGCTTAAACTTGAAAACCAGGAGCCCATGTGAGGCTATTGTTAAATAAGCCAACAATGGTTTAGAACCGTTGTATGTATATCGGACTGTATATCTTTCATAAAACAGACTTTGGAAGAACATGGACGCTTTGTAATCAGTGCTCAGTATTGCAATGGTCGTTGATAAAAAGCTATATGGCCACACGTTTTGCATCACCCTCTAGAATGAACTCTTTTTGCTTCATAAAGTCGAATGCAACTTGCTGAATAATGTTATATTAACATATTGAATTACACATCGCTTTGCAGTTTGCCAGATTTAACGAAAACATGACAACAATTAAAAAATGTGACACTTCAAAATCTAACACGAAATACTGTACTACAATTATGGCTTCCGGTAGACATTTGCGATGATCATTTTGCAGTTTCTTTGATTACATGATGATGTTAAATAAAATATTGAAAATTATGTTCATATAGTATTTATTTAAAAATAAAAAAGTGCCAATCCTAACATTCTAGGTGATGCAAAACTTTTCACAAACACAAATTACCCCAAAAGGTTTCCAAAATATATTCCCAGCAGATTGCAAAAGCATTCATCCATCCTGGCCTTCCTCCAAGAATTCAAGATATGGGAAAACTCAAGATAATCCTGGAGGGCCAAACAAACTCACCATGTACACAGCAGGGTGGATGTATAAAACTGGTAAGCAAGAAATACAAATATTTACATACTAAAGTAATGATAACGAATCAACTCAAAGCACAATCGCAAAAGTGAATGCAGTATCTAGTGCTGTGAAAGCATTTTCCAGTCTTATTTCTGCCCCGATATAATATCAGGTCCTGACGAGTTTATTACAGGTGTGTTCATTGCTTTAGTGAGGTTATATGGACACAATTTGTACATCCATGTTTTATAACCTTAGTATAAATATGGAATCGCTGATTCATAAAGACTTTGACGCATTCGCCATTAAACAGCATATAAAACACGGATCTTGTGAAATACATTGCACGCCTGTTCAAATACATTCAGCACACATTTTAAAGGAGTTCAGTGTGCAACCAATAGAATGCACAACAAATACAGTGACACAGACTATCAGTATTATTTTGGAGCTCAAAAATACTAGCCTGAAGTCATAGTCAGCCTTCAAGAACTGAGTACAATACCAGTGCAAATTATGTATTATTATTATTATTATTATTATTATTATTATTATTATTATTATTATTATTACTACTACTACTACTAATTAGAGCATCATTTGAAATCAGGAGACGCATGCGAAAATCAGTCTAAAATAAAATAAAGTAAAGCTGACCACAGTTCATTTTCTTGTTGCGATCGAACTGTAATAACAGTATAGCGGGACTTACGAAGTACCTGCACGGGCGGCTTCCACTGATAACGCCGTGTTTTTTTTAGGTAGAGCACAGTTCGGGTTCTGATTCTGGATTGTTACAAGCCGGCACCACTTTTAAAGACTCCCAGTTCTTAATGTCGAACAGAGAATCTTGTGCTTAACCAGCCTTACAATTCCAGAAACTATGATGAAATAATTCAAACAGCAAACAAAACACAAGCAACCACACAGCAATTAGCGTGGTGCGCAACAGCACTTAGCGACCGGATTACGTTCTTGAATGTTTATTAAAATAACAGTTTACAAAACAACTGTAGGCCCATTACCCTGCAAGCACACAAAGAACCCTTATAAACATGCCCCACAGCAAAAGCATAGCAACGTGGAATAAAGCGCAGTGAAAGCATGGTAAGGTGTAGGCACGCATCGCAAAGCACAGAGAGGTATATGGTACAACATGGCAAACCAGGGTATACTATGGAGCGTGGCAGAACCATCGGGAAAGCATGCTAAAACTGCAAACACAAGCATGGTTCAATATCTGAGCAGCTTGCATACTTGTTGCATTAATGTTTGAAACAAACAAAAAAACACAAATCGATTGTAGTACCAGGAATCTTTTTTTGCCATGCATTGTTAACCAATATAACATGTCCTCACATCTGTTCAATGAGTAACGCAGTTTCTAATTCTAGAAAGCAACTAAGAATTGAGCGACACGTTTGTGAATAACGACTAGAGGAAAGAGGTCGAGCAAGTGTTTGGAGGTTTTCTTATTTTGCAATAAGGGTTGCATGATATTCACCTGGTAGGTTTGCATAAGGTGTGTGCCAGGTAGACACAATGAGAATGGGTCGGTCCCTGGAACAGCTCACCCTGAAAGCTTCTGCTGACGCATTAGGTGTTTGAAGGCATGATGAATGCTAATCTTGGAATCAACGATTTCTTCATATCAAAAAAACCTCCAGGCTATGAAGGATAGGCTACAAAAAGCACCGACTCAAAATACACCTGCTCCAAGGATAACTTAGAATAGCTCAAATAGAATCCAAGACTGGAAAAAATTTTATTTCTAAGGATTGTTTTTTGTAACACTTTTTTTGTATGTGGAAACAACTATTAATATATTTTAATGCATCTTTATAAAAAACAGCAACAGTGACTCCAGGTTTAAATGCAGAGGATTACAGCACTTGAGAAAGCATAAGAAAGCAGAATTAAAATGAAGAAACTCTGTGGGGGAATTCAAGTACATTGGTCCCTCATATTATACAGCCTGTTTTTCATTCTTATAACAAAGACCAGAAGTGCAGGTAAATGTTGATTTCTTGTGTTTTCTACTGCGCCTGACTGTGGTTAAGGATTTCTTAGCGTCTCAAGTAAACCTGCTTGGTTTTGGTTTGTTGGGAATAGCATAACATATTTATTTGTTGAGTTTGTGAAAGACAAATAATTGCTAATAATTGTGGCAAGGCAAAAGCCCCAACATGTAAATAGTGTGTGTGTGGGAATGTAAGGTAGGCAGGGACAGATTTAACCCCGATCCCTGCCAACCTTACATTCCCATACACACGCTATTTACATTTCAGGGCTTTTGCCCTGTTGCAATAAATCAACAGACATACACCACATACTCTCCATAACTGTATGTACTGTAAACAGCAAATTATTTAATCTTAAAGTCTTAAAGTGTTTCCATTGATGTGGATATATTTTAAAATAAATGCTATGTTCATTTTATGTGCACGCTTGCAAAAACACTATTACAGAAAAATACACTTTCTTGGATTTTCAGTATGGAATTAAATATGTAACTGCTATGGTGCCCATAAGAAATGGCACCCTCATTTTAACATTAGAGATTTTTTTTTTGAATTATTATTATTATTTAAGATGATATTTTTAAATTGCTAATACACAAATTACTGATGGCTAACTACACTGTGAATATATGCCACATACCGTAGGGTTTCTGGCGTCTGTGTCGGCTAAAAAGGATTCCTGATCATGCATCTGTGATACAAGTACAATAACTAAAATACCTTTCAAATAATGAAAGTGGTTATTTAAATGTGGCTTTCCCAGGGTATTGGGTGACAGGCTGTGTATTATAACACTGTAATTCCATCTCAGCAATCTACAAGGAAGAGACCAGGTCCCCTTGGTGGAAATTCAGCATTATGCAAAACCTGTCGTTTATTGTAAGACAGACAGACACGCAGGAGGGGGTTTAAAATATTTTTTGGTGGTTTAAATAGAAATTAGACAGAGCTCTTTAGAGCAGTGGGTGGTGTTGAACTCAATGGAGCTATATTGCAATTTTATATTTGTTTGGCAGGTAACCAAAAACATAAGGTCTATTTTAATGAGCGAAAATCTATAAACTTTTTTTTTTTTTATTGCACTTTGCTTTTAGTATTGGAAACCTTTATAAGGGTACAGCCAACGTATTTACTGTATGGTCTATTTTTCCCCCAAAAAATGTTACCCACGGTTTAATCCCAGGTTAGGATCAATCTCTTTTTACCTTCATGTTATTAAGACCATTTCCCTTACACAGTTATACTTGTCATTGAACTGTACTGCAGCACACCAGAACTATACTATAGCAATGTGGTCCTTTCTTTAAGTTTGCACATGATACTCAAAAGGTTAATTACAACTGTGCTTAAGATCAATTTCAGTTGATTACAGCGGCGTTTGTGAGTCGGTTTCTAATGCTGTTTTGTTGTCAGTACATTACAGTAACTACTCAACAATCAAGTAACATGTCAGCAGCCTCCAAGCAACTTTCTGCTTAAGTCACAAGGTTGCATGGTGGGTTATCTCGGTTAAGTATTATTAGGAAAATGAAACTTTATCTTACGATGCTTTGATTGTAGATCAGAATACAGGTGAGATTGCATTTCAATACCAAATTAATCAGTCCTATGAGAGACCAATAAGTTACACACACAAACAGTCTCAGACAGATTGCACAAGGTTTTGTTTCTAACTGTAGGTAATTATAAGATAAGATTACCGTATGACTCAGTGTACACTAGGAGAGTGTGGGCCAGTTCAGGCTTCTCAACTCACACCCCAATGCATTCTGGTAAGTGTAGTCCTGCTGTGAAAGCTGCCCAAGTCAGATAACACGTACTGGAATGCATTGTGATGGGAGTTGAAAAGCCTGAACTGTCTCAAACTGTCCCTGTATACATGGAGTCATGTGGTAACTCTAGTAATTACTCTGTTTTGAACTGTAAGAAAAAAGAAATGAGCATTAAAGACTATCCGATGGAGTGAGGAGTTCTCTTTCGTTTTATAATAAATGTGCACAATGCATTTACATTGGTGGCTCTCGTGCCATTGTAAACCAAGGCATTGTTCCAGCCATGTCCTTAATTACTTCATTGAACTGCGAGGCTCAGTTAAGCAATTAAAATACCTGGTTGGAGCAAGGCACTGGGCTGCTCAATTCAATAAATCAAGGATATGGTTGGAAAAAGACCTTACCCTGGAATTCATTGAACAGGCTTCACTGGTACCAGTGATTTACGAGGTTCACTCTTGTTCACTCTGCTACCACCTATTGAGTAGTTTGAGTACTGCACCACAAGCATAAAAGTGAATTACATACTGTAGGCTTCTGCCTACCACAGCTGGAAATGAATTAGTTTCCACTGCACAATGTTGTGTACCTCAGTAAGACTTCAATGATTGATTATCATTGCATGACAAAGGACCTGAACTGACGTGGCATGTGCGGTTAGCTTAAGAACTATGAAACTCGTGATCCATTATCAAAGGCAGGCTCACTGCTCTGTGTAAGGCTGTTCAGAGCCAGCTAACTCCTTTACATGTTATGGATACAAATAGGGAAGTTTAAAACAACAGGGTATTACCAACTTTTTGGGGGTTATATTGTATCCTCTGGTGGATACTTTGAATTAACCGAATCTAAAGTATATTAAAATCATTGAGAAACACCCATAAAAGTTGACTTCAGCACAATGGATATGTATTTAACTACATTCTATCTATCTACTAATCAATGAATCAGTCTCTGTTTGCCTGTTCCCGTCATAGTAGCACTAATTCAAATTGGTTTCTTTCTTTGTCACAGAATGTTCAGCTTCAACAGCTTCAAACTTCACAACCCATCCAGTCACCGAAGGATCTTCAGCTATGAGTTCTACACCACATTCCACTGCAGAAACATCATCAACCGAATCAAATGCAACATCCTTTACAACACCCGCAACTCATTCCAACACAACTTGGGAAGCTTCAACAGCTTCAAACTTCACAACCCATCCAGTCACCGAAGGACCTTCAGCTGTTCCATCTACATCTGGTGCCACCACTCCAGAAGTGAGTTCTACACCACATTCCACTGCAGAAACGTCATCGTCTGAATCAAATACAACATCCTTTACAACATCCGCATCTCACTCAAACACAACGTGGGAAGCTTCAACAGCTTCAAACTTCACAACGCATCCAGTCACCGAAGGACATTCAGCTGTGCCCTCTACACTTGGTGCCACCACTCTAGAAGTGAGTTCTACATCGCATTCCACTGCAGAAACGTCAACGTCTGAATCAAATGCAACATCCTTTACAACACCTGCATCTCACTCCAGCACAGCTTTGGAAGCTTCAACAGTTTCAAACTTCACAACCAATCCAGTCACCGAAGAACCTTCAGCTATGCCCTCTACACATGGTGCCACCACTCCAGAAGTGAGTTCTACACCACATTCCACTGCAGAAACATCATCAACCGAATCAAATGCAACATCCTTTACAACACCCGCATCTCACTCCAACACAACTTGGGAAGCTTCAACAGCTTCAAACTTCACAACCCATCCAGTCACCGAAGAACCTTCATCTGTGCCCTCTACACTTGGTGCCACCACTCTAGAAGTGAGTTCTACACCACATTCCACTGCAGAAACGTCATCATCTGAATCAAATGCAACATCCTTTACAACACCCGCATCTCACTCCAACACAACTTGGGAAGCTTCAACAGCTTCAAACTTCACAACCCATCCTGTCACCGAAGGACCTTCAGCTGTTCCATCTACATCTGGTGCCACCACTCCAGAAGTCAGTTCTACACCACATTCCACTGCAGAAACGTCATCATCAGAATCAAATGCAACATCCTTTACAACATCCGCATCTCACTCCAACACAACTTGGGAAGCTTCAACAGCTTCAAACTTCACAACCCATCCAGTCACTGAAGGACATTCAGCTGTGCCCACTACACGTAGTGCCACCACTCCAGAAGTGAGTTCTACACCACATTCCACTGCAGAAACGTCATCATCTGAAGCAAATGCAACATCCTTTACAACATCCGCATCTCACTCCAACACAACTTTGGAAGCTTCAACAGCTTCAAACTTCACAACCCATCCAGTCACCGAAGAACATTCAGCTCTGCCCTCTACATCTGGTGCCACCACTCCAGAAGTGAGTTCTACACCACATTCCACTGCAGAAACGTCATCATCTAAATCAAATGCAACATCCTTTACAACTCCCGCATCTCACTCAAGCACAACTTGGGAAGCTTCAACAGCTTCAAACTTCACAACCCATCCAGTCACCGAAGGACCTTCAGGTATGCCCTCTACACATGGTGCCACCACTCCAGAAGTGAGTTCTACACCACATTCCACTGCAGAAACGTCATCATCTGAATCAAATGCAACATCCTTTACAACATCCGCATCTCACTCCAACACAACTTGGGAAGCTTCAACAGCTTCAAACTTCACAACCCATCCAGTCACCGAAGGACCTTCAGGTATGCCCTCTACACATGGTGCCACCACTCCAGAAGTCAGTTCTACACCACATTCCACTGCAGAAACATCATCAACCGAATCAAATTCAACATCCTTTACAACATCCGCATCTCACTCCAACACAACTTGGGATGCTTCAACAGCTTCAAACTTCACAACCCATCCAGTCACTGAAGGACTTTCAGCTGTGCCCTCTACACCTGGTGCCACCACTCCAGAAGTGAGTTCTACACCACATTCCACTGCAGAAACGTCATCATCTGAATCAAATGTAACATCCTTTACAACACCCACATCTCACTCCAACACAACTTGGGAAGCTTCAACAGCTTCAAACTTCACAACCCATCCAGTCACCGAAGGACCTTCAGCTGTGCCCTCTACACATGGTGCCACCACTCCAGAAGTGAGTTCTACACCACATTCCACTGCAGAAACGTCATCATCTGAATCAAATGCAACATCCTTTACAACACCCGCATCTCACTCCAACACAACTTGGGAAGCTTCAACAGCTTCAAACTTCACAACCCATCCAGTCACCGAAGGACCTTCAGCTGTGCCCTCTACACCTGGTGCCACCACTCCAGAAGTGAGTTCTACACCACATTCCACTGCAGAAACGTCATCATCTGAATCAAATGCAACATCCTTTACAACACCCGCATCTCACTCCAACACAACTTGGGAAGCTTCAACAGCTTCAAACTTCACAACCCATCCAGTCACCGAAGGACCTTCAGCTGTGCCCTCTACACCTGGTGCCACCACTCCAGAAGTGAGTTCTACACCACATTCCACTGCAGAAACGTCATCATCTGAATCAAATGCAACATCCTTTACAACACCCGCATCTCACTCCAACACAACTTGGGAAGCTTCAACAGCTTCAAACTTCACAACCCATCCAGTCACCGAAGGACCTTCAGCTGTGCCCTCTACACCTGGTGCCACCACTCCAGAAGTGAGTTCTACACCACATTCCACTGCAGAAACGTCATCATCTGAATCAAATGCAACATCCTTTACAACATCCGCATCTCACTCCAACACAACTTGGGAAGCTTCAACAGCTTCAAACTTCACAACCCATCCAGTCACCGAAGGACCTTCAGCTGTGCCCTCTACACCTGGTGCCACCACTCCAGAAGTGAGTTCTACACCACATTCCACTGCAGAAACGTCATCATCTGAATCAAATGCAACATCCTTTACAACACCCGCATCTCACTCCAACACAACTTGGGAAGCTTCAACAGCTTCAAACTTCACAACCCATCCAGTCACCGAAGGACCTTCAGCTGTGCCCTCTACACATGGTGCCACCACTCCAGAAGTGAGTTCTACACCACATTCCACTGCAGAAACGTCATCATCTGAATCAAATGCAACATCCTTTACAACACCCGCATCTCACTCCAACACAACTTGGGAAGCTTCAACAGCTTCAAACTTCACAACCCATCCAGTCACCGAAGGACCTTCAGCTGTGCCCTCTACACCTGGTGCCACCACTCCAGAAGTGAGTTCTACACCACATTCCACTGCAGAAACGTCATCATCTGAATCAAATGCAACATCCTTTACAACATCCGCATCTCACTCCAACACAACTTGGGAAGCTTCAACAGCTTCAAACTTCACAACCCATCCAGTCACCGAAGGACCTTCAGCTGTGCCCTCTACACCTGGTGCCACCACTCCAGAAGTGAGTTCTACACCACATTCCACTGCAGAAACGTCATCATCTGAATCAAATGCAACATCCTTTACAACACCCGCATCTCACTCCAACACAACTTGGGAAGCTTCAACAGCTTCAAACTTCACAACCCATCCAGTCACCGAAGGACCTTCAGCTGTGCCCTCTACACATGGTGCCACCACTCCAGAAGTGAGTTCTACACCACATTCCACTGCAGAAACGTCATCATCTGAATCAAATGCAACATCCTTTACAACACCCGCATCTCACTCCAACACAACTTGGGAAGCTTCAACAGCTTCAAACTTCACAACCCATCCAGTCACCGAAGGACCTTCAGCTGTGCCCTCTACACCTGGTGCCACCACTCCAGAAGTGAGTTCTACACCACATTCCACTGCAGAAACGTCATCATCTGAATCAAATGCAACATCCTTTACAACACCCGCATCTCACTCCAACACAACTTGGGAAGCTTCAACAGCTTCAAACTTCACAACCCATCCAGTCACCGAAGGACCTTCAGCTGTGCCCTCTACACCTGGTGCCACCACTCCAGAAGTGAGTTCTACACCACATTCCACTGCAGAAACGTCATCATCTGAATCAAATGCAACATCCTTTACAACACCCGCATCTCACTCCAACACAACTTGGGAAGCTTCAACAGCTTCAAACTTCACAACCCATCCAGTCACCGAAGGACCTTCAGCTGTGCCCTCTACACCTGGTGCCACCACTCCAGAAGTGAGTTCTACACCACATTCCACTGCAGAAACGTCATCATCTGAATCAAATGCAACATCCTTTACAACACCCGCATCTCACTCCAACACAACTTGGGAAGCTTCAACAGCTTCAAACTTCACAACCCATCCAGTCACCGAAGGACCTTCAGCTGTGCCCTCTACACCTGGTGCCACCACTCCAGAAGTGAGTTCTACACCACATTCCACTGCAGAAACGTCATCATCTGAATCAAATGCAACATCCTTTACAACACCCGCATCTCACTCCAACACAACTTGGGAAGCTTCAACAGCTTCAAACTTCACAACCCATCCAGTCACCGAAGGACCTTCAGCTGTGCCCTCTACACCTGGTGCCACCACTCCAGAAGTGAGTTCTACACCACATTCCACTGCAGAAACGTCATCATCTGAATCAAATGCAACATCCTTTACAACACCCGCATCTCACTCCAACACAACTTGGGAAGCTTCAACAGCTTCAAACTTCACAACCCATCCAGTCACCGAAGGACCTTCAGCTGTGCCCTCTACACCTGGTGCCACCACTCCAGAAGTGAGTTCTACACCACATTCCACTGCAGAAACGTCATCATCTGAATCAAATGCAACATCCTTTACAACACCCGCATCTCACTCCAACACAACTTGGGAAGCTTCAACAGCTTCAAACTTCACAACCCATCCAGTCACCGAAGGACCTTCAGCTGTGCCCTCTACACCTGGTGCCACCACTCCAGAAGTGAGTTCTACACCACATTCCACTGCAGAAACGTCATCATCTGAATCAAATGCAACATCCTTTACAACACCCGCATCTCACTCCAACACAACTTGGGAAGCTTCAACAGCTTCAAACTTCACAACCCATCCAGTCACCGAAGGACCTTCAGCTGTGCCCTCTACACCTGGTGCCACCACTCCAGAAGTGAGTTCTACACCACATTCCACTGCAGAAACGTCATCATCTGAATCAAATGCAACATCCTTTACAACACCCGCATCTCACTCCAACACAACTTGGGAAGCTTCAACAGCTTCAAACTTCACAACCCATCCAGTCACCGAAGGACCTTCAGCTGTGCCCTCTACACCTGGTGCCACCACTCCAGAAGTGAGTTCTACACCACATTCCACTGCAGAAACGTCATCATCTGAATCAAATGCAACATCCTTTACAACACCCGCATCTCACTCCAACACAACTTGGGAAGCTTCAACAGCTTCAAACTTCACAACCCATCCAGTCACCGAAGGACCTTCAGCTGTGCCCTCTACACCTGGTGCCACCACTCCAGAAGTGAGTTCTACACCACATTCCACTGCAGAAACGTCATCATCTGAATCAAATGCAACATCCTTTACAACACCCGCATCTCACTCCAACACAACTTGGGAAGCTTCAACAGCTTCAAACTTCACAACCCATCCAGTCACCGAAGGACCTTCAGCTGTGCCCTCTACACCTGGTGCCACCACTCCAGAAGTGAGTTCTACACCACATTCCACTGCAGAAACGTCATCATCTGAATCAAATGCAACATCCTTTACAACACCCGCATCTCACTCCAACACAACTTGGGAAGCTTCAACAGCTTCAAACTTCACAACCCATCCAGTCACCGAAGGACCTTCAGCTGTGCCCTCTACACCTGGTGCCACCACTCCAGAAGTGAGTTCTACACCACATTCCACTGCAGAAACGTCATCATCTGAATCAAATGCAACATCCTTTACAACACCCGCATCTCACTCCAACACAACTTGGGAAGCTTCAACAGCTTCAAACTTCACAACCCATCCAGTCACCGAAGGACCTTCAGCTGTGCCCTCTACACCTGGTGCCACCACTCCAGAAGTGAGTTCTACACCACATTCCACTGCAGAAACGTCATCATCTGAATCAAATGCAACATCCTTTACAACACCCGCATCTCACTCCAACACAACTTGGGAAGCTTCAACAGCTTCAAACTTCACAACCCATCCAGTCACCGAAGGACCTTCAGCTGTGCCCTCTACACCTGGTGCCACCACTCCAGAAGTGAGTTCTACACCACATTCCACTGCAGAAACGTCATCATCTGAATCAAATGCAACATCCTTTACAACACCCGCATCTCACTCCAACACAACTTGGGAAGCTTCAACAGCTTCAAACTTCACAACCCATCCAGTCACCGAAGGACCTTCAGCTGTGCCCTCTACACCTGGTGCCACCACTCCAGAAGTGAGTTCTACACCACATTCCACTGCAGAAACGTCATCATCTGAATCAAATGCAACATCCTTTACAACACCCGCATCTCACTCCAACACAACTTGGGAAGCTTCAACAGCTTCAAACTTCACAACCCATCCAGTCACCGAAGGACCTTCAGCTGTGCCCTCTACACCTGGTGCCACCACTCCAGAAGTGAGTTCTACACCACATTCCACTGCAGAAACGTCATCATCTGAATCAAATGCAACATCCTTTACAACACCCGCATCTCACTCCAACACAACTTGGGAAGCTTCAACAGCTTCAAACTTCACAACCCATCCAGTCACCGAAGGACCTTCAGCTGTGCCCTCTACACCTGGTGCCACCACTCCAGAAGTGAGTTCTACACCACATTCCACTGCAGAAACGTCATCATCTGAATCAAATGCAACATCCTTTACAACACCCGCATCTCACTCCAACACAACTTGGGAAGCTTCAACAGCTTCAAACTTCACAACCCATCCAGTCACCGAAGGACCTTCAGCTGTGCCCTCTACACCTGGTGCCACCACTCCAGAAGTGAGTTCTACACCACATTCCACTGCAGAAACGTCATCATCTGAATCAAATGCAACATCCTTTACAACACCCGCATCTCACTCCAACACAACTTGGGAAGCTTCAACAGCTTCAAACTTCACAACCCATCCAGTCACCGAAGGACCTTCAGCTGTGCCCTCTACACCTGGTGCCACCACTCCAGAAGTGAGTTCTACACCACATTCCACTGCAGAAACGTCATCATCTGAATCAAATGCAACATCCTTTACAACACCCGCATCTCACTCCAACACAACTTGGGAAGCTTCAACAGCTTCAAACTTCACAACCCATCCAGTCACCGAAGGACCTTCAGCTGTGCCCTCTACACCTGGTGCCACCACTCCAGAAGTGAGTTCTACACCACATTCCACTGCAGAAACGTCATCATCTGAATCAAATGCAACATCCTTTACAACACCCGCATCTCACTCCAACACAACTTGGGAAGCTTCAACAGCTTCAAACTTCACAACCCATCCAGTCACCGAAGGACCTTCAGCTGTGCCCTCTACACCTGGTGCCACCACTCCAGAAGTGAGTTCTACACCACATTCCACTGCAGAAACGTCATCATCTGAATCAAATGCAACATCCTTTACAACACCCGCATCTCACTCCAACACAACTTGGGAAGCTTCAACAGCTTCAAACTTCACAACCCATCCAGTCACCGAAGGACCTTCAGCTGTGCCCTCTACACCTGGTGCCACCACTCCAGAAGTGAGTTCTACACCACATTCCACTGCAGAAACGTCATCATCTGAATCAAATGCAACATCCTTTACAACACCCGCATCTCACTCCAACACAACTTGGGAAGCTTCAACAGCTTCAAACTTCACAACCCATCCAGTCACCGAAGGACCTTCAGCTGTGCCCTCTACACCTGGTGCCACCACTCCAGAAGTGAGTTCTACACCACATTCCACTGCAGAAACGTCATCATCTGAATCAAATGCAACATCCTTTACAACACCCGCATCTCACTCCAACACAACTTGGGAAGCTTCAACAGCTTCAAACTTCACAACCCATCCAGTCACCGAAGGACCTTCAGCTGTGCCCTCTACACCTGGTGCCACCACTCCAGAAGTGAGTTCTACACCACATTCCACTGCAGAAACGTCATCATCTGAATCAAATGCAACATCCTTTACAACACCCGCATCTCACTCCAACACAACTTGGGAAGCTTCAACAGCTTCAAACTTCACAACCCATCCAGTCACCGAAGGACCTTCAGCTGTGCCCTCTACACCTGGTGCCACCACTCCAGAAGTGAGTTCTACACCACATTCCACTGCAGAAACGTCATCATCTGAATCAAATGCAACATCCTTTACAACACCCGCATCTCACTCCAACACAACTTGGGAAGCTTCAACAGCTTCAAACTTCACAACCCATCCAGTCACCGAAGGACCTTCAGCTGTGCCCTCTACACCTGGTGCCACCACTCCAGAAGTGAGTTCTACACCACATTCCACTGCAGAAACGTCATCATCTGAATCAAATGCAACATCCTTTACAACACCCGCATCTCACTCCAACACAACTTGGGAAGCTTCAACAGCTTCAAACTTCACAACCCATCCAGTCACCGAAGGACCTTCAGCTGTGCCCTCTACACCTGGTGCCACCACTCCAGAAGTGAGTTCTACACCACATTCCACTGCAGAAACGTCATCATCTGAATCAAATGCAACATCCTTTACAACACCCGCATCTCACTCCAACACAACTTGGGAAGCTTCAACAGCTTCAAACTTCACAACCCATCCAGTCACCGAAGGACCTTCAGCTGTGCCCTCTACACCTGGTGCCACCACTCCAGAAGTGAGTTCTACACCACATTCCACTGCAGAAACGTCATCATCTGAATCAAATGCAACATCCTTTACAACACCCGCATCTCACTCCAACACAACTTGGGAAGCTTCAACAGCTTCAAACTTCACAACCCATCCAGTCACCGAAGGACCTTCAGCTGTGCCCTCTACACCTGGTGCCACCACTCCAGAAGTGAGTTCTACACCACATTCCACTGCAGAAACGTCATCATCTGAATCAAATGCAACATCCTTTACAACACCCGCATCTCACTCCAACACAACTTGGGAAGCTTCAACAGCTTCAAACTTCACAACCCATCCAGTCACCGAAGGACCTTCAGCTGTGCCCTCTACACATGGTGCCACCACTCCAGAAGTGAGTTCTACACCACATTCCACTGCAGAAACGTCATCATCTGAATCAAATGCAACATCCTTTACAACACCCGCATCTCACTCCAACACAACTTGGGAAGCTTCAACAGCTTCAAACTTCACAACCCATCCAGTCACCGAAGGACCTTCAGCTGTGCCCTCTACACCTGGTGCCACCACTCCAGAAGTGAGTTCTACACCACATTCCACTGCAGAAACGTCATCATCTGAATCAAATGCAACATCCTTTACAACACCCGCATCTCACTCCAACACAACTTGGGAAGCTTCAACAGCTTCAAACTTCACAACCCATCCAGTCACCGAAGGACCTTCAGCTGTGCCCTCTACACCTGGTGCCACCACTCCAGAAGTGAGTTCTACACCACATTCCACTGCAGAAACGTCATCATCTGAATCAAATGCAACATCCTTTACAACACCCGCATCTCACTCCAACACAACTTGGGAAGCTTCAACAGCTTCAAACTTCACAACCCATCCAGTCACCGAAGGACCTTCAGCTGTGCCCTCTACACCTGGTGCCACCACTCCAGAAGTGAGTTCTACACCACATTCCACTGCAGAAACGTCATCATCTGAATCAAATGCAACATCCTTTACAACACCCGCATCTCACTCCAACACAACTTGGGAAGCTTCAACAGCTTCAAACTTCACAACCCATCCAGTCACCGAAGGACCTTCAGCTGTGCCCTCTACACCTGGTGCCACCACTCCAGAAGTGAGTTCTACACCACATTCCACTGCAGAAACGTCATCATCTGAATCAAATGCAACATCCTTTACAACACCCGCATCTCACTCCAACACAACTTGGGAAGCTTCAACAGCTTCAAACTTCACAACCCATCCAGTCACCGAAGGACCTTCAGCTGTGCCCTCTACACCTGGTGCCACCACTCCAGAAGTGAGTTCTACACCACATTCCACTGCAGAAACGTCATCATCTGAATCAAATGCAACATCCTTTACAACACCCGCATCTCACTCCAACACAACTTGGGAAGCTTCAACAGCTTCAAACTTCACAACCCATCCAGTCACCGAAGGACCTTCAGCTGTGCCCTCTACACCTGGTGCCACCACTCCAGAAGTGAGTTCTACACCACATTCCACTGCAGAAACGTCATCATCTGAATCAAATGCAACATCCTTTACAACACCCGCATCTCACTCCAACACAACTTGGGAAGCTTCAACAGCTTCAAACTTCACAACCCATCCAGTCACCGAAGGACCTTCAGCTGTGCCCTCTACACCTGGTGCCACCACTCCAGAAGTGAGTTCTACACCACATTCCACTGCAGAAACGTCATCATCTGAATCAAATGCAACATCCTTTACAACACCCGCATCTCACTCCAACACAACTTGGGAAGCTTCAACAGCTTCAAACTTCACAACCCATCCAGTCACCGAAGGACCTTCAGCTGTGCCCTCTACACCTGGTGCCACCACTCCAGAAGTGAGTTCTACACCACATTCCACTGCAGAAACGTCATCATCTGAATCAAATGCAACATCCTTTACAACACCCGCATCTCACTCCAACACAACTTGGGAAGCTTCAACAGCTTCAAACTTCACAACCCATCCAGTCACCGAAGGACCTTCAGCTGTGCCCTCTACACCTGGTGCCACCACTCCAGAAGTGAGTTCTACACCACATTCCACTGCAGAAACGTCATCATCTGAATCAAATGCAACATCCTTTACAACACCCGCATCTCACTCCAACACAACTTGGGAAGCTTCAACAGCTTCAAACTTCACAACCCATCCAGTCACCGAAGGACCTTCAGCTGTGCCCTCTACACCTGGTGCCACCACTCCAGAAGTGAGTTCTACACCACATTCCACTGCAGAAACATCATCAACCGAATCAAATGCAACATCCTTTACAACATCCGCATCTCACTCCAACACAACTTGGGAACCTTCAACAGCTTCAAACTTCACAACCCATCCAGTCACTGAAGGACCTTCAGCTGTGCCCACTACATATCGTGCCACCACTCCGGAAGTGAGTTCTACACTACATTCGACTGCAGAAACGTCATCATCTGAATCAAATGCAACATCCTTTACAACACCCGCATCTCACTCCAACACAACTTGGGAAGCTTCAACAGCTTCAAACTTCACAACCCATCCAGTCACTGAAGGACCTTCAGCTGTGCCCACTACACATCGTGCCACCACTCCGGAAGTGAGTTCTACACCACATTCCACTGCAGAAACGTCATCATCTGAATCAAATGCAACATCCTTTACAACACCCGCATCTCACTCCAACACAACTTGGGAAGCTTCAACAGCTTCAAACTTCACAACCCATCCAGTCACCGAAGGACCTTCAGCTGTGCCCTCTACACGTGGTGCCACCACTCCAGAAGTGAGTTCTACACCACATTCCACTGCAGAAACATCATCATCTGAATCAAATGCAACATCCTTTACAACACCCGCATCTCACTCCAACACAACTTGGGAAGCTTCAACAGCTTCAAACTTCACAACCCATCCAGTCACCGAAGGACCTTCAGCTGTGCCCTCTACACCTGGTGCCACCACTCCAGAAGTGAGTTCTACACCACATTCCACTGCAGAAACGTCATCATCTGAATCAAATGCAACATCCTTTACAACACCCACATCTCACTCAAACACAACTTTGGAAGCTTCAACAGCTTCAAACTTCACAACCCATCCAGTCACCGAAGGACCTTCAGCTGTGCCCTCTACACATGGTGCCACCACTCCAGAAGTGAGTTCTACACCACATTCCACTGCAGAAACGTCATCATCTGAATCAAATGCAACATCCTTTACAACACCCGCATCTCACTCAAGCACAACTTGGGAAGCTTCAACAGCTTCAAACTTCACAACCCATCCAGTCACCGAAGGACCTTCAGGTATGCCCTCTACACATGGTGCCACCACTCCAGAAGTGAGTTCTACACCACATTCCACTGCAGAAACATCATCATCTGAATCAAATGCAACATCCTTTACAACATCCGCATCTCACTCCAACACAACTTGGGAAGCTTCAACAGCTTCAAACTTCACAACCCATCCAGTCACCGAAGGACCTTCAGCTATGCCCTCTACACATGGTGCCACCACTCCAGAAGTGAGTTCTACACCACATTCCACTGCAGAAACATCATCATCTGAATCAAATGCAACATCCTTTACAACACCCGCATCTCACTCAAACACAACTTGGGAAGCTTCAACAGCTTCAAACTTCACAACCCATCCAGTCACCGAAGGACCTTCAGCTGTGCCCTCTACACATGGTGCCACCACTCCAGAAGTGAGTTCTACACCACATTCCACTGCAGAAACGTCATCATCTGAATCAAATGCAACATCCTTTACAACACCCTCATCTCACTCCAACACAACTTGGGAAGCTTCAACAGCTTCAAACTTCACAACCCATCCAGTCACCGAAGGACCTTCAGGTATGCCCTCTACACATGGTGCCACCACACCAGAAGTGAGTTCTACACTGCATTCCACTGCAGAAACGTCATCAACCGAATCAAATGCAACATCCTTTACAACTCCCGCATCTCACTCAAGCACAGCTTGGGAAGCTTCAACAGTTTCAAACTTCACAACCCATCCAGTCACCGAAGGACCTTCAGCTGTGCCCTCTACACCTGGTGCCACCACTCCAGAAGTGAGTTCTACACCACATTCCACTGCAGAAACATCATCAACCGAATCAAATGCAACATCCTTTACAACACCCGCATCTCACTCCAACACAACTTGGGAAGCTTCAACAGCTTCAAACTTCACAACCCATCCAGTCACCGAAGGACCTTCAGCTGTGCCCTCTACACATGGTGCCACCACTCCAGAAGTGAGTTCTACACCGCATTCCACTGCAGAAACGTCATCGTCTGAATCAAATACAACATCCTTTAGAACATCCGCATCTCACTCAAACACAACTTGGGAAGCTTCAACAGCTTCAAACTTCACAACCCATCCAGTCACCGAAGGACATTCAGCTGTGCCCTCTACACATGGTGCCACCACTCCAGAAGTGAGTTCTACACCACATTCCACTGCAGAAACATCATCAACCGAATCAAATGCAACATCCTTTACAACACCCGCATCTCACTCCAACACAACTTGGGAAGCTTCAACAGCTTCAAACTTCACAACCCATCCAGTCACCGAAGGACCTTCAGCTGTGCCCTCTACACTTGGTGCCACCACTCTAGAAGTGAGTTCTACACCACATTCCACTGCAGAAACGTCATCGTCTGAATCAAATACAACATCCTTTACAACATCCGCATCTCACTCCAACACAACTTGGGAAGCTTCAACAGCTTCAAACTTCACAACCCATCCAGTCACCGAAGAACCTTCATCTGTGCCCTCTACACTTGGTGCCACCACTCTAGAAGTGAGTTCTACACCACATTCCACTGCAGAAACGTCATCATCTGAAACAAATGCAACATCCTTTACAACACCCGCATCTCACTCAAACACAACTTGGGAAGCTTCAACAGCTTCAGACTTCACAACCCATCCAGTCACCGAAGGACATTCAGGTGTGCCCTCTACACTTGGTGCCACAACTCTAGAAGTGAGTTCTACACCGCATTCCACTGCAGAAACATCATCGTCTGAATCAAATACAACATCGTTTAGAACATCCGCATCTCACTCAAACACAACTTGGGAAGCTTCAACAGCTTCAAACTTCACAACCCATCCAGTCACCGAAGGACCTTCAGCTGTGCCCTTTACACTTGGTGCCACAACTCTAGAAGTGAGTTCTACACCGCATTCCACTGCAGAAACATCATCGTCTGAATCAAATAAAACATCGTTTAGAACATCCGCATCTCACTCAAACACAACTTGGGAAGCTTCAACAGCTTCAAACTTCACAACCCATCCAGTCACCGAAGGACCTTCAGCTGTGCCCTCTACACTTGGTGCCACAACTCTAGAAGTGAGTTCTACACCGCATTCCACTGCAGAAACGTCTTCGTCTGAATCAAATACGACATCTTTTACAACTCCCGCATCTCACTCAAGCACAACTTGGGAAGCTTCAACAGCTTCAAACTTCACAACCCATCCAGTCACCGAAGGACCTTCAGCTGTGCCCTCTATACGTGGTGCCACCACTCCAGAAGTGAGTTCTACACCACATTCCACTGCAGAAACGTCATCATCTGAATCAAATGCAACATCCTTTACAACACCCGCATCTCACTCAAACACAACTTGGGAAGCTTCAACAGCTTCAAACTTCACAACCCATCCAGTCACCGAAGAACCTTCAGCTATGCCCTCTACACCTGGTGCCACCACTCCAGAAATGAGTTCTACACCACATTCTACTGCAGAAACGTCATCATCTGAATCAAATGCAACATCCTTTACAACACCCGCATCTCACTCAAACACAACTTGGGAAGCTTCAACAGCTTCAAACTTCACCACCCATCCAGTCACCGAAGGACCTTCAGCTGTGCCCTCTACACTTGGTGCCACAACTCTAGAAGTGAGTTCTACACCGCCTTCCACTGCAGAAACGTCATCGTCTGAATCAAATACGACATCCTTTACATCATCCGCATCTCACTCAAACACAACTTGGGAAGCTTCAACAGCTTCAAACTTCACAACCCATCCAGTCACCGAAGGACATTCAGGTGTGCCCTCTACACCTGGTGCCACCACTCCAGAAGTGAGTTCTACACCACATTCCACTGCAGAAACGTCATCATCTGAATCAAATGTAACATCTTTTACAACTCCCACATCTCACTCCAACACAACTTTGGAAACTTCAACAGCTTCAAACTTCACAACCCATCCAGTCACCGAAGGACCTTCAGCTGTGCCCTCTACACTTGGTGCCACCACTCCAGAAGTGAGTTCTACACCGCATTCCACTGCAGAAACATCATCGTCTGAATCAAATACAACATCGTTTAGAACATCCGCATCTCACTCAAACACAACTTGGGAAGCTTCAACAGCTTCAATCTTCACAACCCATCCAGTCACCGAAGGACCTTCAGCTGTGCCCTCTACACGTGGTGCCACAACTCTAGAAGTGAGTTCTACACTGCATTCCACTGCAGAAACGTCATCGTCTGAATCAAATACGACATCTTTTACAACTCCCGCATCTCACTCAAGCACAACTTGGGAAGCTTCAACAGCTTCAAACTTCACAACCCATCCAGTCACCGAAGGACATTCAGGTGTGCCCTCTACACTTGGTGCCACAACTCTAGAAGTGAGTTCTACACCGCATTCCACTGCAGAAACATCATCGTCTGAATCAAATACAACATCGTTTAGAACATCCGCATCTCACTCAAACACAACTTGGGAAGCTTCAACAGCTTCAAACTTCACAACCCATCCAGTCACCGAAGGACCTTCAGCTGTGCCCTCTACACTTGGTGCCACAACTCTAGAAATGAGTTCTACACCGCATTCCACTGCAGAAACATCATCGTCTGAATCAAATACAACATCGTTTAGAACATCCGCATCTCACTCAAACACAACTTGGGAAGCTTCAACAGCTTCAAACTTCACAACCCATCCAGTCACCGAAGGACCTTCAGCTGTGCCCTCTACACTTGGTGCCACAACTCTAGAAGTGAGTTCTACACCGCATTCCACTGCAGAAACGTCATCATCTGAAGCAAATGCAACATCCTTTTCAACTCCCACAACTCACTCAAGCACAACTTGGGAAGCTTCAACAGCTTCAACCTTCACAACCCATCCAGTCACCGATGGACCATCAGCTGAGCCCTCTACACCTGGTGCCACCACTCCAGAAGTGAGTTCTACACCACATTCCACTGCAGAAACGTCATCATCTGAATCAAATGCAACATCCTTTACAACACCCGCATCTCACTCAAACACAACTTGGGAAGCTTCAACAGCTTCAAACTTCACAACCCATCCAGTCACCGAAGGACCTTCAGCTGTGCCCTCTACACCTGGTGCCACCACTCCAGAAGTGAGTTCTACACCACATTCCACTGCAGAAACGTCATCATCTGAATCAAATGCAACATCCTTTACAACACCCGCATCTCACTCAAACACAACTTGGGAAGCTTCAACAGCTTCAAACTTCACAACCCATCCAGTCACCGAAGGACCTTCAGCTGTGCCCTCTACACTTGGTGCCACAACTCTAGAAGTGAGTTCTACACCGCCTTCCACTGCAGAAACGTCATCGTCTGAATCAAATACGACATCCTTTACATCATCCGCATCTCACTCAAACACAACTTGGGAAGCTTCAACAGCTTCAAACTTCACAACCCATCCAGTCACCGAAGGACATTCAGGTGTGCCCTCTACACCTGGTGCCACCACTCCAGAAGTGAGTTCTACACCACATTCCACTGCAGAAACGTCATCATCTGAATCAAATGTAACATCTTTTACAACTCCCGCATCTCACTCAAGCACAACTTTGGAAGCTTCAACAGTTTCAAACTTCACAACCCATCCAGTCACCGAAGGACCTTCAGCTGTGCCCTCTACACTTGGTGCCACAACTCTAGAAGTGAGTTCTACACCGCATTCCACTGCAGAAACATCATCGTCTGAATCAAATACAACATCGTTTAGAACATCCGCATCTCACTCAAACACAACTTGGGAAGCTTCAACAGCTTCAATCTTCACAACCCATCCAGTCACCGAAGGACCTTCAGCTGTGCCCTCTACACGTGGTGCCACAACTCTAGAAGTGAGTTCTACACCGCATTCCACTGCAGAAACGTCATCATCTGAATCAAATGCAACATCCTTTACAACACCCGCATCTCACTCAAACACAACTTGGGAAGCTTCAACAGCTTCAAACTTCACAACCCATCCAGTCACCGAAGAACCTTCAGCTATGCCCTCTACACCTGGTGCCACCACTCCAGAAATGAGTTCTACACCACATTCCACTGCAGAAACGTCATCATCTGAATCAAATGCAACATCCTTTGCAACACCCGCATCTCACTCAAACACAACTTGGGAAGCTTCAACAGCTTCAAACTTCACAACCCATCCAGTCACTGAAGGACCTTCAGCTCTGCCCACTACACCTGGTGCCACCACTCCAGAAGTGAGTTCTACACCGCATTCCACTGCAGAATCGGCTTCACAGTCCACTTCAACGCCACATGCAGTCACTTTAGTTCCTTTAAGTACCTCCTCTACAGACGCAGCTCAGAAAACGCCCTTTACCTCGACGGCTGCTTCAACTGCAGGGACATTGACAACAGCAGCCCCTTCGACAACAACCCTCACGCAAGCAACAACTAACAAACTGTGCAGTGAGTCGGACTGTGATTGCAACGGTGCCCCCTGTGTCTACAATGAAACGTCTGGACAATGTCAATGTGACTGCCTTGAGTTCACAGAAGGCAAAAACTGCATTAATGGGCAGAATCAAACCACAGTTGTTATAGGTAAGATTGTTTTCATATGAATTTTCATATAATGTTACAGCCTGGGTTTCCTCTTCCTAGTATTGTCCAATTAATCTTAAACTTATTATTTCATTGTTAAGAAATAAAAATTTGTCTGGTTTCTGTTCTTTTTATAATCCTATTTCGTAAGATGTGTTTTTTTCGCTTAATGACCTTCTCTCTTCATGATTTACAGATAAGAAAGCTGTGCCAACAAGAAACGTGAGCGTTTCTCTAAGTATAAACAAGTCCTTTAATTCCAGTCTGACAGACCCTTCATCTGTCCTCTACCAGCAGTATGTTCGAATGATAAAACCCGAGGTAAGCCAGAGAAGGTTTAGGATCATTGATTTACTTTTTCATTTGAATTCAAACTTGTGGAAAAAGGAGCTTGAGATGAAGATGTACTGGTTTATTTGTTCACTGATAAACATCTGGGCTATGTAAAGAACATACTTCTTTGTATCGAGTTTAGAGAAAGGGGTAGTTATGTTAACAATTCTCATGCTAAGGTAAAGGTATGGGGAGGTGCCAGTGGATCTGCAGTGCTCTGTTGATGGGACAGAATCCCTATGACCAGGAACACCTTATAGACCCCGGGCCCCTGTTTGTTTATCATGATTTACACCGCAGCACACTCCAGTACATTATGAAAATGAATAGGGTGATTTATTCCATGTACAAAATGTTTTTCTCCTGTTGTGTTTTTTTTTAAATATATTTATGAATGTATTTATTTTGCAGCTCGAAAGACTGTGTAGGCAGGCATCTCCACAAAACTTCCAACAAGTGATAATCACTGGTTTCAGGTAAGGTCCGGTTTCTAGTTTAAAAAACATTACGCGTTCATGAGCTTGCATCACGCTTCCACACATCGTCTCACACAAAGTTCAGATTCGATTGCAGCAGATTCTTAATTCTCCTTTCATTTTAAAACCTCCTTCTCCTTAACAATCAATTGAACGACGACTCTCCTACAAGTAGAGATGCTCCAAATGTACCTGGATACCAGGATAGGACCCTTGAGATGTACATCTCATTGTCCAAGGGGGTCCCGTCAGGAGAAAGTGGCAACAAAACAAAAAAAAAATTACAAAATCAAGGCCCAAAAGTAGACAAATCATTCAAACAGGACAAAAACATGTGATCATACAAACGACAATGCAAAACAGAAAAAAATTGAACGATTCCAATTTGCATGGTACTGTAGTAACTAATATATGTTTATTGCTTTTTCTTTGTCTTTGCAGGAAAGGCAGTATTGTTACAGAAAGTTTAGTGACATACAACTACCCCAACCAGGACTCAGAGATACAGTACCTTAACAATCAATTAGTGGCTGTGTTGAATTCGATTTTAAACGACACGACCAATCTCCGTAACCTGAGTGCTGCTGTTAACGCTCCAGTAAATCTGCTTTACACCACTGGAGAGACCCCAGCTATAACAAGTAAGTTCTGCTTCACTGTGTGGTGCAGCAGCTCAGGTCAGGTGACTGGTGCTGTGTTCTTTATTATAAGAGAACAGAGAGCACTCTTACTGTAAGATCAATGTGAACTTTTACCTCCATCAAAGTCAGTGCTCGTATATCGAGGATGCAATGAGTGAGGTTAGCCAAATAACCGACGAGTGAAACGTGACATGTATGTGTAACGGGCAGTGTCGGGTGTGGCACTGCCGTTACGGATTCTGTACCACCCCCTGTCGGCGAGATGAGGTTTAAAGCTCTGCAGCCACGAATGCAGACGAGCCCGGCTCTTTTGCATTGTGGTTAAGACGCTCGCTTGCAGTGCGCAGGGGCGGGGCGGGTCGCAGGTTCACAGGTTTGGTTCAATGACTTTTTTTTATTCTTCCTTTCCTAGACGTCACAGGATTGAAACCCTTTGTTGACAAATGCAGTCTAAATTACGTGAACTACACAATCGAAGTGGTCAATGAAAGTCTGTCATGCGTGGGACCCTGCGGCAGAATAGCCGATTACTGCTCTTACAAAGGCAGTTGCTACAATCGTCCACAAGGAGCAGTGTGCACGTAAGGGCAATGCTTTACTTACTAACGTGTGGGGCACGCCCCTCGCTAGGGATCATCTGATCTACCACATCGATGCAGGGCTTGTGTTTGTAGTCAAAATGATAAAGTTCAATTCTTCAACAAGGAGCCTGTCTCAGTGTCTTCGAGATTACACTACCACTGCGGGCGTTACATCCATAGATGTTTTACGTGCTGAAGTTTTTTTTCTTTTGTAACAAACCGGCCTTTTTATGACATTAAACTTTATATACTTATTAAAGACCCATAAAAATCCCTTCTTCCTGGTGTTAGTCTGCAAATGTATTTGGATCTCACATCTTTTAACGTCCTGGCCTGTGAGAGATAAGCGGGTCGCTTTAGAGCCGAGCACATGGGAGAGTTGAGTGGAAAGGAGCTGGCTGGCTGACTTGGGGCTGTGTCTTGATTTCAGGTGCTTCGTTTCGGATTTCCAGCAGTACACTGGGACGCACTGCGAGCTGTATCAGAGGACGGCTGGCTTTTACGGAGTCCTCTTCGGCGTGCTCGGAGCTGCTCTGCTTCTTCTCATTGTGCTCATAGTGGCTGTCATAATACTGTCGAGGAAGAGGAAAGGGCCGTGGTAGGTTTCTCTGCCTGTCAGCCGAGTGCCAAAACCAGAGGAATGTTTTTAGCAAAGTAGCTGAATACACAATAATGGGAGTTAAAAAGAAGTGACAGAACGGACTCACTGAAACGGAAAAAAAACATGGGTAACATACAAACAGAAGAAGTGTCTGTGTTACTGTACACGCTCCCAGATCAGGGCTTGACTGGCTAACACTGCGTGTGTGAGCTTCAGCAGCCAGTTCCTCATATTACAACTATACACAACAGCAAACTGTCTCAGTGAAACTGGCAACATGTGATCACTCCAGAAAAGCTGTTTAGATTACCCCCCCCCAAAAAAAAAAAAAAAAAACAAATAAGAATAACCATTGCAGCACATAACACAAAACAGTGAAAAAATGTATTCCGTCCTCATTAATTCTATCGCTATGCAAGTACTGTGGTTCAGCGTCCCTCCCTTGTGGCTCTTTCAGTCCATTCCAACCTGGTCCTAAATTACCCAATTAAACAACTACTGTGGGTTTCGATTGAGGAGTTAGACCTGATTGAAACAAGCCGCTGGGCTGCTCAGTTCAATAATTAAGTGCGTGGCTGGAAAAGGATCACGGAATGACTGGAATGGATTGAAAGAGAGTGAGGAACACTGCTCATCTGTCCTCAGCAAGTCTGTCCTTTTTTTTTGTAGGAACAGCAACGCGCTTCATCCAAGACGATGGTTTTCATTGGACGAGGAGTATTTCAATTTTTCCCACACAGGTACGAGGGATCTTCACTCTAGACTGTAAAGACCGCTTGACGGATACGCACAAGAGAAATCATTAGAGAGACCACAGTAGACTTTGTGAATACAGATTTGACTGTTTAAGAAAAATGTATAAACCGTACTGCACCAAAAAAAAAAAAATGTATTTCACGATTACTTCCTGAACTAGAAGAGCCATCACCTTTGGGTTTCAAGGAAACATAGTGTGAAATACAAATGTGATTTCCCTGTAGAGAATTTCTCGCTTTTTTTCTGGTGTAGCCAAATATCCAAACATTTTGTCTACTTAAATTCAGATTTTGTGTTTGATTATCATATGTAAAGTTATGGGCGGACCTAAAAAAAAAAAAAAATACATTTAAAAGGAGAAAACTGATTTTTGTTTTGTTTGTTTTTTTGCCTCTAGATCTGGGTACCACAGCATCAGGCTCTGAAGGAGTTTCCGGGAGATCTGGAAGATATAACATGGATGATAACCTCATGTTCTCCAACGAATTCACGCCAGGCGTTTTCAAACCTAACTTGGAAAACGTCGACACCTCACTAGACGTAGGTACCACTGAGTCAAAGAAGCTTAGCCCATTACATCATCACCTGGAACTAGAACCTCAGACACGCACTAAGTGCAATTCTCAGTGTTCACGTGACTTGAACTGGAAAAATGCAACATTCTAATTCTAAACATGAAATATGATAAAAAAACATTTGAAATCTTTATTATTTTTCAAAATTCTTGTGTCGTTGATTTGCTTGTTGTGCACCCCGCCTCTATAAGCCAGCTAGATTTTTATTTGTATTTTTCTGTGTGAGAATTTTACAGCACTGATTAGCAATCGATACCTGTACGTGGTTATCCAGCAATTAAACACAAATATTAGCTATTGCTAATCCTGGTGGAATGGATGGATCAACAATACTGGATCAGGGGGGGCTAAAGCTGGCCACTCCTGGTCTTTGTTCCAACCCTGTTCTAAATAGTTTAACTGAACCAATTAGACCTCCATCCAGACCCTGAAGCAGTTAAAGATCTCATTGTACCTGTTAAACGTGGACTGGAATCACCCTCCAGGACCGGGCTTGGCAACCCTGGCTTTAGAATAATGATACAATCAGGTTGGACATTTTGAATAAACTAACTAAATCTCTTTTTTTTCAGGCGAGGACGAAAAGGCCGGAGCTGATGCCTTCTAGCGACCAATAACGATTACAGAGTTCCTGCTCCTGAGAACGCTTATTTATTTTTATGAAAAAAAAGATTGTCTTTAATTGATTGTCTTGTCATTAACAAAAGCATGTATTTATATGAAGCTTGAACACTAATTCATTCTGCACATCCAAACATGCCACTTTAGCCCGCCTGTTGGATGTCTTTCTGAATAATAGTCAGAAACATTTTTGAAAGCTAAATCAAAATTCAGTTCTCTAAAAAGGTCGTATTTCAATCATCAATCAGCTGCTAATACTATTTTCTTTTTAGCGTGCTATATTTGTTTACATATATGCTTTAGCGAACAAAGACAAAAGGCGTGGAGAGTACATGACGTCATTCATTTGAATATTCCGTGCTTTATTAACGCAAGCGCCATGCATGATTTTAACTGGATTCTGACATCATGTAGCCTGTTGGGAGGAATGTATATTTATATTAATAGCACACTGAACTACAATCTTTATCTAACTCTAATTTATTCAACATCTAATAATGTTTTCTACTGCAACAGATTGTTTTATTTTATTTTATATATATCTGAAAACGTACATTATTGTGCAAATTTATGAGAACACATCAACATTTGTCCTTTATATCCTTTCCTGCCTGCGTGAAAAACTCACGGTGTGAGAATTTCAATTTTTGCTCAGTAGTCAGTGATATAGAAACAACTGACTCGCTCGTGTGAAAATGTTAGACCACTTTGTGCTTTAATTAGGCGTCTTAAACCACTTCTAAAAAGACATGCATTTCACCATGTGTGGCTCTGTGTTCCCTTTCTCTTACTGTTTTAAATGAACTCATTAAAGTCATCATTTTAATTACACAATCCCTCATTTGCCTATGTTGAAAATGTTGCACGGCTGTATGCTGACTTTATAACATGTAACTAAATCAGAACGATGTTACCTTGACAGAGTATGACGCTACACAAGCACGTGCCCATCTATTTTACACGAGAACAAAAATAAATGAAAAAAATATGAGTCTCGAAATTGAATATTGTTTTTACTGCGCCTTCTGTGGACATTGCGATGGGTATGAAGCAACAGCTGGTTCGACCGGACATGAACCAAATGAGGCCAACAGCGTCACGAAGCAAAGGCGCATTCGGCTCAGCTGAACCACTGCACGTGACCTGTGAGCGTTCCTTTGACAAATCTGGTGACATGTGAGCATTCCTTTGACAAATCTGGTGACGTTGAGTTTTCTATCTCTGTATCTATTTTACAAGGCATGGAAGGTTTATTATTATTATTATTATTATTATTATTATTATTATTATTATTATTATTATTATTTATTTATTTATTTAAGTTTTGGCAGTGCAAACCTTTAAAAAAAAAAATTAAAAGATGTATTTAAAAAGTCTGGACCAAATGGGATATATATATATATATATATATATATATATATATATATATATATATATATATATATATATATATATAAGTACATGTTTAAACGACTACTTTGCCTTGACTTTAAAGCTTGTGCAGATCTACCATTAGATGGCACTAAAGAGCATGTGATGCAGAACAGTGAACCTTTTGACAAAGCAAAGTGGATGAAAGGGCTCAGTGATTCACAAGGCTTCACTTTTCCCATCACTATTAAAGAGTGTTCTGTAGCACTTCAAGGCACTTTTCACATGTATTTAGCTAAGGGTACTCAGTAAAGCCCACAAAGCAATCAGGCAAAAAGGACGGAAATCAAGCAGCCAGCGAAACACCAATGCTATTCAGCACACTTACTAAGCAACATAAAACAAATTATTTGCAACTACTAATACCTTTCCACTTTCCATTGGCTCTCCTTCCTAAACCCCAGACTGAGCAGGCAGGCTAGTTGCTGCCTTTTATACTCACACCAGCATCCCTGACATCAAATTAAACGTCTCATCCACGGATTGGCCCACCAATCAACGCCCACAGTTTCCTCCATTCCATCCACATTCTCACATGGAAATGAACATGCCTTCAAATCAAGGCTCATAATGAACCCTTTCCTGGGTTTGGTTAATCTACACATTTAATAAGGACAACGAGCACTGTGGAACATGTATCAGATGAAGTTAAAACACATTTAAAAATAAAGATCAGGCTGTTGCTGGGTGAATTGGGTGGAATAGCGATACTCATTTATTAATCGGTGAATATGGAAGTGAATGAAAACGAGTACCGGAACAAAATAAAGTAGCTATTTACACAAATACAAACAATATTTACATGTGAGGGGGTTTCACCCAGCCACACCCACACCCCTGGAATGCATTTAGGCCCTTTAAGACTCATCAAAGAAGCTCTAGGGTCACATTGGGAGGATTATTTCATTACCTTGGAAACCGTAAGAAAACACAATCTTCCATTTACAAAGAATTGCAGTATCTCCCTGGCGTGTTATTACTGCCTTTGATTCGCTGCTGTATCAATGGCAGTTCTGCAGGTAAGGATCTGGTAATGTTGCAGGTCATGCATTCAGGCAGGTAGCATCCCTCATAACAGTGGAGCAGAGCAGAGTGTAATACAGCACGGCGAAGCACTGTAAAGAATAACGAGATACAGTAAAACATATTAATAAGCATGGCAAATCAGGGTCAACTATGGTAAAGGCATAGCATAACCAGGGGAAAAGCATGGGAACACTGCGAAATGACCCTGCAGAAATACTGTGATTTACCATGTGTGCATTCACAGACATCAGGGACAGAGACGGCTGTATTGCATACAGTGACCACTAGATGGCCCCCTTGCTTTTCCTTTAAAATTGAAACGCGCATACCGCCAGCCTTTCCAGTGCCGTTTTCATTAACCCATTAAGTGCCATGGTCCTCATTTGAGGACAGGCTGTTTTGTCATTTTTGTAAGCGCCTGTTTAACCAGCATCTACCTGCTATTCAAATTTTTCTCTTTAGCTATATTGTAATGACAACTTCCTCTCATTCTGTGAACCGCAAAAAGTCTAAAGGTAACTGTTAATCCTGCAAACATAGCCCTTCAGAAGCTTTGCTGACACCTCGATATCAAATAAGATATTTCAGCAGTGCGTACAGCACAGGAGACAGCAGTGGTTAACAGTGCGCTTGCTCTAACCATTAGGGTGTAACACATTCATGTTTACTCAACCCCTACAGGCAAACTCTGTCATCCATGACTCTACAATTATTCACTGGTATATGATGTAGTCATACTAAAATAAACTTTTCATTCTTATTATTAACAAGCGTTTTGAGCAGAAGTCCTTCCTGGTGTCTCATGCTTCGTCTCTCCGTGGGTGTTTTCCTGGTAGCCCTATTCAAGAAAGAAATTCAAATAAATACCACACTTCTGAAGAAATAAACACAATGTCAGTGGGAAGCCACAGTTTACCAGGTAGCAGCTAACATGCAAAAGCAAAGAGGAATCACACTGCTGTGTGTAAATTCCACATGCTTGTGGTCTGGTTAAACCAGACAGCTTTTAATCACTGTTTTTGTTGTGGTTTGTTTCCATGCATTAGGGCTAGTGGTAGGGATGGGGGTTGGTTTCTGTATCCTCTAGGTATTGCTTTAGCAGCTGGGCTATGACAACAATCGCAGCACTGCATGGTCGGTATGTGGGACATAAAGATTGATTTGTGTCCGCTAACATGTAAAGAATAGTACTTCAAATGATGCATGCATCCCTATTTGAAAAAAAAAAAGTGCCTGATTGATGTTGCTGCAGTTTGCCCTCAGGAAAGTAAACACAGTTTGAGGTCTGTGTCTTTATTTATTTCTATTGAACCCGTCTGTTTGACTAATGATTGCTATTGCAGATTTGTGGGACTGGTCATTGATCACAGACTCTCCCCACGTCCCCAACCACCCACCCACACACACATGAACAACGCTCTTACTCTCTGGAGAGCCCTGGAGGTCAGGGTTCGAGCCCGCTGTAGCTGGTTTGTGGATTAGGTTGCGTTGGGAATGGCTAAACTTGGACATCCATCAGGAAGTTCAAACCGAAACGGGAAAGGAATGAATCCCAGAAGATAACTCTGGAGACAACGCCTTGTCTAAACGTCTGCCTTCCCCTTCGAAACATGCCTTAAACTCAGAAACACTTTGAAAGACAAGCACTTTGACTGGAAGACTTTTGAAATGTCTCTAAATCAGGTATTCTAGGTGCCTGTTGTTTCTTCTCAATTCAAGTGGATCTGTCAGATCTTTCATCCGTAACTGGAAAACACTCAATACGTCAACATGCTAAAAGAAACTGAAGAAATTCACTGAGGTTCTGGGGGTCTCGCTCCTGCATGGAGTGGTCCACAATCACTCTATAATGCCTGTGGCCACACAGCCTTCAGAACATAAGAACATTTACGAACGAGAGGAGGCCATTCAGCCCATCAGAGCTCGTCCGATTCCTGATAGCTGATTGGTCTCAGAACTTTGTCGAGTCGGGTCTTAAAGAATCTAAGTGAATCTGCCTCAGCGCCATGACTGGGTAGCCCTTTCCACACCCTCACCAAGAAGTGTCTCCTTCCCTCTGTCACAAGTCATGGAATAAAAGTCTCTGACTCTATGACCAAAGAAGATTAGACCCCTAATGCCCCAACTGGGTCCAGGAAACATCCCATTGGGATACCATTACAATCCCAGTGTATTCCTCTGAAGAAATCCTTGCTTGGAGAAGCATTAGTGAAGCACAGCGTAACCAGCAAGCTTCACACAGGATTGGAGTAATCCTGACGAGCTAGCACACAGTCTGGAACTGCAATGTGTAGAGCACTGTGAGAACCGGGGCGACGCTGGTTATGTCTACAGAATTATTAAATTAATGAATAAATAGATTCCTGTAACCGGTGCTATAAAACCCTTCCCAGATCCCCTTGCAATCTGACCTGATAATACTGGCCGATGTTTGCTCTGATTACTTAATCGCAGCTCAACATCAGCTATTTACAAACAGTAACAGTTCCAGGAACTGCAATGAAAGACAAGCAGCCACTCCAAAAAAGTAAGCAACGCGAGGTAAGAGCGCAGGAATGGACTGCAGGAATGCATTGAACAGGGATCCCTGAGCGTGTCTCACACTGCCTAGGCAAGCTGTTTATTTTTGAAACCCTTTTATCTCTTCTAGGCTGACAAGCAGCGGTTTGGTTTACTTTGGGCATGGGGCTGGCTGAAGGAGGACTGTGGTTATTCCATGGATAGGAACAGTGGGAGACCCCAAAGGGGGTTGTTTACAGCTAACCACCCAAGAATGTTTAAACAACTGCTATTGTAGATTGACTTTCCCTAGACCATGCTCTGCATCCAGTAATTCTGTCACTGGATTTGAATGAATGAATGAATGAATGAATGAATGAATGAAAGAAATGAAAAATTATTGATGTACACAAGTAAAAACAAACTAAATGTTTAAACAAATATATATGGTTACAGAAATCTCTGTTTCCACACCAGCAGCCCTGAACTCCCATGTTCTTCTCCGCATCCCGTTTCTAGATTTTCTAGATTTTTTTCTTCATGCCTTTAAAAACTAAAGTCATTTCTTCTTGTAGGTTTACCTCAACAACACTGATGAAGGCGCACGCAGACACGTTTCTCTGCTTGTCTCGGTTTCTTCTAGTTTCACCTAAAAAACAAACAAAAACCACAGGGATGAAGACCCTATATGAAACACGTGTCTAGTTGACGTAGTTCCTTCTCGTTGGACCAGCCTCTCTGTCTCTCTGCAGGACTGTTCCCAGAGCCCTGCTGGTTGAGAGCCCTGGTTTCCCCTTTCTTCACAGTTGCACGGCTGCACAGTTCACTTGGCGAGCAGTCAAGCATGTTGGCCGCACACCTGCTCTTCTCTTCCGCTGCCTGCGGTGCACAGAGGCTGTGGGACCAGTCCTTGACTAATCAGCCTCTGCACAGACGGCAACACATGTCGGTGCGGAATGCTGTGATAATGACACAATAATCCCTCTCCCTTTCCTGGAAATGTGGACCACCTCTGTAGAGCGCAGGAGGCAGGGAACGAGGGGCGATTAAGGCACCAGCACTGATTTCGACACGACCATTATTTGCGTTTAGATTATTTTTTTTTTTTAAACAAATATTTGTGTATTCTCCTCCTCTAATGACGAGGTTCTATCACTATTATCCATCCTGCCCCCTGGTTCTGGTGCATTCAGTATCTAGGTTATGGGTTGAAGCTGGATCCACTGCAGCCATCCTCTTCTGTTCACCAGTTATTCCCAACTACATTTGTCTTCTGGGACATTTGCCATTTCTTATTACGCAGGCAAACAGGTGACACATCTTGTGCTTAATCTCAGAACAGGTGGGGCAACTTTGTGTTCCATGGCACAGTTCGCACCAATTTGTTTTCACCTCAAAATGTTCCAGACTAGTAAAACCAAATTATGAGGTTCTGGTACACATTGCCTTTAGGTTTTTAAATAGCTGACCAACAACTACAATATTCCTCATTAACTTTAAACTATCATTTCACGTTGTATTTTTACTCTGTGTCCAGCGCTTTGACAGGGCCTGTTGTTGAAAGGCGCTATATAAGGGCAATGCTGTTGTATTGAAATGTTACCTCAGGTAAGGCAGGAGCAGGTAAGTGCTATTCAAGCAGGGATGTACCTCATATGTAATGCCAGCAACATTACATTCTGGCACCAGTAGACATATTTAATTATTTTTTTTATTCCTTAGCAACCACAGATGATGATAGTTTCTCATTGGGTCTGGACGACTCACATGACTCACACTCAGGAGAGAGGGTTTGTGTCGTTTGAGAAGTCTCTCATCATAGTGATAGATTACTACTTCTCTTCTTCAGCAGTTTATCATTCCAGCAAAACCCTGGCACAGCATTTCATCCGGTACCAGTTAGCAGAACGGTCGTACAGGGATTCATTTTGAGATATGCAGCGAACGACACCACACAACCAAGCACAGCCACACAGCATTTCATAAATAAGTAGAATATCATTTTATTATGTTTAAAAGACTATACGACAACAACAACGAGTATTTAGCATTGCATATACATTTTGCACGATGACAAAGGGAATTTTGTCAAATACTGTACACATTACAATACAAGACCAGTGCATTAACTCTTAGCAGAGAATATGCCATTTCATCCGTGAACATGCCTTCATTTAGTTTTTTTAAAAGTAAGACTTGTAATATGTTATGATATTAAATAATTCACATAAATCACAGCGAACAGTTTTTCTAATGTAAACAGGTTTCTTTACAAGAGTAATACACGACAAAAAACGACTCTAACAATAATCTTGCACATCAGTTATGCAGCAGGTTGTCTTGTACATTGATGGGTGGAACTACAGGGACCAGGGATGTAAAAACGAGTGAAAAACCGTCAAACTTGGTGGTCTGGTCTTTCAGATTCCATTCTCCAAGCTAGATGATCTGTGATAATGTCAGCTTCTATAACTGAGGCTTTTGTGTTGACAGGTAGGTAAGGTCAGCAGACCAGGTTGCTACAGCTTCGGGGATAAACTATACAAGACAGGCTAACAGCGTCATTTAAAACATAACTTTACAGCAGCTTTGCATCTCCTGGTACCCCCAGCTGTGCTATAGCACAAAATGCTACATTTACTGTTTCAGCTTCACAAGCACTCTGAGGTGCTTATAAACTTGCGAACCGTTTCCTGGCTATACCAGTAGCCAAAGCATGCATGACTGTGCCCAAATGCAGCATTACATACAGACAGGTGCGCAGCATAAATCAAATCCACTGGATAGCTTTACATACGCAGAATCAAACCTTCATTTATTGTAACCAGGCAGAGTGCCTCGTTGGAAGCTATACAATTGAAAAGGGGTTGGGAGAGGAAGGCTAAAGGCATGTGTGAAAGGCAAGGATACTGAGACTGTCACATAGTGCACCACGCAGATTAGCACTTTGTAAAAACAAAACGCTCAGGGAGGGATTCAATTAAAATAATAATACAGCATCTGTGTTATTCACCTGTTCTTTTGTTCTATCAATCTTTCCAGGAGGTGCAGTTTTGAAAATGTAATTGAATGCTTACACAAGCGACTGTGTGTCCGCAGCAGCAAAGTTTAACTGAGCTGCAACACAGAACAGAAATGGAAGATGCTATTTACTGGGAGATTTCCACATCGAACTTCAAACCGCTACAGAGAACCCTTCGTTAGAACGTTGTATAAATCCAAGTCGTTAGTTTTTCCCCAGGGCTTTATTTCCAAAAGGGCTCACGAATGCGAGGGACAATTTTGAGTTTGTTTTTTCGAAGCGGGAGTTGGCACACAGAACACAAAATTTCCTTGATTGCTTTGAGGAAGTATTCCGTGAATCACTCAGCTTTCAAAACGCTAGATCTATATGCATATCAGTAAAATGAACTGCTCCAGTTCAGTGAGGCTGGAGCCTGAAGCACAGGCAAAGTGAAGGCATGAGAAAGATTTCAGCTCTTTCACAATTTCAGTAAGGGACCAGGCTGATACAGGCTGACACACACACACACACACACACTCTGACCATCCCTGGCAACAAAGACACACAAAACCACAGTCTGTAGCATCCTCTCTACAACACACACATTCATTTTGCATTGCTCATAAGTCCAGCTTATGTCATCACTACAAACCTCAATATAGCAACAACAATAATAATATATCAAAAATAACACATTTCAGCGACAGCTAAATTCCCCACAACAGAAATTATGACTTGCGTATGCGATCAAACTTAGATATTGTAGTGTTATCTGTGTCTTTCTCTCTAAATATTCCCAAACATGTTTAACTAAATCTCACTTTAAAAGAGGATGCTTTTATGAGTTACAAAAAATAAAATACAAACCTAAAACAAAACCACCTGGCAGTTCTTACTGTGAGTGAGTGAGTGAAAGTCCAGCAGGCAAGCACTGTGGATTACTGGAACCAGCTTCTAAAAAGAACACTTGTAAATATATCTCACTACTGTGACACTTGTACGTTTGTTTTTCTTTGCGTTCAGTTCATAGCTCAAGTCTATAGCGTCACGATGTCCAGGAGGTGTTTCTGTTGCACGTGGTTGACCATGTCGGGCTTGGCTCTGGAGTCCGCTAGTCTGTTCGAACCCTGAGGTGCGGGTAACGGGCAGCCCCTGAAGACCAGGGCTGCCCCAAGTCCGAGTTGTCGGCTACCCGCTGAACTCCAGTAGTGGAGTAGTGGAAGCAGTGCAGGATGAGGGCGGCGTAGAGGCTGTCTCGCTGAAAAACTTCTCGAACTTGTCCAGGTAGGCCGGCCGCTCGGGCAGGAGGTAGTAGTGAGTGGTGCTGGCCTTGCGTCCGTTCTCCATGATGGGGAGTATGCAGGGGAGCGGGTGGGGACCCTCGCTGTTCTGCCTGTGCAGGGCCTTGGCTCACGTATTTGGGGTTGGGGCGGCTCTGGGTCGTGGGCATCACCCCGTTCGTGTACGTGGGGAGGCTCTTGGGGCTGGGGGTCCGGGAGCCGCTACGGGACACCGGTTCCCTGGGGGGCACCTTGGGGGGCTTGTCCTCGTCGCTGTACGCGCTGGAGGAGGTGACCTCCGCGGACCACCGCCTGTAGTCGGCTTTAACGGGCCGGGGCGGGATGGGCACCCGGGGAGGGACCACCGGCTTGTCCTCAGTGTCCCGCTGGGAGGTCCGGTGGCAGGACAGCCTCAGGACGGGCTTGTTGAAAGAGCCGGCCGGGCCCGAGTGCGACCTGCGGAGCCGGCGGTGGGGGCGCTCGTGCTGCCTGTGACAGGGGCTCTCCTCCGGCACTGCCCGTTTCTCCTCGGCGTGCTGAGGCTGGCAGGAGGACGCTGGCGCCGCCCAATCCTCGAAGTAGGCAAGGTTGACCTGGCCGCACCCCCTGAAGCTCCGCCGGCTGGGAGCGCTGGAGCGGAAGGCGGCGGGTTTGTCTTGCACCAGGGAGATGCTGTCCGAGCTGGTGAAGAACTCCACCTCACTGTCCACCTCGTCCGGGGAGAGCTCCCCGCCGGTCCCAGGGCCAGGGAGTGGGGGCAGGGGCTTGGCTCCTCGCTCCCCGGACCTCAGCGGGGTGTGGGGAGGGGTGCGCTCATAGAAGGACCCCCCGTTTACAGACAGCCTCTTGAAGGAGGGCACCACCTGGTCCTCCTCGGATGAGCTGTGGAAGGAAGGCTCCATGACAGAGGACAGGTTGAGCCGAGCCGGGCGAGACTTCTTGGGTGGCAGCCGTACGCCGCTCCCGGGGCAGCAGTGAGAGTGCAGCGACTCTGTGTGAGGAGCCTGCCCTGCAGAGGAGGAAAAAAAGAAGAGGAAGTCTCATTAGAAAGTCTTGCATGTATTGCTATTTAAATAGAGAACTCACTTTGCATATCCCCCCCCCCCCCCCCACCCTTAAGTATAGTAAAATATACAGAGCATCAAAAGATACTTATCACTTATATTTGAATAAAATTCACTAGATGTGATCGAAAAATGACAAACTGTTTTAGAGCAGGTGCAGTGACATTTTACAGTGCGGATTAACAACTGACTTGGGCAGGACTCTTGGTCTCCCAGTTGGTGGCCTGTCATTGACAGAGTGTTTCTGGTTATACCATCTCGCCAGGTTTGAAATCGCTGGCTGCGAGCACCCAAGACGACGAGCCACAGCACGCTGCCCTAGTCCAGCCTCCAACATGCCGATCGCACGAAGGCTCTGCTCTCTCGACAGACGTGGAATATTGTTTTTTTTCTGTGATTTTCTTTATTGCTTTTATTCAAGCTTGCAATTCAACAGCTGAAATCACTCCATATCCAGCATCCAATCAACTGTCTCACTAATTAGGTGATTAAGTGCATATGCTTCAGTCATAGTCACTCAAGCGTGTCATGGTCAAGGATGAATGATCAAGTGATTTAAAAAAAAAAACACACATTTCGTCAATGTCCATCATTTATAAGCCTTATTGTTTTTCGAAAATAAATGTTATATTAAATAAGTTTCTTTTGATGCTCGGTATACATTAACCTTCCCAAAACTCCAGACACACATGATAGCGGTCCTTAAAGGGTTCAAACTGAGATTTTGTTTATCTGGTGCTGGGCTAGTCACAACAGGATGGCTGCGGTGTGATTATTTCTGGACTCTGCTATCATACAGCAGCAGCAGCAGAGTCTTCCTGTAACTTCTGATAACCTTCCCTGTGTTTAAAACAACACCAATCACAACACCAGAGTATCTGTGAAGCCTCACTGTGCACTCCAGCCATTATAACAAAATGCTTTGATGTGTTTCTCATATGTGCGCTCCTCCCAGATGCAATGCTATTTTAAACACCGACGCAGGCTCGCTAGACCTCCTGGCCATGCGCCGGCATTTTCACAGCGCTTCCAGTCAGGGTTATCGGAAGTGACAGCAGGCTCCTCACCACAGACAGTCCCAAGATAGCAGGGAATTGGAGACAGGACAATGGGAGGCAGCCTCTCCCTCACACCTACCAAAGGAATCCCATCCCAAGGCTATACTTAGAGCCCATTCCATTGACAGTGCAGAGCTGCCAACCCTCAGCCTTGTCATGCAGGTAACCTCACCAGCAAGGTAAGCTTGGGCGTGTAGTGGAGCAAACAGCAGCACCCTTGTTAAATACTTACTCTCAAATCCCAGAGACGCAGGGACCTGCTGGTGCTGTTTGAGGTTGTACCCCATCGACTCTGGATCAAGGCTGAAGTACAAGCTGCAAGATAAGAGAGGCACTCAATCAGCGAGGGGCAGCGGTCAGGTTATCAATACGCCATGTGAAGTCTTCACCCCCATGCATTCGCTTTCTCAAATTATCTTTCACATACAGCAGCAGTGTGGAGTAGTGGTTAGGGCTCTGGACTTTTGACTGGAGGGTCGTGGGTTCAATCCCAGATGGGGGACACTGCTGCTGTTCCCTTGAGCAAGGTACTTTACCTAGATTGCTCCAGTAAAAACCCAATTGCTGTACTGTATTTGGACGCAGGGCTGGCTGTATGGGGACACCCTTATAAAAGTTGACCACAGTATTTTTGCAGTTTTACCATACTCTTTCCTGTAATGCTATGCACTTATCGTAGTTTGCCAGGTTACTTCTGCTTTACCATATCTTGCTGGTCTTTCCCATGCTTTCTCTTTATTCCACTTTGCTATGCTTTCCTGAGAGCAGTACTCACTTCTGGAGCCCGCTGTGCTGTTCCCAGCAGGTGTTGGCGCTCCCCATGCTATGGCAATGGGTGCCGGGCAGGAATCCGCTTTTCAACGGCACACTGATCTCCGGAGCCGTGAGTCCAGCTGTTGACATTGTGTGGAGCGTCAGGAACGCATCCAATAACTTCACTTGGCTGGATTATCTAAAGCAGCTGTCGTACCTTTTCAGAACAAAAAATAAAATGGAAAAGGTAAGACAACGGGAATAATGAATTTATGCAACAGAAAAAACACACCACACACACACACACACTGACACGCACGCACACACCACACACACTGACACGCGCACACACCACACACACTGACACGTGCACACACACACACACACACACACACACACACCCCACAACCTGACTCTTACCTCTAAACACGCTTGCACAGTATTTATTTTAAGACAGCTACACTGTAGAAGGCAGTGTGCTGAAATAGTTATCTAATAGTGAGAAATGCAAAGAAACTAGCACGGAATATTTTATCCTCCTCCCACCTGTGACACGATAAACAAATAAAAACATTTAAAAAAAGATTAAGAAAGAAAGAATGCACTTTGTGCACATTTTTCTGGAACTGGTCGTCTCAGACCTAGTTATTGCCCTTGGGTTGTTTTTGAAGAGTCCTCCTTACCCCTCCCACTCATCTCTCTCTCTCTCTCTCTCTCTCACCCCTGGAGACTGTGCCAAGCAGCCACACCAGTAATTGCAGTGTGACAGCCTATTAAAACAGGCCTTAAGCTCTCCTTTCAGCACTCGGATTGTGCAACATTCGTATCGCCTTCACATCTCTGGAATTTCAAACTTTCGCTTCGAAGGCACTCCAACACTTTGCTCTTCCTGCGGCTCGCTGAATTGAAAGAAGGTTTTTATTTAAAAACGGGCACGGGTTTGGTATTAAAAAATGAAGTCAGAGAGAGAGAGAGAGAGAGAGAGGGAGGAACAATGTGTTCTCTGTAGGAAACTCGCAGGCACTGTCACCCCTGCAGAGGTGCACACATGAGCAGCTTGTGTTGCAGCTGAAGAATTGTGAATGGGCTGCGTTATGAAACAGTTCAGCAGTGCCTTCTTACTAGATGTATGGTAGAGGAGATGGATCACATGTTACAGAAGGCGTGACAGTATTGCTGTCAATGTACAGAACACAGCGTTCACAGAAGAGGCGAGGGCATGATAATCCCAGAAGAAAATAAAAGAAATCCGCAGAGAAATACAAGAGAGAGTCACAATTAAATGCTTTCCATTTCAGGAGGAAAACGATTAGTCCTCACATCAGATATTGAAACTCTACTCTTATTGCTCAAGCCAAGCATGCAAAACCCCTGCATGTCAACCGACGCGGAGCACAAGCAAGCTTACACAGTTACAGGGCAGAAAGTGTATATTGTTTGAGCTCTTTAAGAGTTGTTCCTTCGCATTCTTGTACATTAACTGGAAACATAATGCGTGCCCCCCCAAAAAAGCTGCAAGACAATCCCACGCATTCTACTACTGATGCAATTTAAAACGTACACTTATCTAGAATGACAGCTAACAATGCAAACAAACCAATTCCTGGAGAAAGTACAGTCTTGGTGATCCTGGTCAAAGGGCAGCCCCACACAACTGCTAAAGCCACGATTGCAATGTTAGTAGAGGGAGATGTATGGCAGGTAAACCGACGTACAGGAGGACAGTGCAGCTAAGCTGCAGAAGGAGGTACGTTTCCATTTAGTCTCAGGTGTTTCTGTTTAGGAGATTAGGGAGCTGCCACAGAGTACTGCTCCACAAGGTGAGGTGATTGGCGCATTCTTGTGTTTCGGATCAGAAGGGCAGCTCGATATACATCTGCAATCCTCCAACGTCTGTGCACGAAAAAACAAACACCCAGCAAGTAGCACACCCAGCCCTGATGCAACAAACACAGACAAGCTCTCAGATCCAGAACGAGGTGCCCTTGTGTGAATCACACAAGCAAACCAATACTCTGAGTCAAACGAAGAGCAGAAATGTGCAGGCTGTTACTCTCAGATGAAAAGACAAGCTGGTTTGTGATAGAGAAGTCTGGACTTTCAATCCTGTTGCACTTTGGTTAACTTTCACTTATTGAACGTGAATGAATTTGATTGCAAACGCTGGCAGTGAACTCAAAGCCAGCCCCGGCTGCAACCTGGAACCGATAAGCACGGTTTATTATGACATTATGAAGCAAGTTTCCACTTCGATTGCTATTGCGATCTGATGCATGCACTCAGAGTACACATACTGGAGGGGGGGCAGGTGCACAACAGTCCACTTTGCAAATTCATAGAAAAATGCTTAATGCATCATTTGCATTAAGACTTACTACGTTATTTGCTAACTATCATGAAAAATAACAACACATGAACCTGTACTAGCTGAAATATATGCTCTCCCCAAGAAAAAATGATTGTGCAAACTTTAGGCAGAGGCTGTATAACTCAAGTCCAAGAAATAACTTGGATTGAATGAAGGGGACAGCAGGGGAATGAAACCTCATGCTGGCTCCCTACTTCGGGTGAAGCAACTGCAAACCTGGGTTCATTGACTTCAAAACTGAATCTAATCGGACCTTAGTATTATCTTTGCACAAGTGCCAGAGAGCTGGTAAGATTGTAAGATTGTGAATCGTGCCCTGGCACGGGCAACGCACTCTTCATTAAAACCGCACTTACTCCCTGAAGACGTGTGAAAAGACCACACAGGACGCATTATCAGAAGCGAATGCAGGGGTGCCCTGGATAATTGCTAACCTGTTTGCACTTGGGGGGACACACGTATCCGCCGCCCCACGGAGCAGAAGCGTATTAATACCCCCACCCATATATCTGCCAACAGCTCCGAAATGCTTTGACAATACCCTGTTACGTTTATTATTAACTCGCTAACTAACCACCAGAGTACAGGTACAGCCAATAAAAATACAAGCACACTCCCAAGTATTATAAACATACGTTAAAGATTATTCATAAAGAACTTTTATTTTTACTTAAAAAGGTAAACAAACAATGCAAAATAGTTCGTCCGATCTGGACGCACGCACGAATAAAATAGGCGGTATTTTTGTTTAATTCACTTTAGGTGCCACGTTATTGAACAGACGCACTGCAGACCAAATATACAGCGACAGAATAAAGTATTCGAAGACCACAAACGTTCTCTCTTTTACCCGATAAGAAAAAGCAACAAAAAACACACCTCACCTTTCCTCACCCTATAGCGGTTGCCTGGCAACAATACCAGCCCTACCTGTGTTGCAGGTGCTCCTAAACTTCAACTCACCCAGCTGCGCGCGCACACACTCTTTTCTTGAAGCGAGTTCTGCCAACGTCACCCCTCATCGGAATGTGATTCAAGGGATAGTCATGTGTTTGGTTTTTTTTGTGTTTTTTTTATTATACCGCATACGTGACTTCTGCTATACTACTGACTGACCAAACGATTCGCTGATGCAATCTGGTGGTGGCGAGTCTATAAGCAAGCAGTACATACGTTGGTAGATCTGCTATTAAGGGGGTTGTTGCCTCCTCGCTCTGGTTTTTAATAGCTAACTCATTAACTTGCTAGAGTTTGATTCAATCTGCAGAGTACTAAACAGACACACACACACACACACACAGCGCGCGCGTGCACAGGCGCGTTTGTGAAATATTGCATTTACATTACAAGCGTTTAATCTATGGATCAATGAATTATATATTTTACCCCTGCAATTTTCTTGCCACCCTTCCACGTCATGTCAGTTAACGTTAGGATCGATGCACGCACGGGTATTGTACACACTGAGGGTAGAATTTAAAACAAATACTACAGTCAGTGCGCACACAATAACTCGAGAAGCAAAAAATAAATACATAAATAAATACTGTTCTCAACAGAATGGAGCCATTACATTACACAGAGCAAGTGAGACTAAAGAGGCGCATTTCTCTACGCTGACAATACAGACACATTCACTATATAACAAAACCCGGTATTATTAATGGCAGAAATAACACATCAATGTGTTATATATATATATATATATATATATATATATATATATATATATATATATATATATATATATATATATATATATATATATATGTGTGTGTGTATATACATGTGTATGTGTATTATGCACATAATAAATCATATATCACTACACATATATATATATATATATATATATATATATATATATATATATATATATATATATATATATATATTAACAGCAAATAAAAAAATCTCACCTTAATTTCAAACAAGATTTTCTTCATTCGTCCAAATGTTTGCGCACGTATATAACTGTGTACATGTACCCTTCGTTGTGCTGTATATCCAGAAAGCTCGTTTTATTAGCGTCCCAGGACAGCGGCTCAGACTCGCTGCTGCTCGCAGTAAATTGTATCTCGTATTTTACTTGCTCTCTAGCGAGCTGAACCAGCAATTTATAGAGAGCGAGCCGCAGTGTCTCCGCCCTTTCAGCTCTTAAAGAGAAAGGCCTCTTTTGTTAAGATACACGTTTGGAGGCGCAGCACATCTGCATGAAATAAAACATTCAAAATGTTTAAATGAATGCCCGTGCACAGCCGTCACCGCGAGGTGTGAACTGGGAAATATGACGGCGTGAACACGCAAAGAGTAAGGCTGCAGTAGTGAAACATGTATATTTAGATATAGATGGATTTTTTTATGTTGGGAAATGTGTAAGTTTGCAGATAAATATATATATAACTACATGCATACAGTGTGTATGTGTGCGTGTTTATAGTATACATACATACTATGTGAATGCGATTCTTTCTGTGTGAATGCGATTCTTTCTGTGTGAATGCGATTCTTTCTGTGTGAACGCGTTTCTGTTTTTGCAGGTAGTGAGGTATGGCGGGATCCTTATTGCTTTATTAATGTAATTAATATACTCTAATCAATACTACAGTACTACCACTAATAGTACTTCTGCTACAGCTACCACTATTAACAACAACAACAACAACAACAATAATAATAATAATAATAATAATAATAATAATAATAATAATAATAATGACTATTACTATCACTTCTACTACAACACTACTAATTCTAATAATGACTAATACTAATTCTAATCGCTTTTTGAATTGCTCATTGGTGCTATGTATTATTTAAAGTATGGAGAACAATAAAAATAACTCCAAAACTGTCCCAACTCTTTTCATAATAAAATAAGGGGAAAATAATCCCCAGGTCTGGGTTTTTTTAACACGATCCAGTGAGGCTTTTTACTAAAGCAAAACTCAAAGATAAACTGTGCCTGCCTCCGAACAGTGATTGTGTCTGTCTCTGGAGCACGCTGTTTGAACACAGTACAGTAAATGGGTAGCCTGAGTCTAACGATGCTGAACGGCTCTGTGAAAACACAAGGCAACTGGACCTGTCTGCTGTTCAGTGTGTGGGCTGCAGTCTGTTTACCTTCAGTGACAGTAGATTGAAAACAGTGCTGAGGGTGATTTGTTGGCATGATTCCATTGGCTTCTCCAGCATGTTCCAGAGTGTTCTACCAAGAATCACCTCGTTCTTCAGAGCATTCTAGATTCTGGAACCGCTAATGAGTTCCATTAAGAATGAGAGTCTCCAACACTGATCTTAATCAGTGGCAGGTTAATATCTTGCTTCAGGCAAACTGAACACAACCGCATAGATCCAGCTGGTCAGTAGATTGGAACAGCAGTGGCAGTTTGGAAAACAGGTACAGGCAGGTATTAAAAACGGACCTGCGTTATTTTGAAGTGCAGTTATTTTAAGCACGTTGTTATTCGAAAGCTCTCTTGTTTTGCGAACGGCAATCTGAGTGTTTTGTGGAGTTTCATCCTGTTTAGGAACTGGCAGTTGCTCTTTGTCTGGCCTGCTTCCACGTCTCTGGCAGCGTTCCTTGGCTTCTCCACCTCCCTGCCCCTGTCTAAGCACTGTAGTAGGGTCAGTAGATATAGTAACTCACCTGTTATTACCAGCATTGCCTACACACTGATGAGCAACACAGGTGATTCATGATTTAATCAGATGCCTGTAAATGGCAGGGCTTCACATCTACGTGTCAGACGCACACAGATTATGTTCCTTTGAGAAAACAATTGTTTCCCTTTTGATTCCTCACTTTCTATATTTATGTAATGCTTTATTTATTGTATTGCATATTTATTAATGATTAATAGATGCTACATAAACACAAAAGAGCAAGCTATAGACATCTATATAGGCATGTATAAATGAGGTTATTACATTGTATTAGCAGACTTTTAAAGCATTAATAATGACATTTATAATGTGCTTGAATAATCTCAGCTCCCTACACTTAATAAGTATAAATGTCTTTATAGATATCTATAGCGTGCTCTTTCATGTGTATGTAGCATCTATTAATCGTTAATAAATGGTTAATAAAGTGTTTATTAATGGACCTTAGTATAAAGTGCTACTGATGGGGTCTTGGGTAGCCTGGGCGAGAGGACAGTGAAACGAAGCTGAAAAAACGAGTCTAGCTGCTCAAACCGTGCAAAGTGCTTTTTGTAATAAGAGACTCCCATCACACAGCATCTGCTACATCACAGATCACTGGAGACACTATTACACGTTGCAAGATGTTGCTGTTTGCCTTTAGAGGTATGCCCGTATGTTCCAGACATGGGATGACGTGGGTACACAGGCGTTCTGCAAGCCTGACAAACCCTTGATCAGTGATTGGTCCGTTTATCCGCGTGACTTTGAATATAGAACCTAAACAAAACAGGGGCTCCAGAAAAACAAGGAAAAGAAACGAGTGACCCACGTGGGTTTGTATAGAGACTAGGGGCAGGAATGCTGCTGTGTAAGAGTGCTGAAATCTGCCAGGGAGTTGGACTGGAACCTTATGTGGGTCAAACTGGAGCACAATAGAGAAAAAAACGACATCAAGAAGGGAAGTGGGAGGCGTCTGGGGAATTTTACAGCATATGTCTTTAGGTTTGACTGCAGTATAATGCAATTACACTATATGTCTATATATATATATATATATATATATATATATATATATATATATATATATATACTGTATGTTGAAATATAGCTTTAAGGAAGTGAATCACACGTTCTGGAAATGCATGTATACAATTGTGCAACAGTATTTTATTAGTTAAAGGAAGGAAATGGTCAAAGCTAGGAATTAAATCGAACCTTCTAGTTATTTCTGGTTCCCCTTATAGAAGTCTACCGCTGAATTGCAGCATTGTGCTTTTGGCTTTTACTAGCTTCACCCCTGGTTGTACTCTGCATTTATCATAGTTTACCCCATGTTTATTAATATGCTTCACCACACCTCTATGTGCTTTATAATGCTTCCCTGTGTTTTACCATACCTCTCTGTGCTTAACAATGCCTCCCTATGCTTTATCATACCTCTCTGTGCTTTACCATACCTCTTTGTGCTTTACAATGCTTCCCTATGCTTTACCATACCTCTCTGTGCTTTACAATGCTTCCCTATGCTTTACCAGACCTCTCTGTGCTTAACAATGCCTCCCTATGCTTTATCATACCTCTCTGTGCTTTACAATGCTTCCCTATGCTTTACCATACCTGTCTGTGCTTTACAATGCTTCCCTATGCTCTACCAGACCCCTCTGTGCTTTACAATGCTTCTCTATGCTTTCCCAGACCTCTCTGTGCTTTACAATGCTTCCCTATGCTTTACCATATCTCCCTGTGCTTTACAATGCTTCCCTATGCTTTCCCAGACCTCTGTGTTTTACAATGCTTCCCTATTCTTTCCCAGACCTCTCTGTGCTTTACAATGCTTCCCTATGCTTTACCAGACCTCTCTGAACTTTACAATGCTTCCCTATGCTTTACCAGACCTCTCTGTGCTTCACAACGCTTCCCTATGCTTTACCAGACCTCTCTGTGCTTTACAATGCTTCCCTATGCTTTCCCAGACCTCTCTGTGCTTTACAATGCTTCCCTATGCTTTACCAGACCTCTCTGAGCTTTACAATGCTTCCCTATGCTTTACCACACCTCTCTGTGCTTTACAATGCTTCCCTATGCTTTACCAGACCTCTCTGTGCTTTACAATGCTTCCCTATGCTTTACCATATCTCTCTGTGCTTTACAGTATAGCCATGGGAAAAGCATTGTAAAAATGGTTTATAAGGGACGTTTAAGATTTGTAACTTCAAACACTCATTTATAATATCTTCAGCAAGGTTGATATTAAACTCCATCATTTTTAGTCTAAAGTAAGCAAACACCTGTCAATTCTGATTCTAAGACTAACACGAAACAATGCAACACTACCTAAATGAAAATCTCTCGAGTGGTTTATCTGGATTTGTTAATTTCATACCTGGGTGCATTTTCTCCTTTCTGAAATAAACGTGCCGATTGAGAATTAGATTGAAAAAGATCTGAGAATTTAGCTTGTCAAAAACACTTGAAGTTTCTTTACAGTGTTTCACTCTCTGTTGAAAACATGTTGAATCAGGTACCATTAGGAATCGATTTAAAAAAAAAAAAAACATTTTGTTCCTTTCAATTGGAATTCTTGAAATATTTCACAGTTGAATTTTCAGGTAACAAAGTTGCCACTTTTCTAGACCTTGCTAAACCTGACTTGACAAGTTCAAACATACAATGTTACCATCCAGGAACAAAATGTACTTTTCACTCTTTTTAAGGCTGGTTGAATTCTTTATAGGCTTGAATTTGGCCTTCTGGGTTTGGACGGCACGCTGTGTCACCAGAGGCATTTCCTAATCCTAGAAATAATTATAGACACATTTTTCACATTCCAGCTGCAGGATTTGTAGTCGGAGCTGACTAGAGATTGTTTATGTGTCTATGTATATATGTCTGTGTGTGTCTCTGTGTGTGTCTGTATGTCTGTGTATATATATGTCTGTGTGTGTCGGTATGTCTGTGTGTGTCTCTATGTGTGTCTGTATGTCTGTATGTCTGTGTGTCTCTGTGTGTGTGTGTGTGTGTGTGTGTGTTTGTTTGTATGTCTGTGTGTGTGTTTGTATGTGTGTGTGTCTGTATGTCTGTGTATATATGTCTGTGTGTGTCGGTATGTCTGTGTGTGTCTCTGTGTGTCTGTATGTCTGTGTGTGTCTCTGTGTGTGTCTGTATGTCTGTGTGTCTCTGTGTGTGTGTGTTTGTTTGTATGTCTGTGTGTGTGTTTGTATGTGTGTGTGTTTGTATGTCTGTGTGTGTGTGTGTGTTGTATGTCTGTGTGTCTGTTTGTGTCTGTATGTCTGTGTGTGTCTGTATGTGTGTGTGTGTGCTGTCTGTGTGTCTGTGTGTTCCAGGCACAGTCACGTCTCATAGTATTTGTTGTAGCTGTGAAATGTATTAATCTTAATAACTTTAAAATGTTGACCAAGACAAGTTTGTTCTATGACGAAAAGACAGCAGGTCAGGAAGTCTCTGTTTCAAACCACCCTCCCCTCTCTGTGACGCGCCACAGACAGGAACTGCCTTATAAAGACAGGCAGGTACTGTGACTCGATACAGAGGGGGAGGCAAGAACAGCAAAGCGCGGAGGTTCATTGGAGCTGGCAGCAGCCTCTATTGTTTCCCTGATTGATGCAAGTATACATTTCTAGAGAACAAGGGCAAAGGGATTACACAGTAAAAACACAAATCAAATAACCCTGTTCCAGTAAATAAGAAGTCAAAGCACTTCCACAGCGCTTCAGCCCAAACAGCGCTGGCTTAATAATTCATTCACGTCGTACAGTCCGGAGATGCTGTATAAAATGGGTTTTATTACAGCTCTGAGTCAGCAGTGGCACTGTAGTGTTTCTGAGATCCTGAGGTTAATGGCAGTTCATCTTAACTGTGCTGGATGTTAATGCTACTGCCATGGCTTGCAAAGAAGAGGACTCTGTTAAAAACAAGGGCTCCAGCAGTGCTGTCTGAGCCTCTAAAAGTGAGCATGAGGCGGTCACTGAGCATAACAACGGCTGCTCTTTTGCGTAGTGGTTAAGTCGTTGGTGTGCGGCGTGCCGGGTCTCCGCTCTGTTACAGACAAGGAGCGACAGTGAAGGGGTCCCCAGACGAGATATCCCAGACTACTTAGTGACAATGATAACGAGAGAGATAGCCTCCAGATAAGCAGCAGGTAGAGCACAGATAACACCAGCAGAGACACATGCAGAACCCCTTCCTTCCTGACATCCACAGGCTGGCAAACCTGCCGAGCAGTAAGCCAGAGCTTCCCTTAGTAATGTTTTCTGAGTGTCTGAGGAACTCTCAGCACCACAGGGATCTTCCACTCCTCAGAGGGGAAATACCGTAATTCCCCTTTAACAGGTTAGCACGGCATGTAACAAGGAATCTGCTTCCTTCATCTAGATTGTTACAGTACAGGTGCCAGTAACTGATATGCACATAGCAGACTCAATCCCAGCGGCCAATGGAAACTCATCTCAAAGTGCAGCTAACCTCTGCACAGCCTGCTGGGCTGAACGGTCTCTTCAGCTCCGGCGACTGACCTGTGGGTGCAGAGGTGGGCTGAGATCCTGAGGGAGGAGGGGTCGGGTCAAGCCATTTCCTGTCCCAAGCCCTCACAGCAGCTGGAACCCTGGGGGTAGGCAGCCCCCTTCCCCCACCCCTTTCCCAGAGCGTTACTACATGAACATTTCTCTGCAGTGCTAAACTAAGTCCGAGCTGTTTACTGCTTTCTGTTCCACTATAAAACGTGAAGTCTGTGGGCTGCAGTGCAACCCCCAGTGCCATGTTCTCTATATGGAGGTCTCTTAATTTTCGCTTATTATTTTTGATCACGTGACGTCCCTTTTTCTGAGCCGACTCTGTTCAATTAAACTGTGTTGATTGTGAAACAGGTTCGCTTTAGTTTTTTCTCCCGTAACTTGATTGAGACTGTGACTCTGTTTCATTGATAACGTAAAAAGGCAGCTTCTTATTTTTACTTCAAACCTAACGCATCTTTCTGCACGACATAACCATGTCTCTAACCCTGACACATATAACGCAAGAATAATTCCACATGAAGTACATTGTAACTATGCAGTAACATTGTAAATATGTGTAAGCACACCTGTATTTACTGAGTAACTACTATGTAAATACACATTAATTAGAGTTGCTTCATGTTACGTTGCTGTGATCTGTAAAGCTGGCAGTCAGATTGTGTAATGTTATGGTTTCATAAAAGTACTGAGTGACCCCCCAGGCTACAGCTAAAAAAATGTGGAAACCCAAATATTACAAGATTACGACACACCTTGAGTATTTATCACTGATTTTTATCCCCACCTGTGACAGGCTGACCAGGGTAAGGAGACTCAGAGTCAGGATGTGCAGGGAAAATAAAAAGACTTTTAATTAAACAAAATACACAAAACAAAAGGCACGATGGCCAACCAAAAAGACAAACACAAAAACAGGCTTTAAACATAAACTATACCAAAAAGAACCACTCTCTCTCTCTCTCTCTCTCTCTCTCACTCTCTCTCTCTCACACACTCACTCTCACACACTCACTCACTCACACACACACACACACACACACACACACACACACACACACACACAGACACACACACACACACACACACACACACACACACACACACACACACACACACACACACACACACACACACACACACACACAGGTCTTCTCACTCTCACAAACACTCACCAACTAACATACCCAACCACTCCCTTTTATACAGGTGCCTGGGCTAATTGGGCAATTCGCACCTCATTAGCCCAGGCACATTCCACACATTCCTCACACAAACTCACTGAACCACACCCCAAACTCACTCATATCCACTCTAAACAATACAAAACACAAAAACACCACAAAATAGGCTATACCCCATCACACCACCCTAAAAAGATCAATCATTATTTGTTTTCCATAGATTCCTTCGAGAGTAAATACCCCACCCCACCCCCACTTAAGTTTGAAAAGGTTTTACTATGCTGTATGTTAACTTTCAAGCATGAAATATTTCAAAACATAGCCGAAATAGGTTCAATTTTTCACTTTTTCCATTGCTTTATATGGGGAAAAATGGCATTCCCTGATGAGGCTGTTCATGCATTTGCATTTCCCATCCCATCTGAAGACTAGAAGAGAGGGTTTTGCATCCGTCTCCTGTATGAGGTGGCCCTGCATTAAAGGGTGAAGCGTTTTGGTAAAAGCCAGCTGTCAGGTTAATCTTGAAAAGATTCCTGGTCTTAACAGCAGGTGGGTGCATGCCGAGAGAGTGAGTGACTCCCCAGACGTTGAGTTTGAGACACGCGATCGCACGACGGGATGTTAGGTCATCGAACAAACAACGTTTCTGATGCAAAACTCAAAGGGTGTTACACATGTGACAGCAATTAGCTGTGAATCAAAAGAGGGAACATTGTTAATTTGCCTCGATTACACAAGCAAAGACACTGGATACATGCTGAGCCTGTTTAGTTGATTAGTCATACACAAGAAAGACATGTTGGCCACCCTTTATGACAGCAGCTTTAGCATAACTTACAAGATATACTGAATAGCTAGAAGGAAATTTATTTAAAAAATAAATAAGGGTCATTGTAATATACTTAATATGCTTTCACCTGAATGCCTTATCTTGATTTCTATGCTGTGAAGAAATCTATGGTATTCTCTTCTGATAATTCATTTAAACGAAAGTTTTTTAGAAAAGCACAGCCATGGGTCTTTTGTTAGGGAGTTCAACTTTAATTTAGAGACACGAAACGTTTAAAGTCAAGTCAATGGTAATCTCAGGTTTAGCTGTGCTTCTGCGGGCCCTCACAGTAGACAGTGCTCGTTTTTGTTAAAGTAATAATCAATATAATTGAGAACGACAGAGGAGCACCTGGGGGGGATGGCTGGCTAATCCTGCCTCACTCTGATACATCCTGTTTAGGGGCTGAGCGAGAACTCCCCACTGCCTACCTCCCGGCTGATAAAGATTTCAGATGTCTGGACTGTAATTAAAACTCTCGATACTCTTTCAAAGTAAAGAGTTTGAGAATGAAAACAAAGCGTTCTGAACAAGCTCCCGTTGACTCGGAAGAGAAATGATGCTGTTGACAGAAACAGGAGAACGCTCTGAACCAGCAATCGCAAAGTCACACGGGTTCAAATGGAACGTCACGTGAGGAACATCGAACCAGCTTTTCAGGACACTGGGAACAGGTCTCTGTATCAAACCCCCGAGTCTCCCCTGGTGTGCCGGGCAGTGGCCTGAAGTCTCCTGAAAGCAAGTTCCAAACCCCAAAGAGGTTTCGTGTTCCCTCAGCTTTAGAGGTGACCTTTACACAAAGTGTTTAAAACCATGTTCAGGTGAACTGAACTGTGTCTAATTAGCTCACAGTAAACCCTAGAATAGCACAGACTATTACCGCTATGTAAATCTTTTTATTTGATTTTTGTTTCCATGCTGCACCTATTAAAAGTTCCTGTCGCTGCATTAGTTGTGGTTGTTTTGAGTCCTACATAAGGATCCAATGTCAAAGATAAGGAGAGGGCAAAAGAGCCTGGAGAGCGATGGCCCGTGCCCTCATGAAGCCAGCCGACCCCTGCCAAAGATTTCTAAAAAGTTTCAAAACAGAACTAGAATTAAAACAAGCCACATGAAATTATGCAAGGTCTCTTAAGCAGCAACTTAGTGTGTGTGGCTGTGTGGTCCGGTGGTTTAAGAAAGGGCTTGTAACCAGGAGGTTCAAATTCCAGCTCAGGCACTGACTCACTGTGTGTGACCCTGAGCAAGTCACTTAACCTCCTTGTGCTCATTCTTTCGGGTGAGACGTAGTTGTAAGTGACTCTGCAGCTGATGCATAGTTCACACACCCTTGTCTCTGGAAGTTGCCTTGGATAAAGGCGTCTGCAAAATAAACAAATAATAACAATAATAATAAATGTAAGACATGTAACAGTCAGTCTTACTAACTCCACTAGGGGGCAGTGTTTCAGGGGGCAGATTAATGGTTACACACAGAGCTCTCCAACCTTTTTGACTGAAAGAGTCACACCGAGGAGCAGGGAATTCTTAGAGAGCCATACAAACCATAAAAAAACCCACACACATCCTGAATGTGTTTGTGCTCAACAGACGTCTTTAAACACAACATTATTTACTGTCGCGTTTTGGCTTGCTTCTGCAAAAACTACCAGCTATCCAGCTCTAAATCAGAAGAATCATTTTGCAGATCTCAACGGACAGCAGCATCAACTCCCATCCAAACATCGGCAGGTCTGAATTCTGTGCTTCAGCAACGAAACTAGACTTGGTTCAGTTACTGTTTCTGTTTACTCTGAGCAGTGAGAGTTTGAAGAATCATGATGCAATGTTTGAAGGATATGAATTGAGTGGTGTGGTGTGGCACCGTGTTTATTTGAGCCTAGAAATAAAACTGACTCTATCTCTGGAGGCTCGCCTTGATTAATCACTTGTAAAGAAAAAGAAAAATGTTTATTTAAAATGTCATGTTCAAGCCTCCTGCACAGGAAGGAGACACTCATCCCATGACACTTTTCAAAATGCTACCAGAGCGTAAATCATTTAAAACACAAAAAAAAAACAGAAAGGTTTCTCCTTTGTGTATGCAGAAACAAAATGACTCAGATCCTGAGCTGAGACCTTGTTTCAGATTCATCAGGGAGCCTATCCTTAACAGGGCAGAGTCTGCACTCCTCGTTAGCGCAGTGGAGGGGAACACATGGTCAAATGTATTTTGCTTAGCCGTCATCCACTTTAGCAATTAATTTTACAGCGTAGGAGGACTTTATTTAATTTAACTTCGCCTGCCTGTCTGTCTCAAGCACACATCATTACACTAACTGCTTTGCCAATTACACTGTATATACAGCCCTAGCAAAAACCAGTTAACCCTTAGAGCCTCCTTCCATGGGGTTTGAAGAATGCTTTTACCATGCACAGCCATCGTTATCTACAATACTTTGCAAAACCTTTATCTCCAAAAAGTATTTGCGAATAGAATACAATCTCAATTTAAATTTGCGTAACACTGCACAAAACTTCATGAAATAAATGGATACACCGATAAGGCGTATAAAACCCTACCACGGTCATTTTCACTTGGCCCTGCTTCCCCCCCCCCCCCAGCGTGCTTGACCGCACATCACTGCCCTTACATTCGCTCTGCTTGGCTGTTTTGCTCAGCTCTTGCTGTGCAATGCACAACGCAGTACGTTTTAGAAGGGATGCGACTCCATGGTGTAGGAGCAGCAGTTACTTTTCATTTAGAGCCAGCATAGGGAGCTGAAATGATTAAGGCAAGGCGAGCCTCCGCATCCTGCCTTTGAGTTCCAGACAGACCTGTAAAACTGGTAATGCAGCTCAGAGCATTAACACATCCCCTGCCCTGTCTGCCTGCCTGCCTGTCTGTCTGCCTGTCCTGTCTGCCTGAGACTTAACCCTGTCAGCACCCTCCACAGTGCAGAGGTGTGCAGTGCAATGCATATACCCTGCCATACAGGCCAGTTCACAAGACGTTAACTCCAGCTTTTAGAGCTGCGGTATACCATGGTAAAAGCACTGCAAAGTGCAGTCACACAAGTTCAGAGCATGGTAGAGCACAGTCACAAGCATGCTAAAAAAACAACAAGGTTGTAAAGCATGCTAAATGCATAGCAAATGCATAATTACCCTGCAAATACAGTGGCAATGTTTCCGAAACCTGATGTTCAAGAAACTTCTTCAGCAACTTTTCAGAAACACAAAACTTTTTTTTTTTTTGCATTAAATAACTGTAGTGTTTGTGAATCATGCCAGATATTTTGTATGATTTGAGCAGCGTAGAAAAGTTTCCCTTTTCAAACATGCACAGCAGCAATGGAGTCCCCTTTGTGCTTTTATGAGACACCTCTACTGAGCTGCCACATGGGTCACGTGTGGTGCTGGTACCAGACTTAATAAGAACACACTTTGCATAAAAACAAAATGAAAATAAAACAATTTTACACACGCAGCTAATCGTCCCTCTCTGAAATCATCACCGCCTTTTCATCTTCTTCTTCACCTCTCTGATTATCTTCACTGATTTGATGATATCAATGCATGTCTTCGTTGTGATGCATGCACGCGTCCTTCATGTAAATGCACAAGGCTTTTCTTCCATGTGGAATTCCAGTAATGACAATGATAATGATGACGACGCTGTTTCCAGACATTAAAAAAATGAACAAAGCGCTTTTCAGTGCGCGGCTTGCATCCTGGTACTGTTCATTAACCCTTTGTGTCTGGAATGCTTCCCACACATCAAATGCTTTGCACGGGCATCACTTATTTCCTGTATCTTTCAAATCCTAACCCTGCAAGCAAAAAATAAAGATGGTTTCAAAAAGTGGAGGCTTTGCAGGTGAACGACAGGTTACTGATGCAGCTTGTTTAGCTCATCACAGACAACTCTGTCAAAAACAGACTGGGAGGTTATGGGAGGGGTCTATTTAATACATGTTCTCTACTGAAGTGTTAGTTAAATAAAGGGAGAGGAAAAAGCCAAGAGTAAGCAATGGGAAAACACAATGCCTTGCAAAACACATTGCACGCTAGCTTGTGTGTGCTTGGCAGCCAGCCCAGAACAATTAAAACATTAACACTGTAGCTTGTTTAGGCATGCTAAAAAGCATCATACTTTGCCTTCCCAAATGATCTCCAGTAGCAATACAGACAGGCAGTGGCAATGTGACAACGGCAGCACAATATAGGGCTGCTACATTGGCAGAGTGATACCACAGTCAGCTACATTCAGACATGCCAGTTTAAAAAACTGACATGAAGTGCGTGCACTGCGGTGTTCTGTCGTCATTTGTTTAACTGTATATTAGACCTTTGTTTGTCCCTTGATGCTGGCGCACGTGAGTTTCATTGGTGTTGTCAGTCTAGACAAGCTCTCTCCTGCCTTCCTTGGCAATAAAAACTGAGCTGAACAAAACAAAACAGAAAAAAAAAAAACAGCAAAAAAAAAAATACGGACGTAACAATGCTTCTGCTGTAGTCCATGTCGCGTGTGAAGCTGTGTGTCTGGCACGGAGGGGAACCTGTTAAGACATGTGCTGAATGGAGGAACATCACAGCTGCTTTATCATTTGCTAAAACAAGTAAAGGCGTGTGATAAAGCCATGACTCCGGGGTTCAGGCATTGTGACGTCATCGTGTTGACCCAGGACGGGCTGTGGGGTACGCGGCACCATTTGAACTCCTTTCCTAATCGTGGCAATGCCAGGGTTGGAACCGTGCTTGCAGACCATATCAGTATAATTCTATTCATTTGTTGTTCATAGTTATTATTAAGGAATAAGTACAAAAGCGTGTTATGAGCTGCTATAGCACATCACTACCATGTTTATTAGTAGTAGTCATGGCAGTGTTATTAACTGTTTATAACACCCTGTATAACACATGCATAGAGGCTTGATTGGATTTTGCAGTCTTGGCAGGCTTCTAATGATTTCCCATGCTTTTCTTTTCCTCATTAAACTCTGTTATTATTTTTCATGTCTTCACTGTCTGTTCCAATGGCCAAACTGCTCTTTTACTGCACCCTTTGTTATGCCTCTGCCATGGTGTACCGCTGTAAACTTTACAACAGCAGGGCTTTATGGATCAGTCTGATAAAGCAGGGGCCGCTGCTGGGTCACGTGACATGCCGTGTTGTTTGTGTGCTGAGCTCTGAGCAGGTGAGCAGCCTGCTGTCCACAACTCTGTTTACATCTCCCAGGCTCTGCACAGGACAGAACTTTCTGTTCAAAACACAGCCCTGTTATCTCCAAAACAGGAACTACCTGGAAATAGAAAAGCATGGCTGTGTGGCAGCTTGCCATGGTGACGGGGTTTGACTGCCGCGGCGTAGGTGTGTGGGGGTGGGGGTGGGGGTGTTCTTACCCCTCATTAACGTGCTTGCAATGCCCCTAATCGCTTTGCTGGGGGGGGTCGTCTGATTAAGATCTGACTTTAAATGAATGAATGAATTCATCAACACATTTAAATTAATGAAAGTCAAGAGCAGTTTCTTGAAGCTCAAACTCTACTTTATTCATTAAAAAACAGACTCTGAAGCAGCGTTGGGAGAGTACCTCCAAAGCGTGATTAGCACGTTTTGTTTTTTGCAGATAAAGAAGAAAAGGCAGCGAAAGTTTCAAACTTAGAAATAAACAACTCTGACTTTTAATGTAGGAGCTTGTAAGCAGTCTTTAAGCTGTTTCTTATCCGGTTTTGGCCAGACTCTAATCTGGTGTCCCAATATGTTTTAAATGAACCATACACCCAGTGACTAACTGGTGCAGTCTGAAGCAATCTGCATTGGAAATGCAATGGGGTTTTGAGAGGACACTCATTTCTGTCAATGTGTCATCCAAAGCACTTATTAAAATGAAGGGTGTTGTGGAGCTTGTAATAGGAACTCTATAGTTAATGATAGTGTGTGTGTGTTTGTGTGTGTGTGTGTGTGTGAGTGTGTGTGCGCCTGTGTGTGTGCCGGTGTGCGCATGTATATGCCTGTGTGTGTGTGTGTGTGACTGTGTGTCTCTCTGTCTGTGCATGTTTGTGTATGTGTGTGTACATATGTGTGCATATGCATCTGTGTGTGTGTGTCCCTGTGTTTGTGTGTGTCAGTGATGTGTCTCTGTGTGTGTCAGTGTGTGTGTGTGTGTGTGTGTGTGTGTGTGTCAGTGTGTGTGTGTGTGTGTGTGTGTCAGTGTGTGTGTGTGTGTGTGTGTGTGTGTGTGTGTGTCAGTGTGTGTGTGTGTGTGTGTGTGTGTGTGTGTGTGTGTGTGTGTGTGTGTGTGTGTGTGTGTGTGTGTGTGTGTGTGTGTGTGTGTCTCTGTGTCAGTGCTTCTTGTCAGTGCTCTGAGCAGGACTCTTATTCATCTGTGAGTCACAGGATACAAAGACAGGACGGCGCTGAAGCTGAAGGGATTAGAAGGCGTTTGTTATGATGATCTCCGGATTCAAACACAAAAGAGAAAGGATGGAGGGAATAAGGGAGGGAGGGATGGATAGAGGGAAGGTTACTGTAATAAGTCTAGAAAATAAAAAAACTGAAAAGAGGGGATTAGGGTGACCACATTCCACTGTTTTTATCCGAGTGTCTGTCTGTCTGTGTGTCTGTCTGTCTGTCTGTCTCTGTGTGTGTCTATGTGTATGTCTGTCTGTCTGCCTGTCTGTCTGTGTGTGTCTGTCTGTCTGTCTCTGTGTGTGTCTATGTGTATGTCTGTCTGTCTGCCTGTCTGTCTGTGTCTCTGTTTGTGTGTGTGTGTTTCTGTCTGTGTGTGTCTATGTGTATGTCTGTCTGTCTGTCTGTGTGTGTGTGTCTTCTGTACATGTGTGTTTGTAAAATTGTAATGCCACAAGTTCAATTGTTAAACTATCTTAAATATTTGAAATGTATATTTTATGCCGTCTTGTTCACTCTTTGGGTAACAGAAACACTTTTCCTAAAGCTCTGCAGTTTTCTCGTTTTCGATATATAAAACTGTACAGTTTTGCTGCTATAGAATGCAGCTTTATTTCCTAATGGACATGGTCGACTGCACGTATCATGAATGCAAAGACAGAATGTATCCTGTAACTGATAAGCAGCCTACATACAGAACGCAATTTAAACATTGTGTCACCTTTCTAAAGAAAATAAGGCATCATTTGGGTTCCTGTATGTCACACTAGCAAACAGTTATATCACACCCAAGCTGTACAACATCCCTAAGTCCGGGATCAGTAAACAGCAAAGCTCACAACGCGGTCATACAGCAAACTGATAACACCCCACCAACACATTCCTGCTCTTTTCAGCTTATTTAAACCTCAGTAATGGTGATTCACAGTTTCTATTAGGTTTGGAAGCCTAGGTGTGATATCTGCATAGTGAAGCTGTATTGTAACTGGAACGTACCCACGAAGGGACACCAAACAAACCCAGCCTTGGACGACGAGCGAGTCACACCTGATAAAGATCTGCCTGTGTGTCTTTCAAGGCACAAACGTGAGGAAATGTTGAAATGGTCTGAGAGTGGCTGAAATATCCATCTCCTCTTAGAATCCAGCCCCTTTAGCAGAATCTTTCATGACCCTTCCGTTTTAGAACAGCGGAGCCTTGAGTAGAATCCAGCCCCTTTAGCGGAATCTTTCATGACCCTTCCGTTTTAGAACAGCGGAGCCTTGAGTAGAATCCAGCCCCTTTAGCAGAATCTTTCATGACCCTTCCGTTTTAGAACAGCGGAGCCTTAAGTAGAATCCAGCCCCTTTAGCGGAATCTTTCATGACCCTTCCGTTTTAGAACAGCAGAGCCTTGAGTAGAATCCAGCCCCTTTAGCGGAATCTTTCATGACCCTTCCGTTTTAGAACAGCAGAGCCTTGAGTAGAATCCAGCCCCCTTTAGCAGAATCTTTCATGACCCTTCCGTTTTAGAACAGCGGAGCCTTGAGTAGAATCCAGATTAGAGTTAGCAGAACCCTGGTCGCTTAGATTGCTGGCATCTGACCCAGCTGCCTTTAGCACACCTTCCCACTGACTTGTGGGTTTTCCCCATGTGCGGAAATTAAAAAAAAAAAGAAACAATCCTACGCAAACGTTTCAAAGTCTTCCCTTCAAAACTTTGTTCTTTGTACTTATTTGTTTTGTGATATGATTGAGCGTTTAAAGCTATGGATGGAATGGGCACACTGTACCCAAATTGGAGGGGTTTTTTGTTTTTGTTTTTGTTACCAATAGCATATGACTTACTGACTTCTTTGCTGAAACGTGACTGACGTGAAAAGCATGCATGTGTGAGATAAGGTGTTCGGTGTTCAGGAAAACACTGGAGTGCACTGGCTTGCGTGTAACAATCAGTGCTTACACAAAGACAGTGAAGTGGCTCCGCCTTCCTTGCATTTGCTCTCCTCGCCCTTTCTGTCAGACTGCAGGGGAGTTTGAACCTGCAATGTTGACGGCTGTCAGCCACACACACGCACGCACACCTCTGCCTGGGGCATGAGTCACGAAGGGTTAGCACAGAGCCTCGTTCCCTGGCTCTGCATCATGACATCACCTTTATTGCTGCTGCCCAGGCCAGTCCTATCATTTACACAGTAATAAAAGAGCCTCTGGGATTCTGACTCAAACCTGTTCTGGCCTCGCTGCCGCAGTATCACCTGTTATCAGCAGCTCACCTGATAAAAAACAAACATAATTGCGATGGGTAAACAGAACTACACGACAGTGTTGGGATAACTATATAATAAATACGTCCGTACAGGGAGCCCTTCTCGGTGCTTCCCACGCTTGCAAAGTGATCAGTGGGTGGAGTGCTACCATGTAATCCTGCAAATACACTGGATCCCAACGAGGTGCATAAGACACAGCTTTTCACAGCGTCGTTTCTAACCGTTCTTACAAAAAGCTTTGGGGACTGTGCTGTGATGTCGGACTTATACTGCAGTCAAGGGGGTGGGGGAGGGGAGGGGAACCCTTCTGAAAGTTCACGGCATTTTTACAGTTTTCTCCCCCCATGCTTTTTCCATGGTTGTTATACTCTGCGTTTCCCATAGTTTACCCTGGTTTGTCTTGTTTATTAATATGCGTTACCATACCACAGTATTCTTTACAATATATGGCACAATTCTGAATCATATTTGTAATTAAAAATATATGTTTATTAGTAGTTCCAGAGGCTTCGATTTTGGGGATTTGTTTAATAAGCTAATATGTCATGTGTAGCATGTTTCATTGCGTGTGTTGGGCGTCTGATTACGTGTGTAGGGTGTTGCATTGCGTGTGCAGGGCGTCTCATTTTGCACAGTTTCATGACAGCTCTTAAAACAACAAGATGAATTCATTTCTAGAATAAGAATGTTTCACAGTGGGAGTGGGAGTGGGAGTGGGCCCCAGGTGACAGTGGTGACACGCGGTTCACCTCCTGGTAACTTGTCCCACAGGTTCCCATCATGCACAGCACTGCCAGGCATTCCCTTTGTCATTAAAGTGGGGGTGGAGCCTAGCGGGGGTGTTGCACCAATCATGAGATCAGGATCTGTTTCATCAGTATATTCTGCAATACTCCCTGGCACTCAGGGATGCCCGTGCTACGACTGCCAGCTGACTAGTACCAGTGCATTGGGTCATAAGGTGTATTGTCAATCTACAAAAGCCTTCTATTTTTAAAAACAATTGTTTGCCACAGTTTTTTTTTTCTTGTCCAAATGCATAAATAAATGATGACGGTAAAACGAATAACAACTGAAGCCTGTCATTTACCTTGGTGAACTCTGATAGGAGTTTGTCACCATGGAAACACCAGGGAGGAGAAGGCCTGGACTGATCTCATGCAGGAGCTAAGCTGTCGTGTGCCAGACAGAGCCACACAAAAGACAGCCTACATCATCGGAGACAAAAGCCATCATTTCTCACCTCGCTCACGCCTTTACGAATACGGGCCACCACCAATCAGCAGCCGTCCTCCTTCGAAGAGACGGATCTGCACGCAGGGCGGTGTCATGTGTCCCAACACGCAGCCTCCCCGGCAGGCTGGGCTTTAGAAATGAACGGTGACGTCTGCACACTCAGCGATCAGTGCAGTGCAAAGCCTATTATCCCTGGTTAAGCATACAAACACAGCTTTCTGATTGTGAGGAGTCATACTCTGGAAATGTCAGACATGCACACACACACACACACACACACACACACACAGATGGGACATTCATCAAAACCTGCAATGTTGCTATGCACAGTTGCAATGCCCTTCATGTGTACATTTTTTTTTTTTTTATGATATAACCCTGACTCTATCCCTAACCCTTTTCTCATACAGTTGTGCTCTTACATGTACCACATGCTTTTCGTTTCCTTGTCCGCTAGCTGCTCTGCTGAGCCGTGCGGCTCTCAGCCGGACACACGCGTAACGCTGAGACGACGCCTCGGCTTCCTGGAGAAAAACGAATAAAGAGAAACCCAAATGAAATACACAAACTAATGTCCTGTCTGCTCCTGTGCTGCAGAATCACCCCCACAGCCAACACAGTGGAAGATATCCAAGTCACCGGAACACCACTGTGAAAGGAGGTGGAACTGCAGGTTTAAATGATAAAACAATATTTGATTTCAGTACGTTTCAGACAAAAGGCCTTCAGACTACAGCATCTCAATTATACAGGAATGCATTCTATAAAACACAAACAAAACAAGGATTCTGTATTTATCTTGCATAAAAAGATATTAAAGAAAATGAAACTTCACTGCAGTCTCCATGAGGCCACTCGGAGTTCTGTTTCACTGTGTCAGTTGCTTATAGC